>OZ010789.1:83021757-83309703 GCA_963932465.1 Maratus speciosus
CTTTACAGATAACATTTTAGTAAGCTTACAGTTTAGTACTAAATTTTTGCATCTTTTACAAGAACTAGTTTTGTAGATTTACATCTTTATTTTACAGTTTGTACATAAAATATGTGATCTACCCGTCTTCATATATTAAATATGTAATAATACCATACGTGACATATAGACGTATAAAAGTATCTTTCAAAAAGTTATGTAACTTACGTTTTGTTTATTATTATTATTTCATATACGCATTATGCTGGAGTAAATGTTTACATTTCTGTGGAAAATATTTTCCATAAGTCTAAAAAATATCTTTTTAAAAATGGTACACCACCTGCAAACTTATGTTTAATGTTCTTTCTTTACAATCGTTAATCATTGAAAATGACTTCTTTTTATATTAATGATAGCGAGGATGACATTGAAAAAAAAAGAATTTATGAAAAAGATAAATTAAATGTCCCAAAGTAAAATATAGAGATGTACGTTTTGGAATATCAATTCATTTCAGTAATTAAATGAATACACAGTAATACGTTGTTAGTTATACGAACGCATGTTGTCCTAAAAAAGAAATTAATTAATTAAAAATATAAATGATTTTGAAAAAAAAAATCAAATTTCATGTTAAATTACTTCGTTTATGTCTAATTATTTACCTTCTAATGTAACCATTTATTTATTTCTAATACATTATCCTTATTTTAAATTAATTCTTATAAAATGTAAAAATGCTTAAAATATACCCAATGAAATTAATTTAAATATACTTTTTAAAATGATTTATTAAATTCTCAAACCATAATTACCGTGTATTAAGATCTATACAGCCCTCCGGCATGTTTATCAAACCTATAATTTGAGATGATATTTTTCTAATTTACGTTATATTCACTGCACTGCGGTTAAAATAATTCTAAATAAGTTATCCTAAAATAAGAAGCAATAATATACAAACGCGAATATTGAATACTATAATAAAAAATACGAACATAAAAATAAAAACATATAATAAAATGGCGAAACGAGAATGTATGATTCATACAATATTTATTAATGTAGTTACCTCAAATCTTCTGATCCTATTTTCTTATATTTAAGTTTCTTATTTATACCTGACATATTACACGCACCTATAAAATTTAAGCAGTTTTATTTTATCGAAATTGTAGATATACTACGGAATATATATTGGCGAATGCACGAACATTTATAGAAGAGTTAAAAAAAAAAACTTTTTATTTTCAAAAAAGGACTTTTTTTCGTTTTAAACAGAACAGTGTTTTACATGAATTATTCAAAATATAAATTAAAGTTTTATGATATGTATTTTTGAAGTCATTTGGAGTGCTATATTTTCCCCAAACCTAAATATATAACTAGTAATTTTATTAACAGAAACAATGTAAGAAAAACAATCCTGTTTCAATTGAAAATATAATTGAAAATATAATTATTTAACTGCTCAAAAATATTCATATTTGTATTGCTTAGTTTATGTTTGCATTTATTTTAATTAACTTTTAAAGCAGAAATTTCCGCTCTTAAATTATAAATTAATAATATATAGTATATTTAAGAAATATACAATATAGGTTTAAAAATAAGAAAAACTGTTTATCCACTGTGTTTTAAACAGAAAACAGTGGCCTTCAATAGTAAAAAAAGAATCTAAGTAATATGCATGTTTTTAAAAAAGTCCTTCCGGCCAGTGCCGGGAAGAAGAGGTAGCTTTCATATTCCTTATTTTTTAAAAGCCAGCTTATATTATTCAAACACACTGAGCTCAAATTAGTGGAACCCGATTATAGAAGATTAAATACTAATTTTTGTCAATATTGAATATGAATGAGAATATCGTGAAATTAGTCAGCGTTATCAAAGCTGGCTTTATTAAAGTGATTTATATTTTGTCGCCAAATTCGGTGATATCCCGAATTATATTAATAATTATATTAACCCGAATTATCGATGATAGCCCGTCATTTTAAAACAACATAATAAGTGCAACAAGCTCACCAATGAACTTGGTCGAGACCTTAGTAATTCCTGTGCACATGCTCACTCATATGTAAATCTGTTGATATATACGAGTGCTGTTGCAAGCAAAAAATCAGATTTTTTTAAATGTCACACACATTGGAAATTCAAACTGCTATATATCGCCTTTTTTTTTTAATAAAGGCAAAACAAAAAATAAACTCTAATCTTTGTAACAAGCTGAAGCACATAAGAAAAAAAATCTTTTTCAATTTCTAATATGTTTGTACCTCATTTAATTTTTTTTTTAAATTTTTAAATGGCCGCCACTTTGAAACAAGATGGCGTATGAAGTTAGCAAACGACCTCGGCCGAGAGATTGCTATGTACTATGCACATGCCTTGTCACATCCTAATCGGTCCATAAATAGGCATGTTATCGCGTGACAAAAATCAGATCGTTTCAAAATTTCAAAATGTCAGCCATGCTAGAAATTCAAAGTGCTATAACTCAGCCATTTTTTAAGATATAGACGAAACGAAAAATGCTCCGAAATCTTTGTATCAAGGTCAAACACATAAGAAAAAAAAATCTTTTCAATTTCTAATTTTTTTGTACCTCATTCTAAAATTTAAAAAAAGGCTGCCATTTTGAAACAAGATGGCGGATGATATTGGCCAACGTACTCAGTCGAGACATTGGTATTTGCTATGTACACCCCAAGTTATATCCAAATCCGTTCATAAATACGCGTGTTATCGCGTGACAAAAATCAGATAATTTCAAAATGTCAGCCACACTAGAATTTCAAAGTACTATAACTCAACTGTTTCTTAAGATATAGATGAAACAAAAAATGCTCCGGAATCTTTGTATCAAGTTCAAACACATAAGATGGGGCCCTAGAGCCCCAATACAAACATGAGGGTGTTGGTCTAAGGGGACGAGTCCAAGACTCAAGTTTAAGAGTATGCAATGAAAAGGTGAGAAATTTATGGTGTAAAAAATCCATAGCACACAAAAAGTTCAAGGGGCCCCGGATCGAGCCCTACAGGACCCTAAGGTGCCCCACGATTTTAACTGGAATATAGAAACTGGAAAATAACTTAATGGAAAAATTGTTCCAAAAATTAAGATCGGATTAAGAGGGACAATTTATTAATCATTTCTGGTGCAAAAGCTTCAAGGGGCCTCGTACCGCGCCCCAAGATGGAAACGACTTAAGTGGTATGTAGTTTACTATAAATACACTTTTTAGTAGTTTTTAATGTAATTTGAGGACGCTAGAGCTATGGTAAAGATAATTGCAAGGAATTTGGATAATTTTTAAAGGAGATGTACTAAGGGCCCCAAGAAGACGATTTATATTAAAAATTGGTGGTAGCTGAAGTTTGAAATTTATATATATATATATATATATAATTTTTTTGTCATTTATGTGATAGCTGGAGAAACTAAGATGTTGTTAGAAAAAAAAAAAGCTAGATAATGGGACTCTTTTTAAGGAAATTATAATAGGGGGCCCAAAAGAGGCCAACTGATAGTTGAGAACAGGTCCCTAACATGAAAATATGTTAAACGTTTTAGTACTTAGCGTTTTAGATCTTCGATTAGTCGAGATTAAGCATAGGGTATGAATTAATTATTAGAATATAATTTAAAAGAAATGTGCAAAAAATTTCGGAAATGCTTAAAAAAGGGCCCTAGGGCCCCAATAAAAATATGTGAGTGTTGGCCTAAGGAGAAGAGTTCAAGATTCAACGCTAAAATTACGCACTACGAAGGTGAGAAAATTAGAGTGTGGAAAACGCGTGACACACAAAAATTTTAAGGGGCCCTGTACCGGGCCCTATGGGAACCTAGACGGGCCCAGGATCTTAACTGTAATGTAGAAACAGGATAATAACTAAATAGAGAAAGTATCCCATAAATGAAGATCGGATTAAAAGGAAGCAATTTATTAACAATTTAGTGCACTAAAACTTCAAGGGGCCCTGTACCGGGCGCCTTGCAAGGGTTCCAGGGTCTTAACTGAAATGTAGAAATGTGGCAGAAATTGAAAGGAGAATTCAACCCAAAAACGACGAAGATCAGATAGAAAAGAGGCATGTTATTAACAATTAAATGCAGTAAAACTTCAAGGGTATCAGGGTCTTAAATGAAATATAGAAATGGGGCAGAAACTGAAAGGAGAATTCACCCCAAAAACGAAGAAGATCGGATAGAAAAGAGGCATGTTATTAACAATTTAGTGCACTAAAACTTCAAAGGGCCTTGTACCGAGCCCCTTACAAGGGTACCATGGTCTTAACTGAAAAGTAAAAATGGGGTAAAAACTGAAAGGAGAATTCCCCCCAAAAAACGAAAAAGATCGGATAGAAAAGAGGCATGTTAACAATTTAGTGCACTAAAACTTCAAGGGGCCCCGTACTGAGGTCCTTGACAGGGTTCCAGTGTCTTAACGGAAGTGTAGAAATGGGGCACAAACTGAAAGGAGAATTCACCCCAAAAACGACGAATATCGGACCGAAAAGAGGCATGTTATTAACAATTTAGTGCATAAAAAATTAAAGGGGCCATCCCCCCCCCCCTTAAAAAATTAAAAATCTGAGACTCAGGTGCATCAGGATATGCCTTGGGATATTCACATCTAAATTTTCAGACTTCTACGTGGAATAGTTTTCGCTAGCCATCAAACACAGACAGACAGAGCGATTTCTTATTTTATTAGTACATATTAATGAATCTAAATGAAATTTATGATTAGTTTCTTTAATTCAGATCAGTTCCCATTTCCCCCCTTAAATTGAAACTAAGAGAAGGATCGAAAATGTTATTAAAAATGTACGATTTTGCTAGCATTTTTATCATTGACTCTGATCTAATACAGGCATTTAACAAAAAGCTCTATTTTAATGCTCAGTAGTCAAATGTGTACTTCTCTTCATAACCTAATGGCTAACACGACCCTCACGGTAAACCTCTTTAAGCCCTTGGCCACATATGTGGACGTTTAGTTTTTTACAATTATAATTTCTGTCAATTATAAAAAGAACAAAATTTTATAATAACTTATTCAGTACAGAATCCCAAATGTAGAGAAGTATTTCTTTTTTGGCTGCTCTCATGATGTAATTTCCGATGTACACTTAGTCTCTCTGTTCTAATAAAAAAAAAAGTAACGCTGTCACCGCCGCCAGGTTTTGTATTTTTTGTGACCGCAGGTCTTTCTTCGTTAATATTAAGCAAAATATTGCATACAAAAATATGAAAATCGGAGGTATTATAGAGAAATGTTTGACAATCACGCTGATGCAGACAGTTTTCAAATCGAAGACTTTTTTAAAGAGATATTTAATGCTAAAGTTTGACAAAATCGTTCCATTAAAAAGTTTTATAGGAGCAAAAACTATACATGGGAATTTAATAATTTTTAGATCATTTTATGCGATAGAATTTCCCGGTGTGCAGACTGCATTTATTATTTTTTATTTGACTCAGTTTTTGAGGTTTTATTTCTATTTTAAATTCAAATTTTTAGCATTTCGAGAGATATTTTTTACATATTTTAGAAAATGGTATTAATTTAAACTGTTGCCAACTGTACAAACAGCGCAAACAATAATGTTTGCTTCAAGTTCAAAATTTATTTACACTAGACTATTATAAACAGAAAATATAAAAAGCAGGAACTCATTGAAAATTACGTCATAAAACTATATTTACACGTGAATTTTAAAAGAGAAAGACTATGTAAAATAATAAATTCATTAACATGCGTTAGAAGTCTTAAGTGGAGAAATTACGTCATATTTACGTCACATTTAAGCCACATTACACTTATTACGTAAAATGAAAAAAATAATATTGCAAAACAGTTTAAATTTACAAAATTGCACGAGACATTTATATGATATTTTGAGATGATCTTTTCAACAATTTTTATTAGGACAGCGCAAATAAAATTTAATTTCTAACAAAAGTAATTTCACGTGAATATTAAAAAGAGAAAGAAAAGTTTGGTGAAAATTACGTCAGATTAAAAACGATACATTTAAAGTGTCTTATTTAAAAAAACTTTCTTTTCACTTTGCTAAAAAATACCGGCAGACGAAGACTCTGTTTACGTAAATCATTTTATATTAGCTTATTTTGAAATGTTTAACGGATTTTATTTAATCAAAGGCGGAAACAGCCATTACACCTTTTAACAGCAGCTAATTTGGCCTTAAAATTCCCCAATGAAAGGAAAATGAATAGGAAGCCGTTTATAAGGAGAACGCCGCTGTTTTTTAGCTTATGATTCAATCTTCCGAAATATTTTTAAAGCCGATCAAATTAGAGTGCTTTTAGAGTCTGCGGTGTTTGAACGGGTGTTGGCGAGCGTAGCTCGTAGGGGGCAGCGGCCCCTAGTTATAAAAAAAATGTGAAGTAATTTTTCTACAGTGTGTGTTGTTGGATTATATGAAATGCTTGATATTTGAAAAAAAAACAATAAAATATAATAAATATATTAAGTTTCAATAATTTGTAGAAATCTATATTTTAAAAAAAATTTACTATCGGTTTTTTTTTTTTTTTTTTTTTTTTTTTTTTTTTTTTTTTTTTTTTTTTTTTTTTATAAAAATTCATTTCGTTCAAAAATTACCATTAACATTCAGATGCAGAAATGTAAACGTTATTATAATTATTATTATTATTATTTTTTTTTAATTCCTATTAATATAATATGGCTTAATTGTAAAAAAAAATAATAACAAGTCATTTTTCTCACCATTTAAAAATCGACCCTGAAGAGGTTAAAGAAACTAAACAGACAGATAAAGAGAACGAAATACATGCTCCGTGTTGTCAAACTTAAAAAAAAAAAAAAACTGTTAAATTTTCTCCTCTTTTTAACTAGCGAATATTAAATCAACAAATTAAGTATTCGTGAAAAAAATTTTGCTATTTCATCAGGAAAGAAATCAGAGGTTTTTTTTATTATCACAAGCATTTATTATAAGCTGTGTGTTCTTTCGGCTCGAATATTGCAATCCAATTTTAACAAACTTCCTTTGCCACAACTGACCTAATTTCTGGTAGTGTGACATATTTCCAGCGACAATACAATAAGTGATCATGTAAATATCGTTAGTTGATTCAGAAAATGTTGATCCTCTTCGATTTAACCATGTCATGATTGGTAAATGCGCCCTCTTTCAGTTTTGCGCAGGGTTGAATGGATATGGGTTCGAGCCTCATGCTGAAGTTGGGTTTTTTTTCTTGCGAGTTAGCTGGATTTAAAATTGTATAACCATTTTATTTAAAAATAAAAACTGCTTAAAAATCACACGTAATTTACTTATTTTTTGTAAATGGCATTTATTTTTGTCAATTGTCCTGCGACATTTTCTTCTTTTTAGTGCTTTATAATATTAGCATTCCTTTAAAACATTTTTTTTTTTTTTTTACTTATACTTTATTTATTTTTTATTTTAATATTATTTCTATAACTTCCTGAGCTTTAACTAAATGGAAATTGGTTTATTAATAGCAATCATTCATCTGTTTAATGATTCTTTTTTCTTAATACATGTTTTAAAGGATATCCCAATTTATTATTTATATCATATGATTTTCAAATCACAGTGCATAAACGATCGTTAAAACAAATTATGAAAGCAGTTATGTAGAGTCGCATATGAAATTATGTATTATTCTGTATTGAGTTATCTAGTATTATATCTAGTGATTATAGCTTGACTTTACATGTTTCTTTATTCCTATGCTCTTTCATGACATTTCCAAACCCAAGGTTCATATTACCTGTTTTTTTATGAAGTAATATTTAACTGTTACTACTGTATTATATTAGAGTTTTTCGTTTTCTACATTGTGCAACATGTGTACAATGACAACCCATCTGAAAGAAATGAGGCATAACGCTCTTTGAACTCTATACATTTTAAGAATTTGTCTGAGGAAAAATTAAAAATTTTATTTTTAAAAATAAGCAGTTAAGCAGACATTTTTATTATAAAACACACTACGTAAGCATATTTAATCGTCTTCTACTTTCTGATGGTGAAATCCGTATTTAAATAAATATGTCTGATTACGTGAAATCATCTAATTAATTGTTTTCTTATACATTAACACGGGATTTCGCGATAGTGGAGGACCAGTCACGTAGTTCCGAAAGCATATACATGTCCGTTTTTTACTACTCTTTTTAATTAAAATTTACACATACTTTCATATTTTATTTAATAAACTTTTATTTCACTACATGGCACTTATTTATTGACATTAAACTTACTTTTCAATTGAATTTATCTAAGGATTTGCTGCACATTTTCAAAAATATTAGTCGCCTATTTCTCAAATCAATTATTTTTATTGTATTTATACTAACATATCGCTCACTTACAAGAAAAGTGACATCTCGCAATTTTTTTTTGCATTTTATACCACTAATAGGTCTGTCATAGGTACGTCTTGCTACACAAAAAGTTTCATAAGTGTAGTTATACGGAAAATCACTTTATTACGCTATATGTCCATTAGTGACCACAAACGAGGATGGATTGTGTGGGAAGGTAAATTTATCCAATTTTCCAAACGTCATCATACGTCTTCATTCTTAAGGGTTTTATACTTTTATGCACGTTTTTACTCCTGCATGCAAAGGTAAGGGCTATAATTTCATGTTACAGTAAAATCATGCAAATCCCCTCCCCCCTTTTGCCTCTCATGTGAGATTTACCTCGAGATGTGCCATTTTTCTTACGGGTCAGAGATATATACCCAAGTTTTTGAATTTATTTTCCGTATTTTACTGTTCAATATTAGAAAATGTTCCCTAATCTATACAAACAGCAGAAAAACTTTCTACACGTTAAAACAGTTTCTCAGCTTGCTTTATAGGTTTTCTAAGAGATAAAATACGGAAATTTAAACTAACATAAAATTACAGGATCTTAAACTTTTAGCTTAAGGAAATTCCATTAAAAGCCAGTATAGCATATCATAAACAAATGTTACAAAAAATAAATCTTAAAGCATTATCGGTAAAAGCTCTTCATAAAAATATATTTATAAGAAAGCGTATCATAAATATTGGAATATGTTATATGTCTTTTTATAGCAGAGCTGAGTGCTGTGTCATTGAAAAACATCTTTTAGAATATTTAGTCAAACTTAGTTTTTCTCTTAAAAAAAGACATTTTGTATTTTTAGTTATATAAAATGCCAATAAATACAAATACGTTTATATCGGAATAAATTAAAAATTAATTTGTCTCGAAAAAGTAGTATACTTTAATTATACGCTGCAAAAAAAGACTAATTTCCTAATCTACGAAAATATAATATAAACAGGAACGAAAATATAGAACAACATCCTTCCAGTCGCCCTACGATTCTTAAAAACATTGTTTTTCTTTCTCAACCTCAGAATTTAACGTATTTTCGATATATAACCCTTATCGGTCCTAGGTTACTTCCCACGTAGCATCAATACTGTCATCTCTTAGACGAATTTTATTCGGCGAGCACCAACTTAATTTAAAGAAACACTTTAACCTGTAATTTAACATGCGCAAGAGAAATACACTACAGAATTTATTTTTTAAATATACTGGTGAAAAAAGAATTAAAGAATAAAACCGTGTATAAGAAGCGTCTGATAAGGGTTAAAGAAGCTTCATATAAACAATGTGTCTTAACACAAGGAATACAGATTGCATAAGCTCGCTACCTGTATGCCCTGATTTTGTGATCACGTAATCATCGAAATGAGAACTGAGGTCGCATGCGCGCCAAGTGTCTTTACTCTTCCCTTCTGATAGAAACTTTTGAGTATACTTTTTGTTATGGTAAAATGGAGAGCTTCACGCTTGTTTTTAGAAAAATGTAGAAATAGATACTTTTGATTTAGATTAAGAACTTTTCAGTTGAATGTTAGAATTTATATTGTAAAATATATTTATTGTTTATGTCTTCTATGTTAATGTACTACGTCTGAATTAAAAGTGTTTTGTTATTTATATATAAAGTACTTCATGTCGATCTTTTGTCTGTTTACTTAGATAGTTAAATTTTTAGGCTTATTTCTTGTATCGTCTATAGATGGTTATATTAGGATGATCAAACACCCGGCCACGAACTTTTAATTTTAGCAAATAAAATAACTTTAAATATTTCTTACGTAAAATCAGATTTTTTTATGCATATGAATTATTATTTATCTGAGAACCTTTAGAAACCAGCCAAATAAATACTCGTTGATTATTGTAGTAATTTCTAATTACGAATTGATTTCGGGGTTGCTGCGCAATGTTTCTTTTTTTTTGCTTCTGATTTTCGAAACGCAGTCGAGTAGATTTTATATGGCATTAATTATTTTTCTCGAAACCGACTTCAATTTTTTGAATGCTATCACTTCTGAATATAACACTTTTAACTATATGTGACTGAATTTATACAGTTAGCTGAATTTAGGCATTAAGAATAGCAAAATAATAATAATAATAATAATACTATTATTATGAATTCTGTTAATTTATCACGTTTGTCTGTAACACATGGTTGTTGTATGTCGAAAATGTGTACTTGAAACATGATAGAACCCCCAAAATATTCCGGTTTAAGAAAACTGATTAATCCACTATGAAAACTACTTGGAAACATTTCAAATATCAGTGGCAATAAAATAAACTGTGTATTAATAAATGCTTCTTCAAATCTCGAAAATATATTGGGTTCTGAGGTTTCCAAGAATAGAAAATACTTTTCAAAATCAGTAGTGACTCGGAAGAGGATATTATTTTTTAATTTCGTGGTTATCTTTTATTTCATAGATTAAGATACATCTCTGTAATTTTTTACAGTTTAGCTGCATTTTTTAACTTCTTCAAAGTTAAAAAAATTAACTACTTAGTTTTATAATTATTATGATATATTTTTTTTAATTAAAGACACTGTACAATTCTTTTAATATTTAACACTATTTTAAAATGGAACTTAATATGTATTACTACATATTTTCTTTTAATTTTATTAATAAAGATGTATTTTATTTCTGTGGAAAAAATGCGACACATGTGCTTTAATTGTAAGTTTTAAAACGTTTCCTGTGCAATTTGAAAACTTCTGCTCAGGTGTTTTCTAATATACGAACATAAATAATTTACAAAGGAAAAATTTTCCAAGCTGATAATTCTTAGCTGATTAGTTTAAATTTCTTTTTCTAAATTTCTTCAGGAAATTCAAGAATAATCATTTATGAATATATGAATATATTCAAAGTAATTTAAAATATTCTTCATCTTAAAAAAAAAAAAAAAAAAAAAAAAAAAAAAAAAAAAAATTCTTTGACACTTGTTGTATGGCTTTTCTGAAAGACAAAATATGGAGATATAAACGAAATAATAGCATAAAATATAGGAACTTAAAATCAGGTTACAGGAATTCTATAAAAAAGCTTTAAAGTAATAATCTTCAAAACAGCAAATTGCAGAACAGCAAAACAATTGCAAACAGCAAAACAGCGTTATGCATAGGAGCTCTTAATTAAGAAATATTTATAAGTAAGTATATCGTAAACAAGTGTATGTACTTAATATATCTTAGCAGTAGATATGGCTGCCATTCCGCTGAAATCGTAATTATAAATTTTAAAAAGAAGCCAATCTATTTCGGTAACATAATATTATATAGTCTATGTTACATGAAATGTGCATAATTTCAAAATTAAAATTCAGGTAATTTATTCTTGTTTCTTTTTTGCTATTGCATTATTTTTATTAAGCACTTGTTACCATAATAAGAAATATTGCATATATTTCTCCCTAATCTTATAATTGAAGCATTCTCGAATATCCAAAAATTTCGATTTTCCGAAAGAGGGTCAGTCCCAATAACTTCGGATAATCGAGGTTCTACTGTAATTACTAATAATGTATGTGGAAAAACAAGAAGCTTTCCTAAAAATAAACAAAAACATTGCGATTTCAAAACTGGGACTTTATTTTAGCAGGGTAAATACGGAGAGAGGGAAAAAATGAACTTTGACTGGTTTTATATGATATAGATAGATAATATGTTGGAATAATTTGCGAATGTGCAGAACCATTTATTGATCATACTTTGATCTGAAGCAGTGGTTCTCAACGTGGGGCATGCACCACACACGGTACCAATATGACTTTTCAGGGGGGCAATTTCAGATTTCTTATTAAGAAATTTTCTGTCATTTTTTTTATAATGCTTTCATTAGAAAAAAAGTGACAAGTAGTGTCTTAGTATAAAAATAGAAGTAAGAGATGAAAAAAATCAAATACAATTGAATAAAAATTAATTTTCGAAACGATCCCATTTAAAAGTTCAAGATACACTGACACCGAAATAATTGTGTGATTCTTTTGGGAAAATTTGACACATTTTCTGTACTAAAAAATCAATCTAATTTTTCTGGTTTTAATATTATTTTAGTAACTAACACCTCTTTTTACTCGACTGCCAAGAAGGGTTATTTGTTTCACGCGTATCTGGGTATGTGGATTTCTTTATACCCTCGAAGCATCACAACAGCTGGAAGGATTTTAATGAGTGTGGTCTCAATCGATTCGTCTTAACCGTCCGATGGTTATAGGCTAGAATTTTTTTATAGATTAAAAATGGTGGCCGTAAAATACAAAATGGTGGTCGATGGGGAAAAAATTACGTACCGTATTGAGTGGCATATCATTGGCTAGGTCTTTCAAAATGAAGGCGATGTTTCATTGATTATTTTTCAGTCAGAAGCTCCATTTAAATATTACGCAACCTGGAAGTTGTGTACGTAGGATCTCTAGCTTTACTGAGAGTTCTAACCTTCGTAGACATAGGCCTTATTAAAACAGTGTTTATAAATAGGAACTAACAATTAAACACAACTTAAAAATCATCAGTACAAGTAAATAAAAAAATAGGTAAGTAATATAAAAAATAGTTTCAAATTGATGGGAAATAATTAATCAGTTCGCTTTTTACGCAGTCGGGTTTTTTGATTTTTTTAAATTTAATTTTTACCTGTTTACTATTTATTTTAATATATATATATATATACACATTTATTCATAGTGTAATACACCCAATGAGGGAAATTTTACATATGAAATTTTGTAGGGTATATCTAAATTTGACTATTTAGACATGTTTAATCTAAAAAGTGTTTTGAATGATCTAAATGAGGTGCTACATTTATAAAATTAATAAAATCCTTTGCGCATCACGGAAGGAAAAAAAGTTCAAAGTAAACTTCTTATGGCGCTTCTGCAGACCACATAAAGAATATGACATCCATTACGTAATGGATTTTAAAATTTAAAATTGGAAAAAACATGGTGGTCAAATTATAATAATGGTTTAAAGCCCGCTATCAGAAAAGTATGTTATGAGAGGAAAGAAAAATAGTAATTTAAAATGGATAAAAGCGCGAATCGGAAATGTTACTTGTGAATTATATTATGCATCTCGGCGATAAACAAAAATTACTTATTTTTAATGAAGTACTAAAATCCATTATAAAATGTATCAATTCTATCAGATGTAATACTAGTATGAGAGAGATTTCAAGAAATTTTACGAAAATAAAAATGTAGAGTATTTATCACTTTAAAATTTGAGGTAAGTTGTCAAAAAACAATAAAACTTTTGTAGATGTAAATACGAAGATCCATGTTATCACTGCATCATGAAGTCAGGTTAAAAGCATACTTGTAATTAAATATATATATATATGATTTCGATAAATTAAAAATGTGAAATCACGCATCGAAGTTAATGCTATTTTTGGATCCATCCGGGAAAATATAAGTTTATTTTGTATATGACAATATTTATATGATATAGAAGGGAGGGGAGAGTTTTTATAGTTATAGAGTTATTTAGGATTATCATATATCAGTTAGTTATTGTTATATATCATATTTTTTAGAGTTATTTAGGTAGGGTGTAGCCAAAAAAGGTTGGGAACCACTGGCCTAAAGAAGAAATCGCAGGAAAGAAAATACCAAATTATCACTGCAAATGTCTGACAAAATAACTTGGATAACTGTCACTAATTTGTTTTTATTGAATTTTCGGTATCACAAGATCATTTTAGAACGGTATTATTTATAATTTAACTTTTAAAATTGCAGTTGTTCCTATTCAATAAACATGTTATAAAATATGCGTCACAAGGTGCATCACTATTTCATTTATTTTATTACATTTCCATTTTCCAACTTTTTTAGCTATTGTCTCAGAAGTAAAAGAAATCGTATTAAAATTATTAGAAAACAATGAAAAGGAAGTCCTTCCACCTCAGATTTAATATAAATCAAAGAAATTGGTCCCATTGCTTCTCATTTCCCTACTTTGATGAAAAAGGTAATTTGCAAGGAAATTTTTAATTAGACTTGCCAAATGTAATTGTATGAATATGGGGAAATATAAAAAAATTTAATATGTTAAAATCTGAAGTAGGCTGTACTGTAATTTAAACCATTCAGAAATTGTTGTAGAACATTCTGTTTGCCTCTGTAAAAGAACAATAAGAACAACATATTTGATTTCCGAATTCATTGAAGATACTAGCAACGTCAAAAAACTGTCCCAATGGCGTAGGAATAGGGTTGGTATTTTGGATGTTATCGTGAAGACAAATTTATCATATTTTTCGCTGTTGCGTGTTCTCGTAAATGAGCTATAAGAGAAAAATATTTGATCATTTAACTAATTCTAGACATTTGGAGGCTGTACTGTAATTTAAACCACTCAGAAATTGTTGTAGAACATTCTATTTGCCTCTGTAAAAGAACAATAAGAACAACATATTTGATTTCCGAATTCATTGAAGATACTAGCAACGTCAAAAAACTGTCCCAATGACGTAGGAATAGGGTTGGTATTTTGGATGTTATCGTGAAGACAAATTTATCATATTTTTCGCTGTTGCGTGTTCTTGTAAATGAGCTATGTGAGCAAAATATTTGATCATTTAACTAATTCTAGACATTTGGAAGATCAATAGACTTCTCCAATTAGATTTCAGTTTCCGTATATTTCCATGTATAAGCCGAGTATACGACTTTTCAGTGGAAAATGGCCCAAATTCGGAAACCGGTATATAAGCCGAATATTGTTGCCAAAAACTTGAATGAAAATTTTGTTGAATGTGGTTCTGGCCCTCATGCATAGAGCGTGAAACTCGTTGTTTCTTTAATAGTACTTTTCATTAATTTGGACTCATTTTATTAATAAGATCTTATTTTCACTGGGTGTCACCACTATATTTTTTACTTTCATATCTTTAGTCAATGTTCAACAAATTATCTCTCGCACATCTCTGAGTTTTTAGCCGCTTAACCATCATATTTTTCCTGAAGACGGCTGTAGAAACAGCTCGAAACATAAAATTTAACTTTTAGCTTATTAAGTTTTGTGTTTTGTGTACCATTAAGCAAGGTTATGTGTCTTTATTTATTATATTTTATGGTGCAATTGCCAGTATGTGATAAAGAAAGAAAAACACATTCTGAAATTATTGATATCACCTATTTTGAGCTGCCAAATCTGTTTAATTGGTCCCCACTCGTTCAGTTATAACTTGCTTGTTAACAAAATACAAACGTCTTATTTTTACCTTACAAAATTTTTTCTATCAATAATGAAATAGATGGAAATGGGGATGCTGCCTTTTTTTAAGATGATGGCGATTGTGATGATGAAGAATGATTTAGATAATGAATGAGGATTGGTAACTTTTTGCATCGTAAATGAAAGGAGTTTTAAAGTATTTATAGAAAATTTTAAGTGTTTTTTTAAGTTTTTTTATATTTACCATCTTTTTATTTTAAAAAATATTTTTTTTGAAATTTTCTTAGACTCGTGTGTATCCCGACCCTTCTAATGTGGAGCTAAAAAAATGACCAAAAATTCTCGACTTATATACGGAAGTATACGGTAGTCCCGTATATCGGAAGGTATAATGATGAAATATTCTTACACGCTTTTTGATATTGCCTGGTTTTGTAAACAAACTAAGAGAATTACGTACACTGTTAATGAACTTACCCAATCAAAATATTGTACTTATCAGTTTGGACCTGTTTCAATACTTGCGTCGTTATCGTGGTAATAAAATTTATAGACAGATAGCCAGAGGTGTGTGTGCGTGCGTATTCGCTAGCGTGTCCGTGTATACATGCGAAGTGATTGCAAAAGGATCGATTATTCACGAGATAAAAGTAATATGGGTATATAAGCTATTAAGAAACAGTTATGTTTTGGAATATTCTGAAGAAAGTGTAAAGTCTTATGCATCTCTATAAGATACTGGTTATGTTCTATATCATATATTTTAAGGTATTGATAGAAACTTTTACATTTCGTAACCAATGAATAAATGTTCAAACAACCGTGTATAAATTTATAAAGATGCATTACAAATACTTTGATGCCACTAATTTATTTGAATATTCAGCTGGAGTTTTTTTTTTTTTTTTTTAATATCACTCTACAACCCTCTTCTGCCTAAAAGCTTATCCTGTTACACATACTTCCTTCTAGTGTCACTTAGAATGTTGAGTAGAATAATATACTTCTATTATTTCATTTTTTATAACAATATTTGAGATTTATTACTAAATTTTTGTAACGTTCATAAAATATTGTGAATATTTTATTTTACACACCATATTCTCTTTTAAATTTAATTCATTTTACATTTTGATCATAGGCCCGATCAACGGAGAATGTGAATAAGTTTATAAACTTTCACCAGTTTATGAGACATCTATATGATAAAGACTTTTAAATTAATGTGCTTTTGAGTCTTTGTGTCCTTATAATTTAACTAGATGGTACCCGTCAAGATTTGGCGGTAAATAACTTGAATGTTTCATTAGAAAAATTTCTTGAATTTTTAATGAATTGCTTTTAAATTAATTACTGAAATTGTGACAGATTTCTATATTGCATAAGTGATTCCCATTTCTTTAAAGCGGTAGAGGGTACAGTCAGCCAAACCTATTCACTGAAGTCACACGGTTTATTTTAACTTTATAATTTACAACCAATTATGCTTCTTTTTACCAGAAATTTAACTAAAAATAGTGGGTAGAGCATTTATTTTTATTTACTATGGTCTCATTTTTTCGAAAAAATAACAGTATTTATTTTTATTTATGTATTATGATTTTTTAACTACATAACCATTAAAAGCTGCCGTGAATTTTATTTTTATCAGTTTCATTCTCTAAAAGCCCAAATTTGAAACTTGAAGCAGCATATAATTTTTATTATTTGAATTTTATTTTACATTTTTATACATTTTTTAAATATTAAACAATGGATATCAAGGTAATTTTTTAATAGTTCTTTATATGAATATCTTTCTTTCCGTTTTCTTTTTTTAAGGAAAAGAAAGGCAAAGTTTTCTTTCTGACACACACACACACATATATTCTTCATAATGATCAGAAGATATAACAAAAATTGTAGATCAGCTCAATTTATTTAATTGATAATTATATTTAAAATATTTTAGCTTAAATATTTTAAATATAAAATTATTATTATTCTTATTTTAAATATTGTTCAGCGTTAAATTTTATTTAATTATAAAGCATTCAAATAATAATAAAATAAAAATCATATAACTTCTCCTCCTAATAAAATATAATGTCATTATTGAAATAACGTATCGCGAAAAATATTACAGAAATCAATTTGGTGGGCGTTGGGTTCGAACCTGCTATCCACTACAAAATACCAGCACTTTAAACTGCTGCTTTACACCGCTCAGCCACCGAGAACTCGTTCTCAATCCCTCTAAATTGAACAGGATTGATGCATGTGCAGATGTCCTGAAATGGGTCTACTTAAAATTTTACCTTTGCGTTTTAATTATGATGATTTTATATTTTTGAAGGTTTTAAAAAACTGAAGAAAGATAGATGTTATACATTGTAGATTAAATAAGGCAGTTGTTCGACGTATAATACGGCATCGGAATGCTTAAGCCTAACATGGCCGAAATAAAATGGCTGATTTTAACGAAAGACTATCAAGGTCCGGATGAGTTCACTCCGGAAGCGTTATACACTTTGCGCCATTATATATATAACTTCTCTGTGAAAATTACATTCTAATGCACAAACTTTTACACACAAGATCAATAATTAATTATGGATATTTACAATTTTTTTTCTTTTTATTCTTTCGGAATTGATATGCTCATGACAGATATTTGGAATTTATAAGATCATAGAATTTATAAGCTCTTTCTTATTTATAATTCATATTACGAGTCTAAGAGAAGTAAATGTCACCATGTATGAGTTTATGTACTTGCATAAACTTATTATTATTATAATTTAAAGAGATTTGCGTCCTTCTTTATCATTGTACAAAATTTTTTGAAAAGACACACAAAAGTAGGAATGTAACTTTCAAAATTTCTTGAAAAGTTGCAATATCTATAAATTACTGTCGTATTGAAGCTTCTTTTTATTTATATTCTCTGCTTTAAGAAAATGATACTTTCATTTCAAATTTTAGAAACTAGAAAGTATATTTGCGTAAGTATTTGTAAAAATTTTATGTTTGAATATTAATAGAACTTCTCGCTTTGAAAGGAAGCAATCAATACTGATAAATCGGACAACGTTACTTTTAAACATTTCTTTCCCACAATGTATAACTTCATTTGATCTTTATTCATCGAAAGGAATGCATGTATTATTTTAGTTTAAGCACAATATGAAAGACATATCTTCAAATATTCATAAATTTATATATAGAGAGAGATTGAAAGGAAAATGTAAAAGTGATAAAAAAGCGTTATACAACTTTCTCAAAATAATATTAATGCCATTTTCTCTGCTATCTGTAGCGTTGCAATACAAATAACAGTTTTCTCTGACTTAATCTCTTTTTAGAATGCAAAAAGTAGAAGGACAAAGTACTTAAATGCTATTAAAAAATGTTTAATGCAAAATGTAAGCATGGATCTATATCAATTTAAATTATACTGAAGAGATCAATGAATGCTACGTAAAAAAAAAAAAAAAAAATGTAAAATAGTAAAAAGATCTTGAGTATTTCAAGTCATTTGAGGATTTTCAAAACATGCTATGCTAAAAATAGATAAAGTATATGAAAGTAATGAATTTGTGTATTTTTATTTCATGAAAGCATTCATTTCTTTCTATACTGAAAATAAGATTTCAAGAAAAACCATTTAATACTATCAGCAGCTTACATCAGTATCAATACTCAAAAATGATTTGCACATTTTTATGAAGAGGCATTTTTGGTTACATTTTGCCAAGAAAGAAAAATAGAACTATATATTAAAAATGGAGATACACTGTTTTTTTCTTCCGGTAAATAAAGGAAATTTAACTTATAAATTAATCTAAGAAATGAGCTATTTTTAGTTTCCATTGCACATTCATTGGTTCTTTGGAAATTTCACCAATGCGAATAGTTCGTACATCATCCAAAAGAACTACCAAATCTAATTGAATAAGTTTTCGTGAAATTATATAACGTATTTTTCATTTTTTATGTTAAAAAAATAATGCTGTCTAAAATAACTATAACTCATGCATGGTTAATTTATTATTAATATACAATTTAATAAATAACAATAATAATAATTGAATAATAGATAATTGATTTTTTTTTAGTTACAAATTATCAACTTCCTTAAACAAACGCTTCTTTATCAAATTATTGAAAATATTCATTAATAAGAATTAGAAATTGTAACAAAAGATATTTCTTGAAGCTGGTGTAAATGTAAAATATCGTTAATTTTTATTAAACTTTAATTTATATTCTTAATTTTTGGCGCTTTTTTTTTTTTTTTTTTACGTAAGAGTATATTATAATTCACGAAAGTTTAATAAAAGATGTACTCTAACAAGTGTACCCGTGTATTGCTTTCGCAGTAGATTCTTTGATATTAATTTCCGATACGTATTTTCATTACTTTTTGATAAACGGTATTTTTTCTTAAAATTGTGTCACTGTACTGTAATAGGAATGGCGACATCAAACTACATATGATATTTACATTTATTAATAATATTAGTTAAAGGATAGTTCTTGAGTCTGAAACATATTTCATTAATTTGAGACACAATGCAGTTTCGTCAACTTAAACAAATTATATGTATATGTGCTCTTAAACACCGTGTTGACCGATCATTACTCTAGAAAATAAGGAAAAACACCACCTGCAACAGTTTTCCTGGGGAAATTTTCCATAATCGTGTAAAAAGAATATTGACACATTTAATATTGTTATTATAACGTTTATCGTGCAGTTTAAACGATAGTATTGCTAGTATATTTTTTTATTTGACGCTAACCTTCTCTTTGTTTCCGATTACGGAATATTAGTTATTTTCTATGAGCGGGGAACATAATAAATTCTTTTTTTTTATGATGCCACATAATATGTGTTATAGTTTTGTATTTTGTTTGATCGTTCTTGTACATTTTTTATACTTTCTGGAATACTTTTCACTTGTACGAATAATTCCCATTTCGTGAAAATATTTTTCCTGTAGATGATGCGTTGAGAAGTCGGTTCTAAATTAAAAGAATTCTAACCCGCCAATTTTATCAGACTTAATCCAAACGTTATTGGGGAACCGAGTAATCTTATGCAAAATTCCTATACCTAGAACAATTAGAAAGTTTTTAAGAGTTAAAATTGAGGGCAATACTTGTATGTATTATAAACTTTCCTGTATTCTGTTCCCTGGAAAATCCCTAATCGGGTTCAAGGCTAATTGACATAGGTTTGGCAACAAATAAATTTCGCTTTCGTAATCATTGTTGTAACTCTCATACAGTTAAAGTTTGAAATTTTCGTCTTTTCTGAAACCAATCTTGACTATGGATCTGATAAAGGAAAATCATCACCTTTACCAATGAGAAAAGTGAGAATAATTCAATAAACCCCTTTATTTCTCTTATCACAGGCTATTGACAAGAATGTATTGTTTCATTTAAATTTTTTACTTTATTTTTAAAATGTATTATATGCTTTAAAAAATGTTTTCAACTATAGTGAAAGGCATGAAAATAGATTTTTCTGGAGATAATAACTAGACAAATTTAATTTTAGACCCAAAACCCTTTAATACTTAGTATTAATGAAACAATATAGAGCTTAAAGTTAAACTTACACTATGTGCAAAACTACTTAAAAGATGACAGAATACTAAAAAAAATGTTAAATTATTTTAATACCTTGGTACTTTCAACTATAAAAAACATAGTCTTCGTCGTTTATAGTTGAATGTACTAAGGTATTAAAATAATTTAACATATTTTTAGTATTCTGTCATCTTTTAAGTAGTTTTGCACATAGTGTATGTTTAACTTTAACTTTTTAAAGATGATTTAAGCTTTTCTATGTATTTATTTACTAATATAGAACTTTTTTAGGGAAACACACCATCCCCATTTAAATATATATACAGGGTGATTAAAAAAAGATGGGAAAAATTTTAAGAGGTGATAGTACACACCCAAACAAAAATTTTGTATCAAAGAATGCATGGTCGAAAACTAAACGTAAAAAAGTTAGAGGGCGCCAAAAGTTATGGTTTTATACGAGGCAAAAACACACAATGAACGATTAAGTTAAGTTACGAAAGCCAATTTAATGGCATTTGATTACAATAAGTGCTCAAAACATTGACCGGCAGCTGTTATGCACGCAGTACAACCGCGAAGAACAGATTGGCGAATTTTGTGAAACACACCAGGCATATCGCGAACTTCCCCTACAGCAGCCGAAAGCTTGGCGATACGTTCTTCTGCGGATTCAATGGGAGTCTCATACACAAGAGCCTTTAGCTGTCCCCACAAAAAAAAAAAAAAAAAATCGAGACATGAAAGATCTGGCGAGCGCGGTGGTGCTGGTGTGTTTCAGAAAATTCGCCAATCTGTTCTTCGCCGTTGCACTGCGTGCATAACAGTTGCCGGTCAATTTTTTGAGTACTTATTGTAATCAAATGCCATTAAATTTGTTTTCGTAACTTAACTTAATCGTTCATTGTGTATTTTGCCTCGTATAAGAACATAACTTTTGGCGCCCTCTAACTTTTTTACGTTTAGTTTTCAACCATGCATTCTTTGATACAAAATGTTTGTTTGGGTGTGTACTATCACCTCTTAAAATTTTCCCCATCTTTTTTTAATCATCCTGTATAGTGATATGGGAGGTTTTGTGTAGAACCATCAGGAAGAATCATCAGGCATTAAAACTAAAATTAAAATGCTTTAAACTGATTAACACAAAATTTTCATATGAAATAACAGCAATATCTTTATAAAATAAACTATTTATTTTAAAAGAAAGTGCATTTATTTTATTAGACATAATTTTAGTGAAATTTCTTAAAAGTTCATTGTAACGTAGAAATTTAAAGTTCATAATCCAGTCCTTTACCTAAAAGTAAATTCGTTTTTCTCACGTATTTCATTTATAAACGCAAGAGAATATATTTTCATAAAAATTTTCATATTTCATACTTTTTTCTTTTAAGTGTACTTAACACATAATCACATGTAATTTATTATTCTAAACCATTGTTCAGTATGGAAATATTCAAATTTTCTTCTTTTTTTCTTTGCCACTGTTCAAATATATTTTCTTTATTTTATAAAAATTATAAAAGAAGGAGTTTACTTCTTTAACAGAAAGCAATTGAAAACACTTTCACGTATGTTAGAGCAAAAACAGTTAACTTTTT
Organism: Maratus speciosus; assembly: GCA_963932465.1. Taxonomy (NCBI): domain Eukaryota; kingdom Metazoa; phylum Arthropoda; class Arachnida; order Araneae; family Salticidae; genus Maratus; species Maratus speciosus. The sequence goes on from OZ010789.1 coordinate 83,044,519, forward strand.
TACGACAAAAGGGATAACGTTTTGTTCGTGTAATTGTATAACATGATTTTTTATAAATTTATCTGCTTTGATTATAGGCTTCGAATTTAAGGCACGTAGTCAAAATGCATCATCGGAGACTTATTTTCTTTTAATTAAAAATATTATTATATTCGTTGTGAAAGCTTGATAGGTTAAAATCTCTATGAAATAGTCGTCCTATAAGCATAAAATAAATTATATTTTTTCTGAATATTCAAAAATCATGAAATTAATCAGATAATAATCAGGTGTAATTTAGATACGAAAGTTTTTGAATTTCTAAGTATGTTAATATAAACATTAAAGTATATATATATATATATATATATATATATATATTTACGTCCATTAATAATCAAATCATAATATTAAAATATTTATTTGCTTAAAAGACGTTATAAAAACACATTAAAAGTAAATAAAAAATCTATATTTACATGTTTCAACTCATTTTCTGAGTCGTCATCAGAATGTATAACAGAAAAAAATGGGTTGAATGGTTGGACAAATTACGGCATCGCGACAGAGAGGGAACACGAGCAATCGCGAAAATGCAGGGCGAGTTACATGATTACTTGTTTATTTTCGATGATTTTTTTCCATTTTTCATATGCATTTGTAATTTTTGTGTTTTTGTGTTTTTATAACGTCTTTTGAACAAATAAATATTTAAAATTATTATTAATCTCCATTTATAAAAAAAAAAAAACAACTAAAAATTATCTGAATTATGTTTACGCCTTTTCATTATTTTAGCAATGTCGAAAAAGACGAAAGGTATAATTCATTGAAGACATGACTTTCACAGTCTAAATTCCGGATTTCACATGAAAAAAAAAAGAATATGAAAATTTATGGATACAACACACCTACAATATAAATCATTAAACACACGAGCGGTTGGTAGTAACATAAAAACACGGGTGGCGTACTTTATGCGAACAATGATTTTAAATACGCAAATAACAACTTTTAATGATGTACTTTTTTAATGCAATATCCTGCAGTAGTATAAAATAGTAAACATCAACTTGCTAATAAGAATGTAATTTAATAATTAGTATCATACGGGCAATTTCTACTTAAAGATACGGGAGGCGTGTCTCGGGCAAACAACTTTTAAAGCCTAAGACCAATGTCACACGGGCGTCTTTTTTGCTGCTTTTTCGCTTAAGTATTATCCTTCCGTCTGACATTGGTCTAAATACTAACTTTGGACGCTAGATCCGAAAAATTCTTTCACAACGATAAGAGAAAATTGAGCTATTTTGGAACAAGTCATCTAGCGACACGTTTTATGCCCAAAATACTAGTCATAACATTAAGAAAAGGATTTAAAAGGTATGTGTGATATCTTCAGCCAACTCTCTAGGACTCATACGAGGATTTTGGGGCACCAGCTTCTTGATTTGTTTCAGTCGTTCACAGTCATTAAGTTAAGCAGCACGATGCAAATTAACTATCGCATCTCGACACACTTTACACTTTTTATACTATTCCTATAGCTGTTTTTTTGCACGATTCACCATAGGTAATCAATAACATTTATTTTGCACACGAAGTTTTATTTAAACCACAAAATGTAAAGCAAAAACTTTTATCACCTAATTTTTCCATTGTAGAAGTCACAGAACACTCAAGAGTATATTAGATGTAAATTTCTAACTGGGCGAAAAATGTCCGGACCAGGATTCGATCCAGGGATCTCTGGCTGAAGCAGCCAGTGCTCTGCCATCTGAGCTATCCCGGAAGAATCTGGTGGAACTTTTTCACCCAGCTAACCTTAATGATTAAAGCATCTAGTCTGAAACATAGTTGAGCTCAACAGAATAAATTATTAAGCTTAACTGGGTGAAAAAGTTCCACCAGATTCGTCCGGGTTTGCTCAGATGGCAGAGCACTGGCGGCTTCAGCCAGAAGATCCCTTGTTCGAATCCTGGTCCGGACATTTTTTCGCCCAGTTGAAAATTTACATCTAATATGATTATTTACCAATTAGAATAATTGTGTTAAAATTAATCTACTCAAAATTATGTCTGAAAAAAAAAAAAGAACTGCGTTCAACAAACTAACAGGTGGCTCTCAAACTCATTAGGTATCCGAGTAAGCTCAAATTACAGAAAAAAGAATCTCGTGATATCTTTAACGTCTTTTAAATAATAAATTCCGAGTATTTTTTCCCCACAGAATGTGCAATACAATAAATTTCAAAAATACACGTGCACCGTATTTTGTACGCAAGTGGTGACTTATCATTAAACATAATGAAGGGGAACAGAGATAAATGCAAACTTCAACTTTAAACATTGCTTGAACATTTTGGAATTCGCAAGTTTTTTTTTCAATTAACCCATAGTACATCCTCCACATCACCATCTTCAAGGATTAAAATAAAAATTAAAAGTATTTAAATTAGTTAAAAAGTTTCAATAAAGTATATACAAATTTCATCATTACAAAATATAATAAAGCAGCATAACTGTGCTAAATTATGAAACACAATTGCAACAAACTTATTTAAAACATTTTTTTGTAGTGGAGAAAATACAATTCTTAGCCTTCTCCTTCACTTCAGCAATAAATTTATTTTTCTCACGGATCTTAACCATAAAGTATGCGAAATAATTCATTTTATTGAAAACAATTATTTGTATTTCATATTTTACTTTTCTTTGATGGTACGTAATTCATAATCATATCTCATTTGTTATTCTTAGACATTGTTTGATGTGGGAATACTACACATTTATAAAGTTCTTTCTTTTAGTTTCGTGTCCTTTTTTAGCCCCAAACTTTAATCGATAGTATGTAATAAAAGGCTTTTTACTAATCTCATTGCAATGGTAACAATTTATGTTGATCCTTTGTCACATAATTACTAGTATGTGTGCTTCCATGTTTGGGTCTGGGGGGATTTTAATTACCATGTCGGACAAATAGAATGCACACATATAATTATTGTTTAAATTTTGATGTTGCAAAGTACATTGGACGCAAAAAATATTTGTATTTCCAATTGAAACTGAAGACGACACTGTTCATGATTTAACATAAAAACAGACCTTCAACTATACAACAAAAAAAGTTAAATTGATAAAACAGAATTCAATTTTAAAATATTAAATTGAGTTAAAAAATACAATAATATATTTAAAAAGATAATTTTATTATTTTATTAAACACAGTTTTACAATCATACATCATACATTCATTTAAAATAGAACATAAAAAGTTGTAGCTAATCTTTTTCTGGTAAGTACTAAATTGTCTTTCTAATGTCTTTTTTTATTTCTTTTAATTTAATTAGTATTTTTCGTTTTATGTACGTCAGTTATTAAAATCCCCTTTTTAGAAACATAATAATTCTAAAACACTTTATGAATTCGAGAAGCAACGTCTTACTCACTTTAATAAAAAAAATCTGAAATCGTTGTTATATTGATCTTTGTCATAACGTTTTTATTCCAATTTAGAAGTTTTTGTGTTTAAGTTTTATTCTTCCATCACTTTGCTTAAATGCTGTAGACATTTTACACATAAATTTCTGATGGGGAAATATAAGATAATTTTGTTTATATAAACCCCATATTAGATTCGAAATAAAAAATTTAGATTAAAAGCGGTTGAGACACTGCTCACGATTTTACTTATACCATGAACAATGAAATGGAAAAATTTAAATTAATAAAAAAGAATCTCGTTTAAAAAAATTCCTTAGGTATACATAACGTGCTTTCCAGTTACTCAACAATCTTTGCAATTTGAAGAACATAGGTATATAACCATTTTTTTTTCAAAAGTTTAATTCAAATAAATTTTTATTTATATTGTTCACTAACAACTTAAAAACGGATCTTTATGCAACAAGTAAAAAGTACATTTAAAAAATCAAAAAACCCGACTGCATAAAAAGCGAACTAATAAATTATTTCTCATCAATGTGAAAATATCTTTTTATATTACATACCAATTTTTTATTCACATGTATTGATGATTTTAAGTTGTGTTTAATTGTTAGCTCCTATCTATAAACACTGTTTTGATGAGGCCTATAGATGTCTATGAAGGTTAGAGTTACAGTAAAGCTAGAGATCTTACCCACACAACTTCCAGGTTATCTAATATTTAAATGCAGTTTCTGACTGTAAAATAGTCGATGAAACATCGTCTTCATTTTGAAAAACCTATCCAATGATATGCCACTCAATATAGTGCCTAAAACTTTTTTTCGTCTTTACCGCCAATTTGTATTTTACGGCCGCCATTTTGCATTTATGAAAACAAAACCTAGCCTATAACCATCCGACAGTTAAGACGAATCAATAGAGACCTCATTCTTTAAAATCCATCCAGCCGTTGGGATGTTTCGAGTTTATAAAGTAATCCGCATACCCAGGTACGCGTGAAACACATAACCTTTCTTGGCGGTCGGGTAAAAAAAATAATTATGCGTAAAAATAAAGTTTTGATTTAAAAAAAATTAAATCTATTACTATCGTATTAGCCAGATGACAAACATGTTATTGCCAAAGAAATCGCCAAACATTTCTGTATATCTGGAAACCAATATTTTTAGCCCTCAAATTTGATTCCTTACCTAGCTGTTGCTGGTATGAGAATAATATATTTTAACAGTTAACAATTTATTTCGATGATTTGCGGCGTACTTATTATGTGTGATTGCAGTGTAGGATACATGTGTGAGGGAGGGTGGGGGTTATCTGCGCCATGAGGCTAGAGATACATCACTTTGAGGATTATCAGGACTCTTAAAGCTTTAAATTTTTCGAAATTTTTTTTTTTTTTTTTTTTTTTTTAGATGTTAAACTCCTATCTTTTCTGAACATTTTTATATAATTGTTTCCTTGAAATTCTATTAGAACTGAAGTTATGGCTTTTGCATTTATACACGTTCAATAGCTGAAGCGTCGTTTCGGAAACTTTGAAGCCATTTTTCTCTAAATGACGTTTTTGGCATAACGCGCACGATATCTCAAAAACTTATGAATATTTTTTCATGAAATTTTCAAAACATATGTTTCATGTTAGTCTGTATAAACTGAACCTAAAATTTCCGTTTTATTGTTCAAAACAATATTTTGTTAGGTGATTATACTGTTGAAAATTTCATAATTTTGCATTAGCTAAATACAATTTTGTATTGAAAATATAAAAAAGCTTAAATACAAATTTATTTAGGTTCAGGGTAATTATTACAATCTGAAGTATAAGTAGGCACCAAAATTTTCATTCTAGTTGCAACACTTATTTTGTAATCGTGCGCGTAAGCTGTTATGCCGATTTTTTGCTCATCAAATGTCTAGCAGTTTGGAGCCCCCTGTAAATGCTAATTCTGCATCTTACAATTTTTTAAATACATGAAATGAAAGAACATACTTATATATTTTATTCCAATTAAAAATGTGTCTTAAAATTAAATACATTTTAAGATAGTAAATGTTGAAAATGGTCTTTTCATTTTTTCCAATTTTAAGAGTCTTCAGACCCCTTGACAAAATATACAATACATTAATATCTAATACATGTAATAGACAAAATATCTAATACATATTTAAATAGACACTTTTTTAATCAAACATGGTTTTAACAATCTTGCATTAAATTGTTTTTGAAGTGTAAAAAATAAAAAAAATAAAATAGCTACGCTGTATCTGATAATAGAAATTCTCTTTTCCTTGGTATATTTCTATAAAGTATGTAAAAGAGTTTGTGAAATTTTACTTTAATGCTTCACATGATTTTACAGTGCGGTTATTTATAATACTTTCTCATGCATTATTATTCGCTATTGTTCGATAGCAAAAAATACATGTTTTAAAATAATTTACTTCGTTTTGTTTAAAGATTACTAAAACTTCATGTGTATACGAGTAAAATATTAAAACCCCATCTTCAGAAGAAAATGTTTCTGAAACAAATCATATATTAAAGAAGCAATATCTTACATTATAGGACAAAGTAATGGCAGAAAGTTTTCGTATGCTGATGTTTATCAAGACATTTTTATTTCCAACTTAACTGGTTTTCTTGTTAGGTTTACATTCATCAGTCACATTTTTTAAATGCGGTCTTCGGCACATTACAAGTCTAATTCGTGTAGGAAAAACTTTTTATAATTTATTTTCATACTGCATAAACTGCATATTATATTTTAAATTAGAATTTTAAATTAAAAACATATGAGAGGCAATTAATGACTTAAAATATACCTCCAACAATAATGTAGAAAATTTAAACTCATATTAAAACGAATAAAAACCAGAGGATCAGGTACTGTCTTTCCAAGTTAAAGAACATACTGCGCGGTTTGCTGAACATACATAAATGTTCTTTGTTGTATCCCAAAAACCATTTGTATATAAAAAAATCAAATATGCATTAAGATAAATAATAAAAAAAAACGATGCTTTTGTCATATCCAGATGCCAGGGATTTTATAGCCGATGAAAACGTCAAAGATTCTATGAAAGATGGAATATTATTAAGATAATTTCAATGTTTAACCACCCAGTATGTATGTGTTTTAAATTTGTGAAACATTTATATTATTTTTAATTTAATTATTGATGAAGTGTTAATTTCGCTATGAAATATTAGCCAGAAACTAGTAGCCGCTGAACTATCTATAATATTTTAGAGGGCTATGGGGTATCTTTCTTAGTCAAGATTTTTTTTTTTTTTTTTTTTTTTTTTTTTTAATGTCTAAAACCTATCTTAAAAACCACATAAAAAATTATCAAATTGAAAATACAGCTAAAATAAATTTAAATTGAATTTATATTTCAACTACTGTTCGAAGGTATCAAAATAAAAATGTTGCGAAATTTAGAAGTAATTAAACTTCCTAAATAAGGAAAATGGATTTCTTACATCGTTTCCACAGTCGATATGACGTCGACATTATTCACGGACATTTTCTTATTTACTATATTGGGATATAACATTGCGTAAACAAATGTATAAATCTGTTTGAAAGGCTTTTTTTTTAGAAATATTTTTTATTTCCAGTTATGTTATCTGTAACATATGTAAAAGCAATTATTTTACTAAATTTTTTGTATTCATTTTCCATCACATTCTGGGTACTTAACTCGTTATCGCAGCTCATTAAGTATTCTCAGCCATTATTTGGTGAAGAAATAAATCGAATTTTAGTTTTTTCTTTCCGATAACATATTTCTTTTAGAATATACTTTCTTAGTTTAATAAAAATAGCAAACAATAAGTGAGAAAGTAATTGTAAACCACTTCACGTATAAAAAAAAAATAGCCGCTAACATTTTGTGACAAAGGAATACCATAATTTGTGCGTTTGTTATTATATTGAAGACTGTTGAATTTCTGTTAAATTTCAATTCCGTAGTTTTGTTTCAAAGATTTTATTCATTTGTTGCATATTCAAGAAATTAAAAAAATGAATAAAATTTAAAGTGCATGAAATAAGTATTTTTATTATGTCTATTTATTTTGTTTTTCATGTGCAAAACTCTCTACAGTGGTAGGAGAAATCGAAACAGAAACATGATTTCAGATGAAAAAGATTTATGTATTCTTTAAATATAGTTTTCTGTTATTTAGTGGTAAATAACAGACCATTATATATCCCAGTCGTTTCCTCTAGTTCTTAAATTTTATATAATTCACTAAGCTTAAAACAGATTTCAATAAACAATTTATCTTTAACCAAAAGCTCAAAAGAATATCATTGTTTTCAAATTTTCAAGAATTTAATGCTTGCAGATATTTTATAAAATCTAAGAAATGAGATAATATTTTTCATAAACAATTTTTTGAAACTTGGCACTTCGCAACATATAAAAACGCTATTTTGAATTGTTATTGGGCAATCAAAATATATGTATAGTTAATATGATTCAATTATAAGTGTTTTCAATTAAAAAAGAAAAATCCCAATGTTCTGTAACCCTTGAAGCCCAGGTTTGATACCTATGTATTTATGTTGGGAAATTATCATGAGCAACGAAAACATTAATTTTAGGCTGCATCTTCAATTAAAAATGTACAAAATATAAAATATTGTATCTTAATAACCTCATTTATATGTACAGTCATGGAAAAAAAGTAAACACCCCCTATTAACTCTGCAACTAATTACAATAGAAGAGAGTTACTGGCAACAAACGATTGGAAATAAAGTCTACTTTAAAATGTTGTATATAAAATTTTCGTAGGGGTATTTGCAAATCAAAACCAGACCAAACTTTATTTTTTTTCAATGGCAACACCCTATTTTTAAAATATTTTTTAAATCTTCGGTTCAAACTATACCTAAAAATGAAATTTCTAGTCCCTCGGTTGGTAAGTTTTTGAATTTTTAACATTCAAATGTTAGAACTTCTAATGTTAAAGTACAATTTTATATTTTTATTAATATCTCCTGAAATTATAATCCTAATGTGATAATTTTGTGAATGCTTATACCCGAACATAAATACATTGAATTTTCATTAAAAAAATTATAATATGAATTATAAATTATTAAATTAATAATGGAAAACATATATGAATTGCAAACCACATTTTTTAAATAGATTTATATTTATTATATCCTGCTTTATGCGATTTCTCAATTTATTTTTTTTTCAAGTAGTTTTCGAATTATCCTTAGACGACGCCAAAATGATGGTTTAAGGGGCCGTCTATGATGAGCAGAAGAGCATAAGTTGAAAAAATATATTTTAGTGAAATGTCAAGGCTGGCAATTGTCAAAACATACATTAACAGAAGTGACATAAGTAAAGAATTTCAATCTGGATACAGCCCCTAAAATATGCACATTTTAAAACAATTTTTCGAAAACTAATTGTACGAATTTCATAAAAATTTGGATTTAGGCTAATTGTAGATTATAATAGAATTTATTTATGGTGCGAAACTTGCGAATTTCTATTGAAAAAAAACAAAGTCTGGGATCGTTTTGATATGTAGATTACCCCCTAAGCATATTTTATATACATCACTTAAAAGTAGACTTTATTTCCAATAGTTTGGTACCTGTAACTTTCTTCTCCGATAATTTGTTGCAGAGTTAGTAGGGCGTGATTACTTTTTTTTTTTTTTCCACGGCTGTACAATATATTTGTTATATAATATATATGTAGTATTTAAAGATTTGGAAAACCGTTATTTAAGATGAAGTTAGTTATCCTGGGTTACGATGTATAAGTCATATGAGCACAATACCACACTAATTTGTTTGTATTCATCATGAGATCGCAAATAAGGACATATTCTGGGAACCACAAAGGCGAAATAACATCAGTAGATCCTATACCATCAGTAATTTCCACTTATTTAAAATACGTACGATCCCTTATGGAGAATCATTTTTATTTACAACTTTACATCATCACTATGAGAAATTATCATGCCTTTATGAATTAATTTAATTCACCCGCGATACACGAGATCATACTATCAAATTAATGAAATTAATGATCTTTTTCAAATAATTTATCTGCCTACGTTCGGAACGTTTAAATAATGTACACTATTGAATAAATAAATACATTTTTAGTTCAATTGTAATACAAAATGATGAAAAGTTTTTTAAAAATATTTAGGAGTTTTGCCTTTCTAAAGCAAAATTTCATGCTTAAGCCAAACACCGTGCATTCAAGTGAACTAAATATATCATTTATTTTCCCTCATTGCACTACATGGGATTTTTACACTTACCTGTGCACTGAACTGAGATTTTTAGAAAACTTTCAAAATTGACAGAAATATTTCAAAATAGGTCAAAAAACACATATTTTTTGTACAAAAATTGACATTTTTTTATATTTCAGAACCTATAAAATAGTTACATTATCACATACAGCTTAGATTCTAGTTCAGAACATAGTGAGTATATGAAAACTATTATGAAAAATCTTCAATGAAATGTGTTTACAACATTTTATGTAATGCCGATTATTGAACATGGATATATCTGAAAAACTTATTTCCATGAAATCACATTTAAAGATTTCTTACCTATATTGTTTCTTATCTTCAAAGATAATTTAGAAATGTCCATTATGTGCTTTTAATGTTTTTAAGTAAAACACGTAAAAATGTTTACATTTCACCTCCCCTTCTTAAGTCCATTTCCAGTATTTTACTCATTACGTTCCTCTTTAAAAAACTGGCCATAACTCCTCGTCAAGTAATATTAGGAATAAAATTAAAACATATTTGGAATTGTTAAAAACTAATTTTTTAAATAAAACAATTAAAATTTTCGAAAAATTTCACCACAACCGAAATTTGAAGATAGGTACATACCTTAACGTACCTTAATTTAATTTTAGTTTTTTTGGAATTCCGTCACTTTTTTGTGTTATGTTTAATAACATAAATCAGAAAAATCCACACTTAAAAATTTAAAATAATTATATTATATAATCTTCATATTCATCAATCTCATAATAATTATAAAACTCTTTGTCTACAATATTAGTTAGATTTTGTTTCAATATAAATATACTAAACAGTTTCGTAATATAATAACAATAAAATTATAGTAAAATTGTTAGTACAATGACCTTTGATAGTTAACTTTCGACGTAGCAAATATCTCTTATTAAAATTTATAAAAGGAATGATCAAACTAAATTAAAAAGAAAAAAAAACCCTTTTTTATCCATTAAAAACATTGTAGCAGACTCTTTGCATGGTATCATGTAAAATAATTCTTTAAAGTGGAATTCTAATTTTCCTTTCAACATAACAGCCTATCATTATCTCTTCAAAAATAAATAATTATTAAACCGATAACAATTATTTGGATCGACAAATAATTTTAAGGTAAGTTAAGAACATTTATAACATGTACAGTTGTGAAAAGTAAAAAAGGAAACAGCCCCTACTAACTCTACAACAAATTGATTTAGAAGAAAGTTACTAATACCAAACGATAGGAAATAATGTCTACCTTAAAATGATGTATATACAATCTGCTTATTGGGTCATCTACATATCAAAACGAACCTAAACTTTGTTTTTTTTTCAATATCGATATCTAAGTTAGGCAAGATAAATAGATTCCACACACTTCAGTTAACCTATATCCGATATTTCATGAAATTCATATGATTATTTTTCCAATAAATTAACTATTTTAAAATGATGATATTTTAGAGGCTTATCCAAATTGAAGTTTGGTTTTCGGTTGTCGAAATACTACCGAATAACTAGGCCACTTCTATTAATGTATTATTTCTTGTCAAAATAACCACCTCACTCGATTTATGTGTTTCGACTATTGCCATCCCAAGTGTTTAGTTAAAATGTGTAAAATATATTTTTTTCAAATTATGCTTTTCTGGAAGGTATAGACTGCATTTAAACCGCCATTTTGATATTTTGTACTCATAGTTCACAAACTACTTATAAGAAAAATTTTAAATTGAGAATTTGCATAAAGCAGGACATAATAAATATAAATCTATCAAAAAATTGTACGTTGCAATTCATATTTTTTTCGAATATTAATTTGATAATTCATAATTCATATTATATAATTTTTAAAATTGCAAATTTAATGCATTTATGTTTGGAAGTTTTAGTATTATGATAAAACAAAATAATCATCATACTAGGATTATAATTTCAAAAGATATTAATAAAAAATATGAAAATGTAATTTAACATTAGAAGTTCTAAATTTTTAATGTTTATAATACAAATAAGTATTATCCAAATGCCTTGAAATTTCATTTCTAGGCATAGTTTGAACCGGAGATTTAAAATATATTCTCAAAATTTGGCGTTTCTATTGATAAAACAAAGCTTAGTCTGGTTTTATTGTAGGTGGCCCTCTAAGCAAATTTTATATACATCATTTAAAAGTAGACTTTATTTCAAATCGTTTGGTAAATGTCATTTTTTATCTATTGTAATTAGTTATGGAGTTATTAGGGTGTGTTTACATTTTTTTCAACGACTGGACAATCTCAGAATTATTACCTGTATTATAGTCACGGCGACCAATCTTATAATTTACCTCCGATAAATTGCTAATTATTCTATAAGGTCCATTAATATTAGGAAGTTCTAAAAAAACATTTTAGTAATAAGAAATTCACCCTTACATTTTAACAAAATAAAATATCTACCAACTGATAAAATTGCGAACAGTAATAATTAATTCTAAATTGGAGAAATTTCCGCATTATGAATGAAGGTTTAATTTAGCTTAATCAATTTTAAGCATATTTTATCACTAAATCTCTGGCATAATCTTTTTTGTTTTTGTAATTATAACAACTTTTCTTCCTGAATAGGATTATAAGATATTTTAATTAGAATTAGTATTGTTCCAACCTTGAAACTAACACGATAAAATATATCACGTTGAAATCAAATAGAAGTTGCATTTAACGATAAATGTTGATTAATTTCAATTTTAATAATAATAATAAAAAAAAATGGTTATCAAAAACTTCAACTTGCTGTTAAAACTTTATGTAGTATAAAGTAATACCATATTTTTCAAAATAATATTATTAACCTTAGCAGTACTAAGATCAAAATATCGCTTAAATGTCTATGATTTAAAAAGGGATGATTCTATAGGTAATTTAGCCCCTCATAGTTAATTATAATGTTCACACGATGTGACGATTCATTTAATTGAATAGCAAATTTTACACACAAGTGAGCACAAGAACAAAGACTTAACGAAATGATGGATGCGCCTACATTCGCTTGCATGGTAAAACTGGGCCCACAGCACCATCTAGTTAACTACAACAGACAGAATGCCAAAAATTCTCTTTCTTTCTCTTGAAACGTGATAAATGATAGAAGCTTTCATTTATTCCCTGATTGCCTAAGATGGGGTCAATGTCACCCCATTCGCAATTTCTACAAGTAAACAAAATAATATAACTGTGTGAAATTTACTAAGTAGAGAAAATCATGAAAAAGACCTTTATAAGATAATTTCTAGAAAATATTTTTATCATTCATATTCTAAATGAGATAAAAAAAACAAACAAACTGCAAAATGTCCAGTTGGGTTCAAATTGATCCTACGAGGCTGACCTTAACTGCCCTTACCTGACTTAACTGACCTTAGTACGAGGGTTAATAAATATTTTTAAACAAAACAGCAAATGAATATAAAGTATCAACACATTTTTGCAAAAAAAAACTCCTAATTTCTACAAACATTCACCTTCTTAAGGGGATAATCGTCTAAACTGCACAGACAATCTATCTTTAAAATTCGAAAAATCAGAAAAATTGGGACATTTACTTTGATAAATTTATCAATAAGGATTTTTGGTATCTATTTATAATTTTCACAATTCAAACAATCATTCACAAATACAGTTAAATCATTAATGTTAACATAATTAGAGTCATTATTATATTTCCCCTCATCATCTTTATTTATTTATTTTTTTACAAGATGAATCAAAAATGTATAAACAATTCCGGATTTATATAGGCAATTCGTGGTTAATTTATGCAAATCGAACTTCCACCATTTTTTTAATTTAAACTATACTTTTCGAACCCAGATATTAATAACATTTAAAATAAAGCATAAAAACAATAACTTTAAAATTCTTCAATAGCATAAACTCTTAAAATAAAAACAGTAGCAATAATATAAAAACAATTTAATAATAAATAAATAAATAACTTTTTAGAAAAAATGTTTTACTATTTCGTCTTAATAATGCTTATTTAACTTTTTAAAAATAACAAAAATACTTTAGGAGAAAAATAATAATAATAAAAAACTAAATGGTGTTTTCATTTTTAAATTACATAATTTTATCATACTTTTGTTTTTACTATCTCTATTGCAAATTTATATACTGAAGTACTTTAGTGGTAAATTTAATTAAGATTAGTGTACTAAAACATTTGGTGACAGTAGAGAAAAACGTTATTTTACTTATTGAATAGGGTAATTCCGGGATTTATGCCGCACATTTTTTTGAATTTGTGTATAAACTCCCATGGTGCACAAAAAATAAAAAAGATCATACTGTGATATTTAATGTTAAATATACAACACGTGTATTGCGACAAAAAAATTCAAAACAAATTATTAATATTTTTTAACAATTTTTTTCTAAAACATTGCACTGTGGCGTGTCACCCGTACATTCAGGCTGAGACGCCGCACTTGTGCGGTAGTTATGCCGCGCTTGTAATAAGAAGAGAATGAAGATATAAATAAAAATATTTAAAAAAAATATTCATATCTGGACTATAATTATGGATGTAATAACAAAATGAAGCTAAATGAGTACAATGAAACGTATTACTAGATTCAAATTAATAATTGTTGCCTACTTTCACTATTAAAATTATCGACTTATTTTTGTTTACATTAAATTTTAATTGTTCTTTCAGCATTTTACTTAACATCAATCTATTAGAAAGGGAAAAGAAAAAAAGTAAAATTTTGTTTACATAATTTATTTGTTAACACTTTCGGGACGGGTGGCTTTTACACAAATTTTTTTCGGCTGGTACCACTTTTTAAAAAGAAGTTACTTTTAGTTAAATAATCATGAAAATGCTCTAATTAAACAAAGGAAATATTACTTTTCTTTTTTATTGGTGCCAGAAACAAATTTTGTAAGCTCTTTATGAAGGTGCTTATATGCACCTATGGACCCGAACTGGAGAGAGACTGGAGAGATTGGAGAGAATTGGTAGAGATCGACTTCAATCTACAGGAAAAGTGTCGAAAAAGTACAGCCTTTATGTAACTACATTTAAACACATGATGCAACGATGCCAATTACACTTTCTCTTTTTGGAGTAGTTTGCAAGGAACGTCTGCGTTACGCATAATCCATTTTTTCATTATTATCATCTTGACTTGCACCTTTCTTGCCCTTCTTATTTTTTATTTTCCCCTTTTTCTCCTTTGGTTTTAATAAACTTGATAACATGCCTAATATGGTTAGTCTGTTGAAAAAGAAACGGAAAAGTTAATAACGCTTAACCATCCTGAACAAAAGAAATTGCGGCATGTATACCGGAATAGCAGTGCAGCATGTATCCCATTTTGCATGGTGCAGACGTCGACCATCACAGTGACCTGCCATCGCTAAGGGGAATGGCATAATAATACACACAGTACTCTATACAAAACGAAATGTATTTAAACATAACGTGTTTAAAAGTTTGGACAGTGAAATCATGCACTTACGTCAAATTAAGGATTGTATTTCTACAAGTAAACATCGAAATGGGATTCACGCTATACACTGGTTAAAATATTCTAATTGCGCACCTATACTGTGCATTTGACGACCATCTATCGATAATTACAAGAAATAGGAGGGGTGCGAATAAATGATATAATAGAATAATAGAATTAATGATATGATAAATATTGAAAAAATCCCTGAAATATTATCTAACTTACTGTGCATTTAATTAATTGACTTGAAATCTTTCATAATCGAGTTCACCTAATTTTAGAACTCCCGTAGTAACTTAGAATGATAATTTTTACATTAAACTATTTATAAACCAAATTTACTATTTAATAGTGTAAGTTCTACAAAATTATGTTCAGTAGAATCTGAGTTATAGTCATATTTGCAATATTTATTGCTCATTAAACCTTTTTTCTTTACATTTGAAATAAAATCAGTAACTGTTTTGGTATTTCCATGCTATGCCAACACCATTGTCACCGAGCGTAATAGTTGGCACAAAAATGAAATGATACATTTGAAAAAAAAATAATTTTGTTGATAAAAAAAAATGAGCGTTTAAAAAATATAATATTTGAAAATTACAGACTTTGATCTACCATTTTTTTAAATGAATAAAAATAATGGTACTACTTGGTTATCCCGTCGACCAAAAAGCTATTGCCAAACTATAAGATTAAATGCCAATAATGGTTGATCGTAAATGTCATATTCACTTGACTTTAAGCAAGTTACGCGTATTTACGTCATCAGGAGATTTTTATTTCGACGTTTTAAATGTATTTTTATTAATGTTATACTTATTTATTTATTCTTTCGTTATTTAAAATAAAAATTATGTCAATTTTTTATAATTTGGCGAGTGGTTTGGCGGTTTATATAATTTGGCAAAATTGGAAGACGAGCACCAAAATAAATACTTAAAATATAAGAATAAATAAATATTTTGCAAGTAATAAAATATAGTCAATTTAAACTGCAGTCGTGAAATTGTAAATGTCTTTTACTACTGAAGCATGGCGTACGTAATATGTATATCTCACATTGCAGTAAATATTTCATTCTTTCAATGAAGACATTCATGGTTTTTTGAACAAAATATTTTTATATGTATAATTCCTAACTTCTGAAATAACTTTATTATAGCTTCCTCATCATGAGATAACTGCGAAATGGTAAAATCTATATCAGTATCAGTAATCAATATTTTCTATTCAAAAAATAACAAATTAAAAGTTTTGCGAGATTATGGTGGAATAAAATAAATTCCATCATTAAAAATCCCTGCATAAAAATATTCACGTTCAATAATTAGCAAATGTGAATGTGTGGCACGGTGTAAAGAACTAATTCATTACAGAAAACTAACATTTTCCACCGATAGATTGCGGTAGTCATCTGAGGATAAAAGATTGTTCTGTTTTTTTCGAACTCCGAAGCGAGAAGCGGGAGTGAGAGCAGAGTGTTTTTTTTTTTTTTTTTTTAGTTGTGAAGGTGACTCGACGAGTGATGTAGTTAAAAAAAGTAGAAATTGTTACCGCGATTATATTTTGTGTTTTGTGTTCGTAAATTTGTGTTTTGTGAATGTCATATTAAATAAAAAAAAACCATCCGATGGCCTCTTCATTTATCAACTGTGTTCATTGTTAAAGCATACCATAGTCTCCTACATTACAGACGAGTAAAGATGGTGGCAGCTCGGTACGATTCCATGGTGAAATGACCAGTGTTCTTAAGTAAAGATGCAACTAGCAAGTAAGCCAGTTCCATATTTTTGTATTTTTTAGTACCTTGAATCATCTGTTATCGATTAAATTTCTTTTAATCTGGATTAACTAGATTTAATTGCTTGCGTAAATTAATTTCAAGCTTTAGAAAAAGCGCGGGTTAATTGGACATATTTCATGTACTGATATATACTGAACTTATTCCCATCATATCAAATAAAAATTTTGAATAATATTGAAAATTATTTCATTAAGCTGTTCTCTTTATAAAATATTGTGTTCTTAGGCATTGTATCTTAGAAATATTAAGATCTGTTCTTAAAGTTGAAATAATAATAAATAAAGTTTATTTATATATTTTGGGGGATACTTATGATGGTGATAATTCTTTTGAATCAAAATGATTTAATATTAAATGGTATGATTTCATTCTTTAAAGGAACGAGATTTTGAAAAAAATAAAATTTCTATCTTACCGTTTTGTCATTTGGATCAATGCCAAAATTACAAAGTTCGAAAGAAAAAAATGTTGGAAGGCAGATAAATTCTGTTTTTTCTTTATTTGATTATTTAGTTATTCTAAAAATAGAATAGATGATATTTTCGTTCTTTGATTCTGATTGCAAAATGAATGTGGATTTGATATTTGTTTGTTATTTTTAAAGAAAAAAAGTTATTGAGTTTAAAACGGAAAAATAAATAATTCTGTTTTGTTTGTTGAGTTTATGTAAAAAAATAAAAACTTGATAAGTATCGAGTAAAAGATAAAAGTGTTATTTTCATTTGGAAAAAGAAATTGAGTTGAATATTTTGCAATTTACTCTTTTCATGTAAAGAAATGAAAATGTTAAGTGGGTTATTTTAAATATTTTTTTTGCGAGTAATTTGTTATGCTTGCATAAAAAGGGTTGAGAATTAAGAAAAATTCTCGTATTTACTTAGTTTGATTGGTTTAATTTTAATTGCGTAATTTAATTATTGTTTTGAAATAAGTGTGTTTATTGAATAAAATACAGTTCTGAATGTTGAAAAAAAAATTCTTTTATCATCTTAATTGTATTTTTGACACAATTACATATTTACTTATTTAATTTGTTTAAAAAGTTGCACAGTGTTTAATTTACTAAGAATTTGATAGAGGTGGATTTTAGAATTGCTTTATTAATTAAAATTTATTATATCAGCTTAAAAGTTTTGTTGCTAGTTTAAGTAGGAGACTTCTGAGTTCTATTAATTAGAAATTAAGCATTCTGATTTTGTTTCGCTTTATCTAAAATTAAGATGGCCTATTTAGCAAAAGCTAGAAGAGCAGACTTGTTGGAAATTTGTGATGAATTGGAATTGGAAGTTGATCTATCGAAAAAGATTCCAGAAATTAAGAAAATTATTGTAGAAAGCGAAGTTTACAAGGAAGAAGAGGTTAGACTCATGTTAGACCGAGTAATAGAAGATAGAAAAACGAGAGAAGAGAGAGAGAAAGAAGAGAAAGAAAAAGAAGAAAGAATTCGACAAGAAGAAAGGGAAGAACGTATGGCTAAGGAAGCTCATGAACATGAACTAGAATTAAAAAAATTGGAGCAATTGCAAAGAACTTCTGAACAGAACGATGGATCAGGAAGAAAGGTTGATGTCGGACCAAAAATACAGTTGGCACAAATTGTTCCAAAATTCGACGAAAAATCTGATGAGATGGGCCTCTTTTTAATTAATTTTGAGAGAAGAGCAGAGATGGCTAAAGTTTCGAAGAGTGAATGGGTTGCATACTTGTTAGCTGTTTTGCCCACAGAGGTTACAAACATGTTAGCTAGGGAATCGCCTGAAGATGCGATTAACTACGATTTTGTTAAAAATCTTATATTAGAAAGATATAAGTTGAATAGCAAGAAACTGAAGCAATGTTTTTATCGGCATCATAAAACGCCAGACAAATCTTGGAGGAATTATGCGCAGGAACTCACTAGTTATTTTACAGCCTGGATTACAGAATTAGGTGTTGAAAAGTTTGATTAACTTAAAGATTTAATTATTACAGAAGAGTTAAAGTTTCGAGTGCCCGCGGAAACAAAAGAACATTTTCTAGACAATTGGTTAAATTTTGTGACGCCTTTAGATTTGGCTAAGAAATTGGATGACTATGAAAGTATCAAAGAAAGTTTTAAAAAGAAAGAACTTCCGAAAAAGACCATGTCTAATTTTCGATCCCAATTTAAAAATTCAAATAACTTTGACTACAAGAAAGAAAGTAAGGATAATAAGCCTAAATTGTCAATTAAATCAGAATCATTAACTGGGAATCATAGAGAAAGAGAATTTGATAAGAAGAGAACGTTACGTTGTTACGAATGTGGATCAAGCACTCATCTTCGTCCTCAATGTGATAAACTTAAGAAATCGCCGGAAATCATTTCTCATGTTAAGGTGGAAGTTGGGCAAGATTCGTCAATAACGCCTTATCTTAGTGTGGGGAAAGTAAACGGCGTACAAATGGAAATTTTAAGGGATACGGGTGCGACAATAGATTTAATTGCACAAAGGTATGTCAAACCGCATATGTATCTGAACGAAAAAGTGTGGGTACGGGTGCCCTTACACGATGGTCTATTCTGTTTACCTCTTGCAGAGATTGAATTAGACTGTGAAATGGGACATGTGATAACTAAAGCTGCCGTCTCAAGAGACTTTGTAGATTTAGGAAGATATTTGTTAGGAAATAAAACAGCCGCTTTATTTGAACATTGTAAAGAAGAAAAGGCAGTGCATATGATTAATGCTGTTCAAACCAGAGCTCAGAAGAAAATTCTGGAAGCAGAGAAGGTTTCTCATGAAGAACCTGAAATGCACGAAATTTCTGATGAAACTGTAGAAAAGAATCATAGCAATAGTATAGAAAGAGAAAACAAAAAAAAAATGGAAGCGAAATAAGATAAAGATAAATCAGAAGAAGAGAAGTTAGAAAACCAAGAAGACTCAATTTTGCCAGTATGTCAAACTGTCTCAGTACAAGAGCTTATAAAAACTTCTCCTAAGACATTTTCTGAAGAACAAAAGAAGAGCAAAGAGCTAAAGCCTCTTATCGAAGAAGCTAAAAAGAAAAATAGCAAAGATAGCAAATTTATTTTGGAGAAAAATATGCTTTTTTATAAAAGAAAAGATAGGAATGGTACTGAAAGAAAATTATTAGTTGTCCCGGAAAGGTTTCGTGAGCAGTTAAAAAATTTTTGTCATGAAACTGTTGGAACTCATTTGGGGGTAGCTAAAACTAAAGATGCTTTGTTTAAGACTTTTTATTGGCCAAATTGCTTTAAAGATATCGAAGATTATGTAAGAACTTGCGAATACTATCAACGAGTTGGAAAGCCTCAAGACAAAAAGAAAGCACCTTTACAGATTGTTCCAGTTATTTCAGAAATATTTACAAAGCTAAATGTTGATGCTTGTGGACCTTTACCTGTCAGTACACTAGGGAACAAATACATAATAACTGTAATATGTTTAGCTTCGAAATATCCTGACGCGGTTCCTACACCTAATTTGTATTCTACGACGATTATTGATGCTTTATTGCAAATTTTCAGTAGACTTGGATTTCCTCGTATACTACGAACTGACCAAGGAAAGTCATTTATGAGTGTACTTACAACGGAATTCTTAGAGAAATTTGGAGTTAGAGTTGTGCGAAGTTCGGTTTATCATCCACAAAGTAATCCAGTTGAAAGAATGCACAGGACTTTGAAACGGATACTCAGAGTACTTTGTTTAGAATCTGGAGCTGATTGGGAGAAAGTACTGCCTCCTGCCCTTTTTGCATTAAGAACTGTAACTCACAATAGCACTGGGTTCAGTCCAGCAGAATTAGTCCATGGCCAGAACTTAAGAACTCCAATGATGCTACACTCTGAGAAATTGACTGAGCAAGATATAGAAGAAGATAGTGTGATATCCTATGTATTTGACTTAATGAACAGAATGAAGAAATGCCAAGAGCTCGCTGCAGAAAATATGGAAAAAGAGAAACAAAACCAAAAATATTGGTATGATATAAAAGCAAGAAAACAAGAGTTTAAAGAGGGAGATCAAGTTTTAATTGTGGCCCCGTCCAAACCAAATAAACTGTCAGTTAGTTGGATAGGACCTGGAGAAGTAATAAAGAGATTATCAGAAACTAACTATGTTATATACGATCCAGAGAGAAAGAAGTCCCAAGTGTTTCACGTAAATATGTTAAAGCCCTACCATCAAAGAAAAATTGAAAGTATAAATTTACTGACTATAAAAACAACCTCTAATGATGAAGAAGAAGATGAAATTCCTAAATTGGATGAGGAAAATAATGATAATGCGTTGTTAGAAGTATTGCAAGACATACAAAAAAAACAACAGATTAAATGAAAGTCAACGAGAAGAATTAGGACAACTAATTGGAAAATATGCTGACTCTTTTTCGACTGAACCAGGGTGCACGAATCTATCTGAACATGATATTGAGCTGGAATCAGAAAAACCAATCTGTGCCCGGCCTTATAAAATGTCGCCTAGACAAACGGAAATCCTTAAGGCCGAAGTCGAGAAAATGCTGAAACTGGAAGTCATTGAGCCAGGTGAATCTGACTTTGCCTCTCCGTTAATTTTAGTTGAAGTTCCAGGCAGAGAAGCGAGACCTTGCATAGATTATCGCCGTTTAAATAAAGTCACTCGCACAAAATTTTATCCTTTGCCCAACATTGATCAGTAAATAGAAAAGGTGTCTTCAGCTAAATATATTTCAGTTTTAGATCTGACCAGAGGTTATTGGCAAATTCCGTTAACGAAACGTGCTCAAAGGTATGCAACTTTTGTGACAAATTTTGGGACGTACAGACCTTTACGCCTTCCCTTTGGTTTAAAAAATGCTCCGTATGAATTTAGCCGACCTATGGCTGGATTACTTAGAAACTGTGAAGAGTATGCGGTGCCTTATTTGGATGATGTTGCTGTCTTTTCTCAAACTTGGGAAGATCATCTAAAGCACCTGGAAGACGTTTTCAAAAGACCGAGTGAAGCAAACCTGCATATTAAACCATCTAAATGTCAATTCGCTCAAGCTTATGTAAAATATCTTGGACACTTAGTGGGTCAGGGTCTTAGAACTCCAGGAGAACTGAAGGTTCAAGCCATAAAAGAGTTTCCAATTCCTACTACTAAAACTCAAATCCGATCCTTCTTAGGTTTAGCCGGATATTATCGGAACTATATTCCTAATTTTTCTGTAATTGCAACGCCTCTCACTAATTTATTAAAAGGAAAAGTTCGCAATTCAATAGTAAACTGGAATTACGACTGTCAAAAGGCATTTGATGAACTGAATGGTAAACTCTCTGAAAATCCTGTCTTATATAGTCCTGACTTTTCGAAACCTTTCATCGTTCAGTGTGATGCTTCAAATTTAGGAATTGGTATAGTGTTATCCCATCTGAATGAAAATAATGAAGAACATCCTATATTATATCTGAGCAAAAAGTTTACAGACAGAGAAGAAAACTTTAGTACCACCGAAAAAGAATGTGCTGCTATTGTGTTTGCAGTGCGAAAACTACGATGCTATTTGGATGGACATCAAAAATTTCAGATCCAGACGGACCACAACCCCTTAGTATGGTTAGATAAAAACAGCGGAACTAATCCTAGACTTTTAAGATGGGTCGTACTTTCACAGTCCTTTAATTATGAAATTGTTCATAAAAAGGGAAAAACATCATCAGAATGCTGATAGTTTGAGTCGAGCCCTAAAAGCCCAAGTTTGATTAGAATGCTAATATGTAAATATGATAATTTGTATAACAGTTAAATTTGAATTTATTGTTTTGAATATGTGTAAATTGTTTTTCCTTTGTATCTTGAGTATAATGTTTGAATATTTATAAATTTTATTTGTATTTTATATATTTATGTTTTCATGGTGGGAATAAGTCAGTTGTGGTTCACGGTACTAAATTTTGTTTGGAACTGGTGCTTGAAAGCAATAATTCACAAAGAAACTTTTCCCCGTCGACAGTGAAAAGTTTTCTCCAGGTGGGGAGGAGTCTGCAATGAACTAATTCATTACAGAAAACTAACATTTTCCACCGATAGATGGTGGTAGTCATCTGAGGATAAAAGATTGTTCTGTTTTTTTCGAACTCCGAAGCGAGAAGCGGGAGTGAGAGAAGAGTGTTTTTTTTTTTTTTGGTTGTGAAGGTGACTCGACGAGTGATGTAGTTAAAAAAGTAGAAATTGTTACCGCGATTATATTTTGTGTTTTGTGTTCGTAAATTTGTGTTTTGTGAATGTCATATTAAATCAAGAAAAACCATCCGATGGCCTCTTCATTTATCAACTGTGTTCATTTTTAAAGTATACCATAGTCTCCTACATTACAACGGTTTGCAATAAAAATCGTTTGCACGATTAGGGTTGAAATAAATGGCGCGATACCATACATTTTGACATGGTATCGCGACGAAAATTAGAACGAAAAAGTACCACCTTTTTTTTTTTTTTAGTTTTAGTTTTTGAGGCGTTTGAATTTTTTTTTTCTAATTGACGAAGTTTTTTTTTATTTAATCAAAAGGATTGGTTAAAAAAATATTCAATTTGAATTTTTTCCCTTCCTAAAGTAACAATGAAAAGAATGAGTTTTCAGAAATTATCACTTGAAAAATTCAGGTTTTGGCGCCAAAGATAGTGCCAAATTAAAAAATATGAAATATCTCTCGAACTATTGGGCTTAAAAGAATTTAGTCAGTACCATTCGTTTCAGCATACAAAAATACACCAAAATATCTTATCAGTTGAAAAATAACTATAAAATCAGATTTTTAAGGAATTTTTTAAAAGTTCGTTCTGTTTTTTACCCCCCTTAGGGGTGGAAGTCTGGAAAATCCTTTCTTAGCGGCACTCTATATCATGTGTATTTTTACCCCAATTTTCAAGATTTTAGGTTCAGTAGTTTTGACTGCGCGTTGATTAATACAAAATCCAGACTTTCTTTTATATATATAGATAACAGAGTCTGGCAAAATGAGCGCTAAAGAGAGATATAATTTAATTGTACATATAAGGTACTTATAAACTCAAATTTTCTGAAAAAAAAAAACTTGTTAATGATGACTGTTTGAAAAAACTTTTTTGCCTTTCACATGTCAAAAAGTATGTAAGCAAAAGTAATGAGAATCGTCCACACCGTCACTACTTTCGAGATATTGCTGTAATGTCGTCAATGCCGCAGGTGCTTCTTGATTGTTTGGAGGTGAAACGGAATTTACTTCCTCATCATCCTCAGACTCAGGATCGTTCTCCACCTTTTCCCTTGCTTCAACTGTATCTGAATTACTAATTTCCTCGCAAACTGTGACATTTTCGTCAATATTCAAAAACTCATTATCGTCATCATCAGAAATAACTTGATCTTGTCGATTTTTATTCACAACACACGAGTACGCATTGCTTGCAAAGAAGCCACATCTACTGAAGCAATTTTTGATAGTGATTTGTTTCACATTGTTGTTCCAGTCACTTGAAATCAATCTAATT
Source organism: Maratus speciosus (assembly GCA_963932465.1). Lineage (NCBI taxonomy): Eukaryota > Metazoa > Arthropoda > Arachnida > Araneae > Salticidae > Maratus > Maratus speciosus. Next base: position 83,069,039 of record OZ010789.1, read on the forward strand.
GCTTCTAACAGATTACACTTTTTTTTCCATTTTCGTCATCCTCGATTGCCTTCCACCCATTTCTGTAGGAATGTTTTAAACATTTAAACATTAATTATTCCCTAGTCTGCTGGCTGTAGTTTAAAAGCTGTGTTAGAAGAGAGAAATTCTAACTTGATAGATTTCAAGTTCAAATGTTGATCGTGAGATATATACGGATCAATGAAGTTCAACATTTTACGCGTTTTTGAATGAAACACTACATCCAAATTTCTGATGTATTCCTCGAACAATAGTAGTGTCATTCAAACCTTGTTATTGGACCTATACTCTACTGGAAGTACTTTTTATGTTTGAAACAGCCAGGATTTTTGTATTTAGCGATGACCAGTAAACGGATTTTTTCTGTTCCAGAAGCATTATCTCCAACAAGCACATTTAAAAGTTCTTTACTTAACTTTCCACCGGAACATAATTACCCCTTAAACATTATTGTCTTGTTAGGAATACATTTGTAAAAATCTCCCATTTCATCCATATTGTAAATGTCGTCTGCCCTATAGCCTTCAAGAAGTTTGGGTAATGAAACTGTCTTCCATTCATCACACAGCGTATCAGACACATCTTTTGCTTCAGTATCGAATGTCCGAAACACAATGTTGTGTCCGCCTTTAAATTTTTCCAGTCATCCCGTGCTAGCAGGGAATCCTTCCACATTCAATAATTTTGTGAAATCCAAAGCATTCTCATGTAGCACCGTACCACTTAAAGAAATTACACTCTTCTGTGTACTGTAATATGTAAACCATTTCACGAGGTCTGTTTCGATATCTGGGAGGCACACGTATTCATCCTTTTGCTCTTTGGTTTGACATTTGACTTACGTCTTTTGAAAATGCGTTAGTATTTATTTATTATTATTATTTATTTATTTATTATTAAATCTTTTAGTATGTTAGATAGCGTGTTGGGAGGGATATCATTTTTCAGGGCTAGATCTTTTTCATTAAATTAGGATTTTTTTTCGATATCTTTTATCAAATTTACTTTTTGTTCTGAAGTAAGAATTTGTAACTTCCGCTTCGCATTTTAAAACACCCAACTAAAAGCGTATCACGATGTGAAAGCAATAAACGCTAAAATGACAAGACTCAACATTAAAACAAAGAACCCCAACGAAAGCTCAATAATGGAATCGAAAGATTAAAAAAAAAAGAAAAAAAAACCTTCCGTGAAAGCGTGAGAAATTTGGCAAATTACAATACATGTTCTGTTTCGAAATAATCCAAGTTGAGAAAAGGGAATACGTAAAGGAAAAATGAATGAAGGATGGTGAACGATTGCCACCGAAATTGCACACTCGCAGGCTCTTTTCACTGTCCAAGGTGGGAAGTAAAAATAACGTCCTTCAAAACCAGCGAAGGAGGGCAGAAAAGTTTTATCTAACAGAAAGTGTCAGTATTTTTGAGCTGTGGCTGAAAAATTAAGAAATTCGTCAAATTAGCGTTATTTATCTTTCTGAAAAAAAAAATCGACTTAAAGCATGTAGACTTCGACAGAACGAGAAAGTTTAACATTGATTTGTAATGAAGGGGTTGGGACTTCGTGTAAATTTCGACTTAAACAAATATTCGACTTATACAGTGAATTCTCGATAAGTTGAATTCTGATAACTTATAGGACCGGGGGACCGTATAAAAATTTAAATTTTGTAATTTTTTAAGAAATATATTTATCGACCCAAATCGCTTTTAAAATATTTCTTTACCTAATTTTAAACATTTTTGTAACTGGAACTAGATATCTATGACTAACGGTTTAGGAATTAGCCATTGGATACCGTTGAGACCGGACACCCTGTATAGGGAAAATTTTATTGCTCCTGCCAGAACCCTTAATAATTTACCTTCATGATCATTTTATTTAACATGTTCTAAAGAAAGGTGCGATGAAGATATTATTTTCAAAATAGTGGTAGGATCAATAAAAGTTCCCCTATAGAATGCGACCCGTGTATCGTACAATGTCAAGGTTTGGTTATCTCGCTTCAAGGACAAGGTATTTGTATTCGTAAAATGTTGAGATAATTTAATGACACTAGTGTTTAGAAGAGAATCTATTTGAAATTAAGTAAAAGTATATTTTCTTGTACTTAATAAAAGTGAAATTTTCATTATAAATTTCCGGTTCCAATGTGGCAATTAGGAATTAAAATTATGTAATGCCATAACGGCATCACCGCCTCACAAGGTCAAAAATTTGGTTTGTTATCACCCAATATACTTTTTAAAAAATTTATTAGGTAATTTTAATAAGGTATTCTATAATTTTATTTATTGTGAGAAAAAAAAAACAATGGAAATTTTTACTTTCCGTTGTCAGGGAAACTCAAAAAAATTATTTATAAATATTGTATAAATAATAAACAAGTAGAAGTATATTTTCGCGTACTGAATAAAGGTGAAATTTTTATTATAAAATTCCTGTGCCAATGTAGCAATTAGATATTAAAATTATGTGATGTCGCAACGGCATCATCGCTTCTCGAGGGCTCAAGAAAATTAGTTTGATACCACTCAATATGCTTCTTCTAAATTTTATTACGTAATTTTAATAAGATATTCTATAATTTTCTTTATATTGAGCAAAAAACAATGGAGAAATTTATTTCACGTAGTAAGAGAGACGCAATATATATATATATAACTACTGGGGTAACTGGGTCCAGCATGGTCCATTTACCCCGGATACATGTCCCAGTTACCCCATTCTTGAATACTTTATGCGGTAATTGGGACTACGGGCTTACATTTGAAATATGAAGTAAATATGTATAGAAACCTAATAATATTAACGTAGTTATATGCCTAATCTTAAAAAAAAAATAGTTTAATAAAAGTACTTACAGTATTTTAATAAAAAGCCGAGAATGTTCAACCAAATTACCGTTGTTTTTAAAAAAAGAAATGTATATTTTCGACAACCTATCACAGCAAAGAAAGAGTTATGATTGAGTTGACACACGTTGTTTTAGGAAGTAAAGGTTAAGGGGCATTGTTCACAAACGCTAAAACTTAAAATACATCAACAGAGCTATTTTTTAAGGATGAAATGTCTTTTTACGAGCGCTTTTGTCACTAAAAATCAATACATTTCTCGAATAAAAAAAAAATCACACAATATTGCGTTATAGGTAAAACATAATATAAATTTGAGGTTATTTTAAGGTTATTATCACGGACCCCAGTTACGGCGGGGGGTATCCTTATTATATATATATATATAGATGGATATATCAAATTTAAATGTATACTAAATTTGTCGAATTCTAGTTTGCTTTCCATATTTCTAGCTTTACTCAACACCACGTTACCTCAAGACATTAATAAATAATCATGTCCCCAACTGTTAACTTCATATACCATGCTATTGTAAACATCAGAGGGCTAAACTAATATATATCGCTACATTGTTTCGAGACTAATTTATAGCACACGTTGTCCCATTGACTTCTGTAGTTAAATTACTATGCTTATACACTTAAGCTGTTATAAGTTCATTAACGTACGTTCTAAATTTGATATATCACTATCTCACTTCATACGCTATCTTGACTTACTTGAAATGTATATCCAAATGCATTAAATATTCAATAGTAAGACAAAGTGTCAAACCAATATACCTTTATCGGTCGTAACTATATTGAAGTGAGATATGTCTAATACGTATTTAGAATAAGTAAAGGAATCATATTTGAATGATAAATACAGGATACGTTTGATTAGCCAGAAGTAAGACTTCTGTATTATAACTTCAAGTAGTGTTGACAATTGAAGCAAAATTGTCTTATTCCAAAAAGCATCGAATAATGTGGAGATATTGATTTCGAGTATTTGGTGAGAATGTATTGTGAATAATTTCACGTTAAATTTAACGATAAAATTCAATTTAAAAAGCTTTAATTTAAGATGGTTTTGTCGAACTTGTTCAATAGGATTACAGACGAAATCACACCGTTAAAACACGAATGGCTCAATATTTAAACTATTGATATATTCACGATTTTGATGTGCTATAAAATAGTAATCCGTAAATTGATAATAATAGTTGATTATAACTTCAGGTTTTCTTGACAATAGAAACAAAAAAGTCTAATTGCAAAAAGCATTCAATAATAAAGATTTTGATTTCGAGTATTAGTAGTGAAGTCACAATGTCGAATATTTCAGATGAAATTTAACAAGAAAATTTTGGGGCGTATCATATTGTCGTTCACATGATACACAGTCAGAAAAACTAGTCTATAAAATCTAAATTCTTCGTAATTTTTTTAACAAATAATTTCCGTAGACCTAGAAAATCTTTTTTTGGAAAAGACGGAGAACTTCCGTTCAATCCTAACACGCATGAGTATTTGCTCTATTAATACTAAAAGTCGAATTCATTTTAAAAACAAAAACTAAAAATTCTATAAATTAAAATTTTTAATAGATTTTAAAAAATAGAAATAAATAAAAAAAGAAAAGAAATTCTTTCGAACTTAAAAACAAATAAAAATTAATTTTCTCATTCATTTAAAAATATATATAACGTATCTTTCAAAGTTATATAAAAAAAAATCAAATTTAAAATACGTTTTAAATGCGTACATTTAAAATAGATATTTTAATTAAAACATTAAATTGAAACAAATCGATTTTACTCAAAAAAGGGCCTCGCATTAAAACATAATATTCATATTTTACATCTAGCAATGTACAAAAAAATATTTATAATTCATATTTTTATTTCTATTTTAATATTAATATATTAAGACCCCAGCCATAATCTCAGTAAAGACAAAAAATTTCCCGAAATAAACTTAAAAAAGCAAAGCTTTTTAAAGAATTTAATCAATACACACACATATGAAGAAACATATTTAACTGTTTCACTATTGTACAACTGTAGTCGTGTAGTTAAATTACTGATCTCTCAACACTAAGGTAGCTGGTTCGACTCCAAGGTCATCAACCTTTATTTTACATCCATTTTCTTCAATTTACGTGTATTTTACCAAATATAACGGAGAAAAAAAACGGATATTCATCTATTAACGGAAAAATCCTGGTAGCACCTCTGTCAGGAAACATTCTGTGAATTGAAGAAAGTACAATGGAACCCGGTTAAGACCCTCACGGTTAATATCCGATCCTGCTTAATGCGCGGATTTTTTTCCAATCTCTTGAACATCGCTCACAAGGCTAATGCAAATATGCACTGGTGTGCAAAAATTAAGGAAAAGTCACAAAATGCTAATTTTTAAATACGCGAAAACTCAAAAGGAAATAATATAATTCGAGTAATTACTATCTCTACAACACAACTAGTCCATATCTCTTTTATGTCACACATGGTCACAAGTGTCACAGTCACTACGGTGAAGCAAAAAAAAAAAGGAGATTCCATACATCTCATTATGAGACTCAAATGATCATTATGTGACTCCACTGAGACGTCACTGTGACTGTTGCTTTGTGATGAGTCACCATGTGACTTTACAATATAGTTACATTGTGACTTTCATGTGAATGTCATCTGTAGACTCAATTTCAAAGTCATCGTGAACGCTGCATTGTGTTAAGTTACCAAATAATGTCACATTAAAGTCACATGATGACTTTTAGGTGACAGAGAGACTACTGTGAAGTCACCATTGTGCTTTTTTCAGAAAAGACTCCATTTGACTATAATGTGATATTATTTGGTGACTTATCACAATGCAACGTTCACGACGACTTTTAAATAGAGACAAAAAATGACAGTCACATGAGAGTCACAATTTAACTACATTGTAAACTCACCTGGTGACTCGTCACAAAGCAGCAGTCACATTGATGTCTCAGTGGAGTCACATATAGTGATCATTTGAGACTTATAATGAGATGTATGGAATTTCATATTTTTTGCTTCACCGTAGTGACTGTGACACTTGTCACCATGTGTGACATGAATGATATGTTATATGGACTAGCTGTGTTGTAGAGATAGTAATTACTCGAATTATATTATTTCCTTTTGAGTGTTCGCGTATTTGAAAATTATCATTTTGTGACTTTTCCTTAATTTTTGCACACCAGTGTATCTGGTTTAGTACACGAACGGTTATTACGCGATCCCACTTAATACGCGATAAATGTTCGACCCTTTGAGGGATAAAATCACGATTAAGACGCGAATTCCATCTCGCTAGTCAAGTGTTGCCAATTTAGCGGATTTTTTAAAAAAATCAAATAACAAATACTGTTTCCGAATAGTAATATTTACTTTATTTACTACCAGATTAATTAAGCTGAAAATTACTAATCGTAAATAGTAGTAGATATTTGAATGAAACAATACCCCATTAAATTAGCAAAACTGTAATTTTTCTTTGATCTCGCTTCCTAACATTCTTTGTCTCTCTATGTTTTTGCTGTAGTAGAGAGATATAAGACTAATTTAGGTTACTCAGATGCGTTATAAAAATTATTATGATTAGAGATCATCATACACTCTCAAAAATAATTTACTTAAAAATGAGAACTTCCGTGTACTCGTATTTTTTTTAAGTACAATTGTTTCAAAAAGAAGTACATTGTTAAAAATAATCTACTTAAAAATTAGCATTTCTATGTACTCATATTTTTTAAGCACAATTGCTTCAAAAAGGAGCATTGATCTATTTAAAAATGAAAATTTCTTTGTACTCGATTTTTTTTACGTACAATTAATTCAGAAACGAGTATATGATATTTTGAAGTTGTGTATACTTATACTTGAAAATGTATGCAGAAATGAATACATATATTTTGTATTTTAAAGTCTTAATATTCATGTTTAAATCCTATGTGCTCAAAAACATGAGTTTTCTGATAAACCCTTTTCTTATACCGAATTGACAGTAGGGATTTCCAAGCTTTTATTTAAAGATATGTCTATCTTTGTTATAATTTTTAATTTATAATACACACTTTTCAAATTTATTTACAATTTCATTAGAAATGTGAAAGAAGAAAATTTAGTAAAAAAATTGTTTTATTAGAAATTAGAATATTTAAGAAAGGAAAAATTCATCTCTGCTGTTAGCGATCTTCCGTCACTGATTCATAAAATGTATCATTTGGAAGCAGCTGGTAACTGCTCTTACAGCACAATCAGTACAAAACTGATCTCCCACCTAGAGGACTCGGGTTCAAATCACGGGGCGGCTCATACGCAAAATTTCAAGAATTAAAATGGTAAATTCGTTGTTCTTTACTCCAAAATTTGTAGTTCTTTGCAGTTCAAAATTACCGTAATTAAAAATGGTGATTTGTCGGTTCTCTGTAATTTACCTTTTTTTTTCTTAGAGTGTATGTGTGTTTCTATACATACTTATTTTCGAGTCCCTGTATGTACTAAAAAAAAATGAGTACATGCGATTTTCAAATTTAATAGTTAAGTACTCAGAGCTATTTTAAGATCGGGAAGTGCTCAATAATTAGTACAATTTACTTATTTTTAAGAATAGTGTTTTAACAGTGTACCCTTTATGAGGTTTTAACTGTACGTTATGTCACTGATAGGCAACAAAAAAAAAAAAAAGAAATTCTTAAAGTTTAAACACATACGATTTATAATGGATAATTCTTTTATATTTTCTTTACTTTTTGCTATACAAACACTATGACAATATTTTTTACACAAAGACTAATAAGGATAGTCTTTGCTTACATTAAAAAGAGGGACAGATTATAATGGTACTCATTATTACAATTATTAAGTATTATTTTTAAAACTGGAATGTGAAACAGAGATTTTTTTCATACATATTTTTGTTTTTTGGTCGCAAGCTATTAATCGACAATAAACCCATATCGGAATTCAAATTTATTTTCTATTATTAATCCAGTCGATCGTTATCAAAAGATAAAATCAGTTAAAATGGAATACAATTAAATTTTAATCAAAATATACGTAAAAGACACAATTTTCGACATTAGAGATATAAATGAAAGCTCTAAAGTTTGTTTAGAATATTATAGGTTAAATTAACCCTTAAATGCCGGGTGTTGCTTTTCGGCAACATACCCAATTTAAGCTCTAAAATACTGTTAGAATAATATTGAAGCTATAATGCCTAATGTTGCCAATAAAATACATTCTGACAATATTATTAAATCGATTTTCAACATGTAGATGGCAACACTTGTGCTGTTTAAGAATAAAGATTTATTTATTTTTTCAATTGTTTCTACTTGTTCTTTTTGCTTTGTTTGGAAGCTTGCGAAATACCCTATTTTGTTCCGCAGTGAGCAAGTAAAATTTATTTCTTATTATAATTCTTAAAGTTCTTGTGTGTTTAAAATTATAGAATTGTATCAAGGAAAATTACTTTTTCAATTAAAGACCAGTATTACAGTTTAATAACAAACTGTTTTTTAGCCGTAAAACATACTTAAAACAAAATATGATTTTTTAAAGTATTTTTCATATGATTTATTTACAAAATAAAATCCGAAAAACATTATTACAATGATTTTTGAAAAATCAGGCATTTAAGGGTTAAGTACAGACCCTGCAACAATATACAAATCAAGTTTAATACGTGATCCCTCTTAATACGCCACATATGTCCACTCCTTGAAACGCGTCTTAACTGGGTTCGATTGCATTTCTGAGAGTGTACTGAACAAAAAAATATAATTTGGAAAGTTTTGAGTTATTGAGATCAATTTTTATACATTTGATTTCGTTGAATAAGTGTACGGCTAAAACTAGGAAAATGTTAAAACGAGCATTTTCCACAGTAAGCGCGATTCATCATTAAGTCTATAATTAAGTCTTTTGTGGCATTTATTAGTTACAAAATCAGGATCACACAAAATACGAGTAAAACATCGATTCATTTCAATGTAATTTTCATCTACACGTACAGTAGAATTAGGAAAAACATATATATATATGTATGTATAGTATGTATATATATATATATATAGTAATGCATTCAAAAATTTTTTTAAAAACAAATAACCCAGTGCATCAGGCGCAACGCAGCTTCTTATATGCACTAAGTGAATATAGCTCTATTAAAAGTGAATGATTATGAAAATTATTATGAAAAGAGGGTGCAAAACAACAATAAAAATCCATGAAAATTTATAACGAAAAAACAACAAACAAACCACTCCCTGCTCTTCAGAAAGTGGGAGGAGTGAAAAAAGCAGGTATCAAAAACAGAAATTGGATCCTCACGGGTTTCGCAAGATATGGCCAACCCACATACTCCAAAAGTATAACAATAGATTTAAACTTTCAAAAACACATCATAACAAAGCTATTTTATAAAAAAAAATTTAACGAATCAAAACTGCTTTAAAAACAAATATAACCAACCAATTCAAAATCTAAGAAAACCGATTAGCTTATAAAACGTAAATAAAAATTGATAAAAATTTTTTTAATATGACTAAATCAATAAGCAATTAGAAGTATTGAACATGTGAGAAGGCCATATCCCCACCTTTACCCATGAAGACCTGAAAAAAAACTTGCTACCTTTAAAACAATCACTACGCTCCACTTCTTTCCGTCAGCAGGAGTTGCAAGCAAGGCCATAATCCAAGTTAGACCAGCGTCCTGAAGACTTGTCTTTCCATTATCCTCATAATCATTAATTTTCTTTCCAAGTCACCGCAGTTTCTACTTGAAGCACATCAACATGCAGACGTTCTTAAAAAGACTTTAATCCACACCCTTCATATATTCAAGCAGCTACCTTGGCATCCATTACGGTGTTTGGCCGCTTAGCTGTTGCCACTTTAGAAAACTCTTCTCAAGTTGATTTACATAATGAAAAATAAACTGGTATGGAAATAAATTATTATAAAAAGGATTAGCAGTAAATTTAAAAATCTGTGAACTCAAAAATTCTCTATTACTACAAATTCTATAAAATCTATTAATTTGTCCCACAATAATGTTATTAAAAACCTTCTTACTTAAATTTGAATACCAGTGTGGCATCGATTGAGTATTAAAATTAAAAAAATCCCGTTTATCAAAAAGCTTAATCAGTATATTGCTATCTTTAATTAAAATGTCTAAATCCAAAAAATTAACATGTAAATTATCAACAGAAGCCTTATTTAATTTTAAACATGGAGGATAGATATCGTTAATCGATACCAAAAGTTTGTCATCGAATATTATTAAATCATCGATATACCTTAAAACTGAATAACACTTATTACTGTTTAAAACATAATTAAATTCATATTAAAAAAGAAACAGATTTGCAGCAGAACTCGAAAAATTAGTTCCCATACCGATACCACATACCTGGTAGAAAAATGAGCTATTGAATGTAATGAAATTATTAAGAAAACAGAAATTACATAAACTCAAGAAAAAATCTCTTTTAATTCCAAGCTCCTCCTCAATAAAAAACATATCAAAAATATTTTTTAGAGTATCATAAAGTAAATCTGTAGGTATATTAGAAAAAAGGTTTTCAAAATCATAGGTATACAAATTTGTGGGCGTTATGGGCGTTTTTTTAATTTTATTTAAAACCTCATTACTATTGTCTATACACCAAAAATAGCTAGTATTTCTATATTTAAACTTCAAAAAACCATAAATGCGCTTCATAAACTCCTGTAACTTAACATTTAAACTTTTACCTATACCTCTTGAATTACAACATATAAATCTGAATTTAATAGGTGTCTTGTGAAATTTTGGGGTCATAAACAGAAATGGAAAAGTATAATGATTATTAATAGCAAAATTATAGGAATACATCTTTCTAGCCTTGTTGGTGTATGCATTAAATTTGTTTACAACAACCTTGTGACTTAATTTACATTCTTTATAAAATTTACTATTATTTAACTCATTTTTAACTTTGTCAATATAAAAAAGCTTTCAAAAAATTGCATAATTTGAAGCCGCTTTGTCCACAGTACAAAATTCTTATGTAAAAATTGAATATAATTTATATCTTCTTTATTGAGACTATGATAAACATAATCCTTACTGTTCAAATAATTATTAACAAAAAACTTAAATTCCTTTAATATATGCCACTCCCATTCAAAAAAAGCTTCAAAGGGGGTGTTAAATCTGTAACATAATTGCATAATGAATTTTTTCAAATCCCTTTCAAAAATCTGAATAGCCGTTTTCTTGCTAATTGTTTTATTTAATCTAAACTTAGTACCTAATCCCATCATAAAATGTAAATTTTTGTTCTGTATAATATCTAAATTTCCAGGAATAACATGTTTATGGAAATCATCAATAAAATCCAAGAAATCTGTGTCACATTTACATGTTTCAGGAATTTCATCAGAAAATGCAAGAGATCTATAATTGAACAATTTTTTACAAAGAGGAATGTTATATTTATAAGCAACAGCTATATCAATATCTCTAAGAGGGGAAAAAAGTGTCATAATATCTGAAAAAATCTTTAATTTTAAAATTGTCGAAAGACTTCTGCTGAAAATTCAAAGTAAAGAAAACCCTGTCAGTTTTGGAATCCAAAAAATTCTTTAATCTAAAATTTATAAAGTCACAAAGCAGGTCCCTAAAATGCAAATTAGAAAATTTATAAATTTTACTAGCTTTCCTAATTTTGTTTAAAATTTTAAGCTTAAGTGTGAATACCGCTTTTTTTACATTTTTAATACTGAAATTTACTACAAAATCTTTTTCAACATTACAGATCCAATCCTCTGGCACTAAACAATTTAATTTATTGGATAACATATGTGATCCCCTGGTATCTCTTTTAATTTTCAAATTACTAAACAAATTTAAAAAACTATAAACATTATCAATACTTTTTATATTGTAAGATTTAATACTGTATTTAGGTATTATTGTGTATTAAATTCAGATTTATATGTTGTAATTCAAGAGGTATATGTAAAAGTTTAAATGTTAAGTTACAGGAGTTTTTGAAACGCATTTATGGTTTTTTGAAGTTTAAATATAGAAATACTAGCTATTCTTGGTGTATAGACAATAGTAATGAGGTTTTAAATAAAATTAAAAAAACGCCCATAACGCCCACAAATTTGTATACCTATGATTTTGAAAACCTTTTTTCTAATATACCTATAGATTTACTTTATGATACACTAAAAAATAATTCTGATATGTTTTGTATTGAGGAGGAGCTTGGAATTAAAAGAGATTTTTTCTTGAGTTTATGTAATTTATGTTTTCTTAATAATTTCATTACATTCAATAGCTCATTTTTCTACCAGGTATGTGGTATCGGTATGGGAATTAATTTTTCGAGTTCTGCTGCAAATCTGTTTCTTTTTTATTATGAATTTAATTATGTTTTAAACAGTAATTAGAGTTATTCAGTTCTAAGGTATATCGATGATTTAATAATATTCGATGACAAACTTTTGGTATCGACTAACGATATCTATCCTCCATGTTTAAAATTAAATAAGGCTTCTGTTGATAATTTATATGTTAATTTTTTGGATTTAGACATTTTAATTAAAGATAGCAATATACTAATTAAGCTTTTTGATAAACGGGATTTTTTTAATTTTAATACTCAATCGATGCCACACTGGTATTCAAATTTAAGTAAGAAGGTTTTTAATAACATTATTGTGCGACAAATTAATAGATTTTATAGAATTTGTAGTAATAGAGAATTTTTGTGTTCACAGATTTTTAAATTTACTGCTAATCTTTTTTATAATAATTTATTTCCATACCAGTTTATTTTTTATTATGTAAATCAACTTGAGAAGAGTTTTCTAAAGTGGCAACAGCTAAGCGGCCAAACACCGTAATGGATGCCAAGGTAGCTGCTTGAATATATGAAGGGTGTGGATTAAAGTCTTTTTAAGAACGTCTGCATGTTGATGTTCTTCAAGTAGAAACTGCGGTGACTTGGAAAGAAAATTAATGATTATGAGGATAATGGAAAGACAAGTCTTTAGGACGCTGGTCTAACTTGGATTATGGCCTTGCTTGCAACTCCTGCTGATGGAAAGAAGTGGAGCGTAGTGATTGTTTTAAAGGTAGCAAGTTTTTTTCAGGTCTTCATGGGTAAAGGTGGGGATATGGCCTTCTCACGTGTTCAATACTTCTAATTGCTTAATGATTTAGTCATATTAAAAAAAAATTTTATCAATTTTTATTTACGTTTTATAAGCTAAATCGGTTTTCTTAGATTTTGAATTGGTTGGTTATATTTGTTTTTAAAGCAGTTTTGATTCGTTAATTTTTTTTTTATAAAATAGCTTTGTTATGATGTGTTTTTGAAAGTTTAAATCTATTGTTATATTTTTGGAGTATGTGGGTTGGCCATATCTTGCGAAACCCGTGAGGATCCAGTTTCTGTTTTTGATACCTGCTTTTTTCACTCCTCTCACTTTCTGAAGAGCAGGGAGTGGTTTGTTTGTTGTTTTTTCGTTATAAATTTTCATGGATTTTTATTGTTGTTTTGCACCCTCTTTTCATAATAATTTTCATAATCATTCACTTTTAATAGAGCTATATATATAGTAATGTATATATATATATATATATATATATATATATATATATATATATATATATATATATATATATCCAAGATGATTTTATAATAACATATGTAAATAAGGCAAGTACTAACTATGCAATTATCTGTAAAAAATTATATGGAAAAATATTAAGAGAAAGTTATGAAAACACAAATAATTATGAGTTAATTAGGGCAAAAATTAATGAGGTGGCGAACAGAATTAGGGCAATGGTTAAAAAAATTAAAACAAAACAAGATAATTTGAATTTTCCTTATTTGGTTTTAATACCCAAGTTCCATAAATGCACTGTGAAATTTAGAACCGTTACATGTGGTTATAATTCCTAGATTGAATGTGCGAATAAAAAATTATTAAAGGTATTGAAGAGAATATTTTTGAAGATTAAAAGTGAGAATTCAACTTTTATAATAAGTAATAGTTATGAACTGTTGGAAAAAGTAAAAAGGTATAAAAATAAGATTACAGGATTGTATGCATATGATTTTGCAGATTTGTTTAACAACATAGAGATTGAGGATTTGAGGGAGAAGATATTGGAGGTGTATAATAGGTATGGTGATTCATACATGGATTTAAGTGAATTTCAAAATTTGTTTCAATTGGTGGTTCAAGAAAATTTTTTATATGAGGGCAATAAGGTATATAAGCAGATTAAGGGTATCCCCATGGGGGGGAGTTGCAGTTCAATTTTGGCCGACATGTATCTAGATATATATGAAAATATAAGTGAATTACATAAAGACATAATAAGTTTCAGATATATCGACGACGTTTTGATTGTCGAGCTGAATGGAATAAAGATTAACCATGAATTTAACTATTATCCTAAAAATTTAGAATTGAAACTTTCCGGTAGTCATAATAGTTGCAATACAAATTATTTAGATGTAAATCTAAAATTAGAAAACAGAAATTTAATTACATCGGTTTATGATAAAAGAGATGATTTTAACTTTAAAACAATTGCAATATTGAATTTCAATTCAAATGTCCATATATCGGTATTCAGAAACATTTATATTAACTGTTTAAACAGATTAAACCGATTGACATCGGATAGTGTCATTTTGAAGGAGGATATGCTTAAATGGTACGTCACTGCTGTGAAACAGGGTTATCCTGTGAGTCTGGTCAAAAATATGACGTATAATTATGTAAGAACTTGCAAGAACAGAAGTGAATTGATGCCTTTACTCGAAGCGTGTGGTTTACGGAATGTAGTGGAGACAGATCGCTTTTGATATGGATTGATTTCGGTCGGTCGGTTTCATTTAGCTTTAATCTTGTTTTATTTGTTTTTTCAATATGGTCTCGACAGGTAAATCTGGGGAATGTTGCATGCTTAAAAACAGTTTTAACCCTGCATTAGCGTGTCATAAGCCACGCAGACCTGTCTCCATGTTTAATTAGTTATTTGCCTTGTTTCTTATGGTTGTTTTGTTTAAGTTAAAGTTGGTTATGTTGTGTTTCTTTAAGTTTGTTTATTAAGTTAAATTATAGTTCTTATTTGGTTTGGTTAAGTTAATTTTGTGCTTCAATTAAAGTTTACAGTTTGTGGTAATGCTTGAAATAACTATTGGAATTTTTTAACTATATTATCGAAACCTATTCTCTCTCTTCAATAATATTTTTAAATTACACATTTCTATCAAAATGTTGTAAATTAATACTTTTACCAAACAAAATTTCGACATTCTCTCAACAAATAAAATGCAAAGGAATGTCTAAACTACCTTAAAAAAATAAAAAATCGAGTTAGAAATAAGGAAATTACAAATTTTGCTACACTGTAAGATTTATAACTTACACATGGAAAGAAAGGATTAAAGAGTAAAATATGTATTGCTTCTTTATGAATTCGGATTCAGGACCATCTTAACCAAACTTACACTTTTCTTGCACTGTTATAATGAAAAGCACATGGAAAATCATAGTTCATCCCTCAAAATATTCGATTGAAATGCTCATTTTATAATGATGTACGTATAATTAGTGGATTAAAATTGAAAAAAAATATCAGTTGTTCGAAATCTTTCTGATATAATGTGTTTTTATCATCTTCATAATAGTATTTATAAGATACAGCATAACTTATCAAATGTTAAATTGTCAGTTTTATTTAAATCATGTGTATCTTTACAATTGAAGGTATATTTGAAATTTTAAGAAAACATTTAATTATTTTATTTTGTTTAATTTTAAGAATATTTATCTGGTACATAAAGAGTAAATATATATATTTTTTAATATTTTAGAAGTTTTTATTTATCCTTGTCACATTATCAAGCGATCCAAATTTTCTTACTTTGATAAATTCAAATATTTACACATGATTTGATTATACGAGTACATACTGTGATGTTCAATTACACAATTTCATAAAGTAATCATCGCGCGTTAAAATTTATATAGATTGCATAAAACTGTTTTCCAGAATAAATATAATCATGAATTTGTGCACTATATGCATTATACAGAAAAACTTTCATGAAAAATTCATGCTTAATAAATAAAATATGAACAAATTATATGAATTTGCATTGATTTACCTGAAAAAGTATATCACAATCCAGCCTTAAAAAATACTACTTAATGCTTTTGATTATGTATTATTCATTTTTGAAATCATTGTAAGAAATGCCATGCAAGGCTGTAGAACAGCATGAAAACTTCTAAACTCTTGGATTTTCTTATCTCATCGACGATATGCATGAATGTCTTTCTGTCTATTTGTAAATTTTATGAAATTTTCTTCATAAGTACATACAATCTGAAGATATGATATTTCCAGCATTGCTGTTTATAAATTCGGATGATTGATTATAAAAAAAATGTTTAAAATAAACTGTTAGGGACTTATGGTATAGATCAGGACTAAATAACCTGTCATTAACCAGGGGCCAACCACATATGGTAGAAAACAATGAATGGTGACATAATCACATGATTGAAAACATACTAAAATATTATTTCACTATAATAATTGTCACGCTATGCCTGTGTCTTAGGCAATTCACATACCACTCAATGTTGTAGCTATAAATCCTTCTGCGATGATTGATCTTAACTACTATATATATATATATATTAGGGTTGTCCTTAAAAAATTTAAACATTTAAATTTTGTATGGGGCACCCTCATATTTTGTTCTACGTTTAAAATAATGACTTCCACAAAAATTTTAAAACATGTTTAAGGGTCGCTACTAAATTTTGAACCATTTAAAAAAATTAGAAAATGACATATTGACATGTTTTTTAATCTAATTATAAATTATTAATACATATCCTTAATTATTGCCAAACAGAGTCATGGTGTGATATTAGGCTGCAAAGACTGTAATTTGTTTCAAGTTTCAACATATTTACATAGACTATTGTCCAAACACAGACAGGAGTATTTCATGTCTACACTCTATTTCACCTCAACTTGGCAGCATTGTGAAAGGTAGAGACAGTAACATTCCGCCTTGTTTTCCGTTACTTTTTAATCTTAAATAGCTAAAATGCGTAGGAATTTATAAGATATTGTTTATAAATTATAGAATTTGATTTTTTAATATTCGTACAATGGGGTACTAAATGGTCGTATTCCTATCAAAAGCCGAGCAAGTAGAGCCCAAAACTTAAAAAAAGAGTTTTCAGGAAGCGTTCCTTTGACTGTTCACTTGAATGGCAAAATTTTAGAAGACATTTCGAGTTCTGAAACTGTAGACAGATTACACATTACTGTTTCAGATAAAGGTACTGACCAGATACTTGCTGTTCCAAAACTTCAATTAAGAACAGGTGAGGAAATAGTTTCTACTGTTAACGAAACATTGAAGTCGTGGGGACTACAAGCAAGTAAAATGTATGAGTTTTGATATAACATTTCTTAACATCCGGAGAAGCTTGTTATCCGGAGAAGCTTGTGATCTATTGGAACAAAATATGAACAACTTACATTTTCAACAAAAGATTTTCTAAGAAGCAGCGCTCTGAGGTTTTTTTTTAAATTATAGATTTACCTTCAGACTTTTTTGAAACAAATGTGATTAATTAGAATGAAAATTAATCCTACAAGACATGTTTTGCACTAGGAACTTATGTAAAAGTTGTTAATGATGAAGCCGAAATAGGGGTAGCACTCATGGAGCAATACAATAAACTTCACACAAAAGAGAAAAAGGACAAACACAATATTTCAAGGATGTGATGATGACAAGCCAAATCATTTCTTTGTTCATATGCTGTTCTTGAAGAGTACAAGCTTCTCTTGATAATCCGGTATTAATAAAGGTTATATCAAAACTAATAAATTTTACTTGCTTTGTAGTCCCCTCGACTCCAATATTTCGTTAACAGCAGAAGCTATTGCCTAACCTGTTCCTGATTGAAGTTTTAGAACGACAAGTAACTGGTAAATACCTTTAACTCAAACAATAATGGGTAATCTATAATTTCAGATCCAGAAATTTCTTCTAAAATTTTGCCATCCCAGTGAACAGTCAAAAGAAGGCTTGCCGAAAACATTTTTTTTTAATTTTGGGCTCTGCTTGCTCGGCTTCTGATACGAATATGTCCATTTAGTGCGGCATTTTACGAATATAAAAAAATTAAATTATATAATTTATAAGCATTACGTTATAAATTTCTAAGCATTTTAGCTATTTAATATTAAAAAATAATGGATTACTATTTTTCAAGGCGGAATATTACAGTCTCTACTTTTCACAATGCTTCCAGGTTAAAGTGAAATAGTGTGTAGACATGAAACACTCCCGTCTGTGCTTGGGCAACAGACTGTGTAACTATGTTGAAATTTGAAACAAATGACATTCTTTAAAGCCTAATATCATACCATGACTCGATTTGGCAAAGTCTGTGAATTTGTATTAATAATTTATAATTAGAATATAAAATATGTCAAATATGTCAATTTTTAATTTTTTTAAACATTCAAGGCTTGGTAGCGACCTTAAAATACGCTTAAAATTTTTGTGGAAATCTTTATTTTATACATAGAACAAAATAGGAGGATACCCCATACAAAATTTAAAAGTTAATTCTTTAAGGACCACCCTAATATATATATAATGAAAATGAGAATGTCGTTCCAGTTTCTTCTAAATTGAGATATGCTTAAAATGATATACACTAGAGTCTGAGTAAATATTTTCAAAATTGGAATTTTTGAGTCACAAATATTTAAAGTTTTGTTATGTATATCCGTAGAGTAAGATTTTACCCCAAGTGATTATGTGTTTTATAATAAGGAGAAATCCGTCCATAATACATTTATTTGATTAATAACTCCGCTGACTTCGTTTCAGCGACATGAAACTCTTTAGAAAACATTCACGAGGGAACAAGAATATCCTCCGATATTGGAACCGATTACATATCTATTAAAATTGTGTATTACGTGTGGTACCTTATTTATTTATTTATGAACTCTTAATTTCATTATGTATTAGGCGGAAACAATCGCTTAATTAGTTATATTATTTAATATGGATACGTTTTATTATTTTGTTATAAGTTTTTACGTGATAAAGATGGATTTTTTTTAAATAATATTTAAAACATTCTTTAAAAACAAATAAAAAAAAAAAACGAAATTACAGATTTTTTTTAAAAGGAATCTTTAAAACTTATTTTGAAAACAATAAAAAACAGAAAATTCAAATATATTTTTCAAGCAAATTGCATTTTTTTTTCTATTCCACTTTGTAAAAATTAGAAATAGCAATGTCTGGGGAAAAAAAAAAAAACGAATTTTTTTTTAAGTCGTTGCCTACCTCAATATGATGTAGGAGTTACTGACAGTTATGGTATCTCTTTATAACATCGATTGTTTAATTAAAAATGTACAGAAGTCTATTTCAGAAAAGAGAAATGAGCTCTTTAGAAAATTGGTTTGAGGGAACAAAAATATCCACTGATTGTGCGCCCCTAGAAATTCGACTGAGAATAAAAGACGAGCTTTAAATTGAAATACATCTTTCTCTAATTATCGTGTCATTGTGATAAAAACGACTGATTCACTTTGTCTTTTCTAAGGAAGTATTTTTTTTTTTTTTTTTTTTTTTTTTTTTGCGTTTAACTAAAAATAAAAACTTTTGATCTGAGAGGACAATTATGTTTTAAAATTCTTCCGATAAATAAGATTAGCTTTTTGATATTTTATTATAATAATTCTAATATTATTATTGACTTCATAATATTTATCTCCATAAATCAGAATCTCAAACACAAATATTACTTTTTATTTAATGCATAGTTATTAAAATATATTTTTAATAATCAACTCGTACGATGCTTTTGCATAATAATATTTGAGATGTTTTTGTTCATTAGTATTTAATTAACTGCAGTTTACTACTTTTAATTGCTATGCAATTAACTAATTGAATTGCATCGCAGTTTGCTAATTTTAATTGCTAAACGACTTAAATTAAAACTTTAAAAAGAGTAAAAATAGGTTTGACTGCATAATAAGAAAGAGAATGTTTAAAATTAAACGAGCCCGTTTCATACCCCTTGCAATTTTAGAATATTTTTAGTTATTTGTTTTGGAAATGACTCGGGTAGAATTGAAGCATGTAAACAGTCAAATAAGCATATTTTTACTATTTTTACCGGACTTCCAAGAAGGGTTATGTGTTTCACGCGTATCTGGGTATGTAGATTTCTTTATATCTCGAAACAACCCAACAACTGGAAGGATTTTAAAGAATGAGGACTCTATCGATTCGTCTTAACCGAGAGTTGGTTATAGGCTAGATTTTGTTTTTATAAATTCAAAATGGCAGCCGTAAAATACAAAATGGTAGTAGAAAAGAAAAAGAATACGCACCTTATTGAGTGGCATATCATTGGATAGGTCTTTCAAAATGAAGACGATGTTTCATTGACTATTTTACAGTCAGAAGCTCCGTTTAAATATTATACAACCTCGAAGTTGTGTATGTAGGATCTCTAGCTGTACTGCTCTCTAACCATCATAGTAACAATCATAACCATCCCTCATCAAAACAGTGTTTATAGATAAGGAACTAACAATTAAACACAACTGAAAAGTCATTAATACAAGTAAATAAAAAAATAGGTAATTATTATAAAAACATAGCTTCACATTGATGAGAAATAATTATTTAGTTCGCTTTTTACGCAGTCGGGTTTTTTTTTATTTTTTAAATTTAATTTACGTTTTAATTTACACCTTTTAGCAATCAAAAGTAGTATATTATTATACTTTGTTAATTTGCTACATATTTGAATGCAGTTTTTAATAAAACGACATCTTTTAAAAATATGCGAGTATGGTACGTCAAATGCTTGTTTTAAAATCTTTCCAGATATGCTGTATCCACCGTTTTGCTGTTTGTATGTCTCCTAGAAAAGTGATAGGGACAGAAAAATTAATATATATGATTACACAAATGAAGTAAAATTCCCTCCCCCCTCATAGGGCATGGTGTTTCTGTCGATAATGAAAAATCTGATAGAATAAGAAAATGGTTGAAAAATGTGAATGAATTAAAATTTTTAAAAAGGCAGAATATTCCTTGTAAATGTCAATTACATTTCGAATGTTGAATATAAATGTATAGAACTACTTTAAAAACTTATTTTTTCTAAATCGTGTTTTAATAATAATAATAAAAATATCTAAAAAAAACATTAAAAAAATAATATCAAATTCTTCAGAAATCGATTACTAGTAATAAACGAATATCAAATTGAAATACTTTTTTGTGAATCTTTTACCATTTTGAGATAAACGTAGTGTACCTTGTTATACTTTTGACTTTATCAAGGAATTATTTTTTTTTTAATCTCCTCAAATACGCCTTTAAATTCCGAAGGACCATATTTCATTTAATGTTATATTTTTCTTTAGTTCAAAGCACATCGCCTCGCTCTTTAAGATATTTTTAAAAAAGATTATAACATTAAGCAGATTAATTTTTAACCCTTTTATCTTTTTGCGAAACATAATAAAATATATATGTTAGCGTAATTGAGATAAAAGATTACTCAACGAATTGTTTAAGTTAAATAATTAAATGTGTGTAAATATTATACATATGCGTTCTTAAAGTTGAAAGGAATTAAAAAAAAAAATATGATTGAAATGATAATAAATATTTTTAAAGCCGCAAAAATATATGTTGATATAGTTTTATTCCAGACGAAAATAAAACTATTAGTATTTTTCTTTAACATTTATAAAATTTTCTTTAGATGATTTATGTTAATGTCTACGAAAGTATTTATTTTCAAGTTACTGAAAATAATATGGTGAGAGCAAGAGTGAAGAAAAATTAAATTCAAAAGTAGCTAAGTACTAATTGTCAGACATTTTAATTTCACTTTATAGTTACATATGTTTTAAGAAAAAATTATTATTTGAACAATTTGTAAACATTAAGATGCGTAAATCATACGAGACTAGATTATTCATTTATTGTTTCTGTCAAGTTTACAAAATTATATAGGATCATCAATTTATACAACATGTTTGAGGCAATAAAAATGCCATTTGGAAAGCTACCGACAGTAAATGACAAAACTTAAATTGGAATTCATCTTTCTTAAATTGTCTTACAGTCGTGATAAAGACGTAATGTCGGCTAAATTATTTTCGTCTTTTTCAACAATCTTTTTCTTAGAATTTCATTTAAAATAAAGACTTTCGATTTTAAAAGACAATATATTTTCAAAGTTATTTTAAAGGAAAAAATATCGGTAAAATGTTTGAGTGTGCACGCTGAAAATTTTTATTTTGTAAATTTAATTTGATATAACGTTAAAAGAAAAATGATGACATTTTCTTTAGATGATTTAAGTTAATGTCTACGAACGTATTTATTTTAAAGTTACTGAAAATAATATGGTGAGAGCAAGAGTGAAGAAAAATTGTCACTTGGAAAGCTACTGAGAGTAAATGACAAAGCTTAAATTCGAATTCATCTTTCTTAAATTGTCTTACAATCGTGATAAAGACGTTATGTCGGCTAATTTCTTTTAGTCTTTTTCGAGAAAGTTTTTCTTATAATTTCAATTAAAATAAAGACTTTCGATTTTAAAACACAATATTTTCTTCAAACTTATTTTAAAGAAAAAGATATCGCTTAAATGTTTGAGTTTGCACACTTAAAAATTTTGGCTTGTAAATTTAATTTGATATAATGTTACAAGAAAAATGGTTCATGTCCATTTTTAATGCGGAATTAGTTAAGATGGCTCACGAAATGGGAGGATTTCTTGCCCTACAATACAAAACGTTTCGACATATTTTTTGACTTACTTTTAAAAATTAAAACATGATATTGTCGGCTTGATTATTGGAGTAATTTATGATCGAACATGTTTTTTATCTACTTAAATGTATATAAAATCCAAACGGAAATTTCGTTCCGAACGTCTATATTTCGAGTTCTACTGCATGGATTTTGACGAAACTTACACTGTTAGATAGATATCCTTTCATGGAAGAATTAAGCTATAACACATCGTTCTACATAAATTAGTTATAGAATTATGACAGAATATTCTGTTATTTTGAGCGAAAGGGTTACTATTATTTTATTAGCAATAAATTTCGTTTATAAATGAATTGAAATGACTGTACATCTCGAAAAAAAACTGTTACTAATTTTATAAAAAAAAAAAAAAAAAAAAAAAAAAAAAAAAGAGAAAATGAAAAACAATTTTGACGAGTGGTAATATTATAAAACGAAAATATCGAATTTAAACATGAAAGGGAATGTTCGTAATTCTTAAAAATTTATTCAGTATGAAAGATTGCAGTTTTAAACCATATTTGGCAATTTATCTCTTGTTAAGAAAAATGCATCAGAAAATTTGATATGATAATATCTAAGTGAAATATTTTTTTTTTCTTTTTTTTAAATTTACTTTTTATTTTTATTTAATTAATCCATCATGTGACTTGCAGGAGAAACTATCAGATGTAAATATAAAAATGAAGGTACTTGTGGGTTACATATTGTATGTTTATTTACGATTTCATTTTATCGCCAAACAATTTAATTTTAAGCCAAAAATGAATAGGCGTGGCATCGGTTTGAGCGACGTTCACAATATTGGTTATTTTTCAAGTAGACGACTGCGTTTTTGAAAAAGTCTAATTCTACTTATATATATAATTCAAATGGAAATTTTATTCCGGCTGCGTCTAGTGTTCCGTTGAACTTAAACTGTTAGATAGGTATTTTTTCAGGGAAGGTTTTACTACATAACACGTCGTTCTACGTTGCTTAGTATCGAATTATGGTTTAAAGTTCTTTAATGAGATGAACCTGATAATCAAGTATTAGCCTATTCAAAAGATTCTGCCGAATTGTACTTCAGTGGAACTTGGAATTTTAATTAGATAATTTTCCAGGGAAGGTTTCAGTATGCAACATGTCCTTCTACGTTGCTCAGTCATACAGTTTTGGGAGAAATTCTGTAGTCTGGTGATCTCAATTATCACAATTTAGCCTTTTTAAAAAGTTGCGGTAAACGGTTTTTGATAGAATTTGCATTGTTAGTTTGGCAATTTTTCAGAGATAGTTTTAGAATATAATATATTGTTCGACACTGTTTAGTCATAGAGCAATGGGGTAAATTCTATAATTTTTCAATATAGGGCCCTTTACGAGGTGGAAGGAATGGGCTTGGCAAGAGAAGGAAAAATTTCATGCATATTTTCCTTTCAATAATTATATAATTTATTTACTATAAAGAAGACATTTAACTCTTTTTTATATAAAAACAGAAGTAAATTGCATACGAATAACAAAAATATTATTATTCATAAATAAAAAAATTATATATAGGCATACATATTTTAAAAAGCTTAAATTTCTTTTTATTTGTTTTCATAGCTGTTCATAACATTTCGTCACAAATCTCACTTTCTGACTCCCGAATTTCGCCAAGCTTTTTAACATCTAACAGTACCCATTGATCTTAAAATCAGGAAAATTTGAAAGTAGATGTAGTTTGTAAAGTATGCATTAATTAAGAAGAGAAATTACGTAATCCAGCCCACAGACAATTGGCATATTTAATACGGATAAGTTACATAATTGAGTCCACAGACAATTAGCGTGTTTGGTACCGGGCGTGATTTGGCGCACAATTAACTTAGGAAAAGTTATAAGTTGATTCTTTGGATAACCGGATACCTATTCCATAATCGAGTTTTAAAGAGAATTTGCGTAATTTGGGACAAATTTTTTTGGAGTCATTTGGCTACTTTTACGTTATACCACACCATACCAAAATGTATACTATTGCGCCATTTATTACAGTCCTAAACGTGCAAAGATTTTTGGTACTTTTCCAGTTTAGGGATCTTGACGAAATAGAGAAAATAGCCTTGGTGGAGAAGGAAATTTGGCACGATATTTTCTGGCAACCTATTAACTGTTTCATTTCCTGCACACAAGCATTTTTGTCTATGTTTATGCAATTTATTTAACATAAAGATGCTATTTATCTAATTTTACATAGAACAAAAAATAATTTGTATATAAGAAACATTAATAATATACATATATAAACAAAAAAAAATCATCAAGTTTGTTTTCTTAACTGTTTATATCAATTGGCAACAAATCTCAATTTCTGATGCCCGAATTGCGCCAAGTTGTTTTAAAAAAACATCAAGGCGCCTATAGTGTAAAAGTACCAAATTTAATTGAAAACCGTGCAAAACATTGTGGCTTGCTATTTATTGAACGCGAATTTCTTTTGGCTTTAATTATTATTTAATCGTAACACTGCAAAAAAAAATTAATTTACCATTTTTTTTTAATTGAAAATATTTTTTATTATTAAGTAAAATTAAGTTATAACCTCATTTTTCGCTGATTAAAAAATGGAAATGTTTACTGCAGTGCTAAGAGACACTTAGAATTTCATGAGCATAGTTTAAATGGCGATATATATACATATATATATATATATATATATATATATATATAATCGGAACCCACACCAAATCGGCTCATTTTATCGAGAATGTTTTGGTATAAAATGAAATATATTTGTCGTAGACATGATCGTAAATCTCTATACTCGCCGACTGAAAAGTCTTTAAAATTATTCAAATGAGACAATGAGAAATAACTTGCAGTTTCATAAATTTAAAAAATCAATATTCTTATATATCTATCTACTTCTGCTTCTACTATATATACGAGAGTAAAATGCAATTTGGAAATTCGTCCCGGCTGCATATAACTTGAGTTCATCTGAATGGATTTTGATGAATAATACAAATGATAGATAGATAATTTTTCCGGGAAGATTTTAGCATATAACATATCGTTCTACGTTGCTTATACATAGAATTATGTTTTAAAGTTATACAATTAGACGAACCCGATTATGAAAGATTAGCCTTTTTAAAAGATTCAGCCGAAAGGATTTCGATTGAA
Organism: Maratus speciosus; assembly: GCA_963932465.1. NCBI lineage: Eukaryota > Metazoa > Arthropoda > Arachnida > Araneae > Salticidae > Maratus > Maratus speciosus. Next base: position 83,095,032 of record OZ010789.1, read on the forward strand.
TTTGCACTGTTAGTTAGATAATTTTTCAGGCAAGGTTTTAGTATATACTATACCCTTCTGCATTATTTAATAATAGAAATGTGGTGGGTAGTTCTATAATCAGTTGAAAGTTTAGTATTTTTAAAAAGTTCTACAGAATGGATTTTGATAGGAATTCCATTGCTAGCTAGATACCTATTCAGATATGGTTTTAGTATTTTGCATTTTGTTCTACTTTCCTTAGTCATAATGTAATGGCGGAAAGTTCCATAATCATGTGAAACCGATTATGAAAGAATAGACTTTTCAAAAAGTTCTAGATGGCGGATAATGTTAATACTTGCTTTGTCGATTAGACAATGTTTGGGGAGGTTTTAGTTTATTGCGTATCATTCTACGTTGTTTAGTTATAGAATTATGGGGGAAAATTCTATAATCAGATGGACCACAATATGAAAGATCAGCCTTTAAAAAAAGTTTTACTGGATGAATTTTGTCAGTTTGTTTGTTTGCATCATTAGTTAAGTAATTTGTCGGCGTTTGTTTTATTATGTTGCATATTGTACTATCTTGCTTTACCAAATCCTACTGTGATTGATCAACTAAAAGGGTTAAGACCTTAATAGCTGAAAATTTGTCTGCATATTAGAAAATATAATAGCACAATGGCGTTCATATCGTTTTCAGCAGTGCGAAAGGACGTTCCAGGTAAGGTTCCATATTGCTTTAAATCACAATGTCAAATTCGCTGATACATTTTGTTTGATTCAAAGTTCGTTTGGATAAATAGACCAGCGTAGCGGGCATAGCCCGCTAGTCTTCGAATAAATTAATTACATCTTGTGGTATACATAAATACTTTCTCGGGCCGGCAGTTGTTTTTCCTTTTCAGCCCTGTTGCGAAACCACGAATTCAGTTCAAAAGGCCCACTTTTACAGGATTTTCTAAAAATTCTTTTGCTTTTTCCAAAAAGGAAAAAAAACAATACGGCATTTTATTAAGAAAAATAGCAACCAATCGGTTACTTTTGCGAACAAAAAATGAATTAAAAGATGTACCAGAAAGCAGTCAGAGTATTTTTTAGAATAGCTTGAAAGTATCATTTATGCCACAAGTGAAGTAGTATTTCCTTATAAGTGTAGATTGTGTGTAACTCTACAATTCATACATAATAGTTCAAAGCACTTTTTAGTTTATCAAATACTCTAGTTATTAATCTTCTAAATAATACAAATATTTTGAAGTTTATGTTTTTATTTAGTTTATATTTTTATTTAGTTTTTATGGTACAGCAAATTGTAGTATTCAATGGACAGTGAGACAATAATATTCTGGTAGGCAGATTCATATATATATATATATATATATATATATATATTTACATTTTTCGTTTAGGCATATGTGATAGATTATACGGTATAAATTGCGAAACTGGTTGTCAGTAGGTGCAGAAGCAGAGAGTGTTACCATAGCAATATCTTACATTTCACAGCAATAAATGACCATCGGATTACTAATCTGAAACGGACTCGGAGTATAGGAGCCGATTCCATAAATTTTTAAGGAGTCTGTGACTCCAAAACCCAAAAAATCCAGTCGCCACATTGTTAAAAAATTGCATAAAATATTATATGGTTAAAAATTCAGGAATTCAATTTAAAAAATAATTTGTTTAATGTATACACATGTACAACAAAACGTAGACTAAATGTATCAAATGTGTACATTTGATTTAATCACGAAATTCTTTTAATTTGGGTATAAATTAAGTATAATATAAACTTTAATCTAGGTACAGTTCAGATAATAAAGTTGGGCAAGATGCAGGTTAAACAATTATGCATAAAAGCTAAGCAACAACGGTAGTGGAGAATTTTAGGAAAACAGTATTTCTAATTTTCATTTTGTCGAACAAGAGTACATCTATAAAAAATTGAGAATGTCTGAGTATTATTATTTTGCACTATAAAAATAAAAACACAATTCAAACACTTGTTTTTGAAGAACAAACAAAAAAAAAAAAATATGATCGTAAACAAATCTTATCACAGACCATTACAGTGGTTATTCTGTTCCGAATTTTCCGAAAATTTAGGGCATTCAGTTCCGAAAATTCGGACATAAAAAATATCGGGAATTTCGACAAGTAGTCGCCGAAAAAAAGAATTTCGTCAATCGTTTGCAGAAAAATCGATAATTTCGCCAATGGGTCGAAAAAAAATACGAATTTTGTCAAATAATCACAAAAAACCCGCAAATTTCGTCAATAAATAGCAAAAAACCACGAATTTAGTCAAAGAATCGCGATGTCGTTATAGATGGGCGAAAAACCGAAATTTTGTCAGAGGATCGTAGATAAATGTTAATTTCATCATATGATTCCGAAAAAATACCCCGCAAATTTCATCAAATTATCACAAAAGAACCCTCTCATTTCATAAAAGAACCGTGTATAAAATGCTAATTTTGTCAAAGGATCGCAAAAACAACGCGAATTTAGTCAAAGGATTGCAGAAAAAACGCGAATTTTGTCAAAGATACGTAAAAAACTCCCACAAATTTCGTCAAATTATCGCAAAAAAATGGGCGATATTCCCGTTTTTCCTGCGACGGGTCGACGAAATTCAATTATTTCGTTAGTTGATATTTGCGTTTTTTTTCGATACAGAATGATAGAATTAGCCTTTTTTCTCCCCCTTTGACCGAATGAGAAAAATCGCGTTTTTTTTTTCTATCGACCGACTGACAGAAATCGTGTTTTTTTTTTTTTGTTTTTTTTTTCTATCGACCTATTGACGAAAATCATGTTTTTTCCTATCGACCGATTAACGAAAATCAATCTTTATTTCACAATAGATTGGCGAAAATTGCAGTTTTATTTCATAAACGATTGATGAAATTCATGGTTTTTGAATAGCGATCGACGTAATTTGCAGGATTTTTTCATGACGGGTTTACAAAGTTCAATCCGATCGAGGAAATTCTCGATTTCTTTTCATGACAGATTGATGAATTGATTTTGAGGAATTCTGCTAAGGGAATAAAGAATAATTCGAGGAATTCTGCAAATTTTTAGAAGAATCGTATGCCGATACCTATTGTCTACCTGTAAGAACATATCTGAATAATACCAGAGCTACAAATTTAATGAGTGGGGCCCAAACGTATTCTTTTATCCGCTCAAATTTTCTGCGTCGCAAGCTAACTGTGGTATACCACTGCACTCTTTCATTAAATTTCAATTTGAATTCTATCGAACTGCAGTCAAAATTAACAAACAAACAAACATAAAAAAAACTGACAACTATATAAAAATGTGAAAATGAGGAACATTTGAAAATAAAAATGCTGTTGGGTGGCTGTTGTTCGGAATTCGTTCTTCAGAGGTTTAGTGTAATGGTATTTCTATGAAAGAGATTCGGTAACACTAAAACATGACCGGCATTCGGAGGTTACCGTTGTTCGGAGTGACCGTTGTAGGAGGTTTCACTGTATTTCTAAGTAGATATATGATATTTGCTTAAAATGAGTATGCATTGATTAATTCTTTAGAAAACTAGAATACAGAGAATTTTGACCACTTTTAAAGCAGAAGCAAGATGCAAGTCTTGCTTCTTTGTGCTTTACTTATATTTATGGTGTTTCAAAAGTTTCTAAATTAAACCGCATTTCTCGCAAACTTTAATTTGATTAATTATTGTCATTTTCTAAAGACGTCAGAGTACTAAAGTCATAAAAACGTACAATTAGGATGTTCGTTGGATATTTATGCAGAACAAAATACGGAAAAAAGGGACTTTGCTGAAAAGTATTGCTAAAAATTTATTAATTTTCTCCTTCCTGATTTGTTGTTTAAGTTTTAGATGTCAATAGAACAGACAATTTGTACGTTCTTATCACGCATCTGTAAGAGTAAAGAAAAAAAAAGGTAAAGAGAATAATTTGGCAATAATTGGGAAACGCATGGTTTCTTCCATATTAAAAAAAAAAAAAGTTTAGGGATAATCTCCGTGCTAAAATTGATCCAAACTTCTAAACATTTATTGGAAACACCTAATTTCGATGTCTTTTTTAGTTTTTTCAGCTTATTTAGCATATCAAATCTCCAAATAATGTTTTAATCAAGTTATTTAAGATTTAACGCATGTTTAAAGTTCGGATATCCAAAAGTCTCAATTTGTAATGATTAAAAAAAATTCGCTGTTGGTAGATTTTTTTAAGCGTCGCTCAAAAACTGCTGAACGAGCTGAGCTGCCATTGCCGTAACACTTATTTGAAGCTTCAGAATTTGATTTCTGTTAAAAAAATTATGTATATTTTTTAATTAACAGTACTATTATTGTAAGGGGAAGGGGTTGAGGTGAACTTGTAGAACGAGGATGTTGTAGTTTAAATGCTAGTAGTTTTTTAGCGTATTCCACTAGCCGAAATATAGTCGCATTTTATACCTTTAGAAATCTTTCGATACGATCTTTTTTTACGTTGATTCCCATTCACTAATTTACAAAATTCAATAGCTTTAGGCCATAGATATTGAGAGTGGTACCAATAATTCCGTTATTAATACTGCTATTTTAAACTACAGTGTCTTCGTTCTTCAAATTCACATTAATTCCCTTCTTAATCAAATAATAGCATTGTTTTAACCTTCTATCCCAAATCCAGCTTTTCTATCACTAAAATCATTTGGAAATTTTATTTCAGAATAATTTTCAGCCTTGATAATAAGCTTATTCTTTCCAAACTGAAAGATGCTATTGAGATATCCAATTCTGTGATATCTATAATATTAATTATCAATGTAGCATTTTCTATATTGGGTAAACCGAGCGAGGTGTAGAGCACAAGAAATGTGATAAAAAATAAGACGTTAATGTATAGGTTAGCATTAGATGAATTTGACTATCTTGAAGCATTTCATATCACTAGAAATCTTTAAAATATTGTTAATTGAGATTTCGCTATTTCTCCGTTGTCAAATTTTTGGACACATGTGGTTCGTAAATTCCACTTGCATTTTTCAAATTAAAAGTTCTTTCCCTATAAAATTTTCTATTGGCTATTCCCTAAAATTTCCTGTAATTCTATTAGACCATAAAACTTCTCCTTAAATCCGTTTCTACTACATGTAATTTATGAGCAAAACTCCTCCATTCTTTACATTGAGGACTTTACCCTATGACTACCGAAACTAGTTCGCAACAATCGAAATTGTTCTGGTACTGTAAACATTGTTTTTATGTGTTTATTGTGAACAATATCTAGTATCATACACATAATACTAATTTACTCGATTGACTCGTTACAAAGCATAACATATTAGTATGCAAAATTAATATGTGAACAGAAAGCAATAACTTATTAACATGTATAAGTATGAACGCTTGTTTAGCTTGGACATCATGACCGTATTAAGACCAGACTGCAAAACATATGACAATTGTGTTTGTATGTCGACTTATAATTATAGCAGACCTTTTCACAGAGACTTCCATACAAGAATCACTTCAACATGCTTCATCTACTGAAATACTCTTAGACTATCTATATATTTAAAACGCTAAGCGTTTTCTTTCGTGAAAAGGAACTACTGCATCAAATTACACCAATCATTTTTTTAAATGAAAGATATTTGGCCACAGATTTGTTAACGTCCATACGTTTGTACAAATATTTTATTAATTAGCTGTAATTTTAAATTAAAATTCTACAGTTGCGCATGCGCACTATATAAGTACAAGTCTGCTTTTGGAGTGACGCTCTGCACATGCACAATGATGCTCGCTCAGTTGAACTATCACATCACAGGTCGAAGAAGTTTTAAGTTCGACTGCTATTCGATCTTACTGTAAACAAGTTTTTCTTTCTTCCACAAAGTTAATATTATTTGGCTCTTTCAGCATTATTAACAATCAAAAAATTTATTGTGTCTATATTAAGAGCTAGATACAGTTATTTCGGGGGTGTCATATCGTTTTGATCATATTACACACAGAAGATAAACACAGTGATTTGAGGCTAAAAGTTATACCTGGTGATCCGTCTTATAACTTTCCAACAGTTAGACGCTAAGATTGGGAAACTAGCATATTAATTTGTAGCTACCTCTTTGAAAAAATAAGTTATCATAAATATTAAAATTCAAAACTACTTCTGTAAGACCAGAACTCAAATTCGAAATATGCATTAGAGACATTCGTATGCGTCAAATATTTTTCGAGCCTCTTCTATTTATAAGGAAGTACAACGACTTCCTGCTAGCGTAGCGGGTTAACGCAGCACTTTAAAGCTCTGAATTTTTATAGAAGATGCAGGTTTGAAACCAAGCATGGCAAAATGTGTAATATTTATGTCGATAATTCATTCTCATAATGACATATTTTGTTAGGAAAAGAAGTTATAGGATTTTTATTTTATTATTATTATTAATTGAATGCTTTATTGTTAAATAAACTTAACACGCAATAATATTTTTAAAAAATAATGATTTTATGTTTAAAATGTTTACACTAAAATATTTTGCATGTAGTTATCAATTAAATAAATTGAGCTGATCTAAAATTTTCCTTATATCTTCTGACCATTATCAAGATTATATATATGTGTGTGTGTGTCAGAAAGTAAAGTTTGTCATTCATTTACGTAAAAAATAAAACGAAATGAAACAAAAATATTCGTATAAGAGCTATAAAAGAATTCAGGTTTAATATTTTTTAAATGTATAAAGATGTAAAAAAAAATTCAAGTAATAAAAAATATATATTATAAATCATTAGCTTCATGAAGTTGGAAATTTAGGTTTTTATAGAATGAGACAGTTAAAAATAAAATTCATGTCAGCTGTTAAAGGTCGTGTTGTTAAAATAATAAAAATAAAAATAGATATTGTTATTTTTTCAACACGGCCGTGTAGTTTTAATAAATAAATAAATAAATAAATAAATAAAAATAGATATTGTTATAAAAAATGAGGTTGTAGTAACTGAAAAATAATTTCTGCACCCTACGTTTTTAGGTAAATTTCTGATAAAAAGCAAGCACTAACTAGTTGTATATAATTTCATTAACATATTTACCAAATGTTATACACATACGCACTTTGGTACACTTGCACATCATATTCAAACAGAGTAAATGCTCAATATTTAGACAAATTCTCAAGCAATATACCTTCACATCTCCTTAATACTAAAGCGAGATAAGTCAATGACATGTTTAGATTAAGTAAATGATTTACATCGACAAATGCTGAACACTATGGACTAGTTTGAAGTGTATCTACTGCATCAATACATAAGTTATATATTAGTCTTGAAACAAAACTGTATCTTATTTTGATCAACATCAAATCACGTGAAGATATTAAATTAAATTATTGATAGTGGGCATATATTGTTTAGTAACATATTTCTCATATTACGTTTATTATACACACATTTCACGTCAAATTTACTTATAAAATTTCATTTCAAAGATTTTTCTTTAAATATTCGTGTAAAATGTTTGATTTTTTAAATGTTTAATAATAATTTTCTGCTCGCATTAAGTGAATGTGAAAATATCTATGCAAAAGTTAAACTCTTAAAAAAAAAACACGGGAAATAAATTTTTAATATCGTTGCTTTAGCTGGTGAGATTATATTTTTATTTAATTCTATTATGCCGATATATGCACATTTATAATTATCGTCATTATTATCGTCAATTTATGGTTACATATTGCAAAGTATTACATTTTAAAAACGTTCAGTTTATCACATAAAATGTTTTTCTCAAACACAATACTATGTGTTTAAAATAGTTTTCATTATATTTTATTTCTGAACGAGATTTTACATTTTTTCATAACTGGAATGAAATTTTTGCAGTTTATCATTCTTTTTTTACTTTACATAAGATTTTTCAGTAACAATAATAAATTAAAAATATTAATAATTATTTTCCTAGCATTTCAAAATTAATATGCTAAAATAGTTTAAAAACTCACAAAAAATATACTGTTAATAGAATATTTTAAAGAAAATGCTGTAAAGACAAACATAATTGTTTAAAGTTAAGTAACGAAAAAAATATATCATTATTGTTTTTAAACAAAATATTATTTTCAAAAGATGTTGTCTTTAATTATGTTAGAAGCAGCAGTGATCGACAAAATGTGTGTAGTTATACATGTTTTGAACATTTTCTCAAAAATTAAGACGTCAAGACAGTGATTTATTGCATCGAACACTTTTATGGGAGTGTTCTCTGTATTCAAACATTTATTACATGCGTCATTTGACCGAGATAGCTTTAACGATATAGAAATTTATGACAGTTTTTTTTAATATTTACGTACATGTTCTTATTTTTTGCTAAACACGAATTCTCTACATTATAAAAAATGTATTTTTATTTTCTTCTGTATTTAAAAGGAGAAGTATTTTATACGTTTTAAAACGTCGTGAACACGATATGGCTGTTTTTGGAAAATGTGTGTCACGTGAGGATATTTTGTGGGTACTGTAAGACATAATGCACGAAATTTAATCAAAATTCCGATTCTGTTAGACCATGGCATAATTATGTCCTGATTATGTTTTAGTGTAAATCGCCACATAAATTGTGATACAATGCTGCATTTTTCCGATTTCTAGTTTAGTTATATCTCGAGAACTAATGCAAGTGAATTTCATAAAATTTCATTATTTGTTCGACCTTGATACAAATAGATACTTTGTAGGTTTTAGTGCATACCATCCAGCATGTGTTGCTGCTATTCATTCTTGCTCTAGAAATTCCTATATATATATATATATATATATATATATAATACAAAACTAATCTCCTTAATCTAAAAAACTCTTTAACAACAGAGAAAAATTAACAAAATAACCAATGAAAATTCATCGTAACAAAACTATAAACAGAAAGAACACAATCATTGGAGTCAGGCTGCAAGGCTAAAGACTTGCATGCTGGGTTATACTGGTAATTACTCATGAAACGTCCCCCTTGCCTGTCGCTACCAAACTGACCATAGAAAGCATTAACCCAAGTTGAAAAGAACGACACAGCCAGACAGAGCTTCTTAAAAACCTACAGTATATATATATATGTGTTTGTGTGTGTGTACATTTATATATATTCAAAACTCGCATTATGCAGTAAATCAAATTTTGGGAAATCGTGAAAAACGTCTAAATGCCTCCATTGATTTTCATTGTAAACCAAGATTTTACAGTGGCAGAAACACAGCTTAGATCTGGTGTTTTTGCACATTGTTCTTTTTTTTTTTCCGATGCATGTTTAGGTTTAACAGTAAAGTAGATTCATAGAGAAAACACGACATTTTAAATTTTTGATAAGGTGTGTTTTGAAATTCACGTCCTCGCACATATATATATTTAAAACCACAAACAAAATATCAAAATCCATCACTCACCATAGCTGCATTGAAACTCACATCAAAAATATTATAATAACCAACATAAACTTAACTCTTAAAATCAAACTGAATAACCAAACTAAAGAAAATATATATAATTGCAAGACATAACAGAACAGAACAGAAGGCGAGCGGTATGACTAACGACATACACTGCAGGGTTAAGTCAGACTTTACGCATGCTACGCCCCCCTTCACTCGCCAAGACCAAAATTGAAAAAATGAAAAACTATGAAAAACTAAACAGAACTGCAACATCCACCAAAATATCTCTCTAACTCATTAGATCAATCAACTCATCAAAACCTCCATTCTCATCCATCACTGAGTTCAGTTCAGTTCCGTACCTGCTACTCTTAATAAAATCACAAGTTATTCTCCTGATGAAATTGCGAGGATAACCATGCTTGAATCCCAAGCGGCACCACTCTAAAATATCACTAAACATATCTTTAACTCTAGTACTCATTCTTTCGATTCGTATTAATCCATTTCAAAGTACATTTCTTTTAATCGAAACATGCACATTGGAATCAAAATATATCAGCTTTAAGCTATTAAAGTTGAAATCATTTCGCTTGTCAAATATCTTAGATATCAAATTTTCACTTTCTATGCTCAGGTTCACATCTAGAAAATTAATATTTTTACAATTCTGGGATGATGGTTCCAGACTGAGAGACGTAGGATAATATGTAAAATCAACATTTTCAATATCATTGTTTAATTTAACTATCAAAACATCATCTATATATCTGTAGGATAATGTGTTACTGTTTAAATTATTATTTCTTTCATATATATGTAAGTAAATGTTTGCCAAAATGGAACTGCAACTCCCCCCCATTGGAATACCCCGAATCTGTTTAAATATTGCATTTCCTTCGTAAAGGTAGTTTTCTTGTACTACTAACTGAAATAAATTTATGAAAAAATCATAATGAACATCCAAAGTACTATTTGTATTATAAAAATCTACTATTTTATCTTTTAAATCTGTCAAATCAATTGTATTATAGAGGTCTGCAAAATCGTAAGCGAATAAACCAGTAATATTTTTTAATTTTTTCAGATTATCTAATAGTGTATAGCTATTTTTGATAATAAAAGTCGTCTCTCCCCCCATCACTCCGTCAAACACCTCCTCCAGCACCCCCAGCAAAGCCTTGCTAGCGGCACCAATATATGAACCAAATCCACAGGTCACACTCCTGAATTTGATAGGGGTTTTATGGAATTTAGGCACTAGTATGAGATAAGGGAAACTTTGACTCATTTGTTTCAGCTTAACTTTTTTATAGATGGCTTTAATCCTATTTTCTATTACTGCAGCTTTCGAATTCAATGATAAATAGCTATTTTTATTATTGTAGCAATCATTCAAAAGTTTACCGTAAAGTACCTTACATATCAGTGCATAACTTGTATTTGCTTTATCCACATAGGTGATTATAAAATTTTCCTGAATCTCTTTAATTGAATGTGTAAGTTTGTTGTATTTCTCTCTATTAACTCCGTCAAAATCTCTGGAAAATTCTCGTTTAAAATCTCTTAATATATAATACTTCCACTCGTCAAAAAAATATATATATATCAAAAAATATATATATATATCAAATATATATATATATATATATATATATATATAGATTGTCATTTAATTTTCATGCAGACAATTTGATTTACATAGATGAAAGTTTTTGATGATCAAAACATATTAATTTCATTTTTTAATCTTTCGTAGATGATTAGCTTTTGAAGAATCAATATAAGTATACATGTTTTTACAGGCAAAAATACAGAATTTCTATTGAGATATGTGTAAACGAATAATATAAATTAATAAATACAGAAAGGAAAATAATTAACCCGAGAGTAGTCGCGACATTTTTTAGAACGTTAGTAGTCGCGTTCGGTCCATTTGCCGCCGTTACCAGCAGGCCGAAAACGAAGGGGAAACTTGCCGGTGTTATCAGATGATCGAAAACGGATAACGTAGGGTGAAAATATTGACTGAACTTTAAAAGATTACAGCACTTATTCATTTTACAACTTTTTACAGCAATTATCTATTGCGCTTAAGTATATATTCAGTTGGCATCTAGATAAATGTTTTTATAACTCTTTTTTCGTTTTGCATAAATACTTAAAAGTAAATAGTAAATGATTTGATTGAATTTCTGATGTTACTATAAATCAATAATTAGTAGGAAAACATTTTCGAATATGAATCTAAATTCGTGATAGGGGTATTTTTATTTATTTATTTTATTTTTTTTTATTTTTTTTTTTTTGGAAGGACAGAATCAGAGTCAGGTAGATTTTTATGATACTCCGGCACTCAATCCATTTAATAAAATAAAATTAATAAATTTAGCATCAATATATTACACTGACATTAAATTGAACAATTAAACTGAAAGTAAAAATGGAACCTATGACATGCAACAGAAAATCAAATACAATACCACTAATTCACCAGCATATTGCGGACGATTAATTCATTTAAAACATATGAAAAAACATCAAATTTGATGCAATAAACAATTAAAGACAATATATAGATATATACATGCATACATATGATGCATACATATGTATATATATATATATATATATATATAAACTTTTTGTACAATAATACCATTGAAAAATAATGAAAATGACCAATAATTATGAAATCACAAACACCACATAAACTAAATATTATTAAAAATGTATAATTATATAAATATATATATATATATATATATATATATATAATAAAGAATAAGGTAAAAAATACTTAACTTCGAAATTATAAATGTAAATGTTGTAACTACGTTTTATTTATTTATTTATTTTGTGGGATGTCTGTGTGTGTATGAGGGGGGAGAGGAGGGGGGGGGGCTCGCGAAATTTTGTGATTAAATCCATTTTTCAAATGAAAATGCACGATTTGTAGTTTTTTACTTATTTCAGGGTGGGATCAGCGCCCTTGAATAAAAATCTGGATACGAACTTCGCTTATAAAGCATTAATATTTATTATAAAGCAAATAATAAATAAGTTATTGAAATTATATATTTAATTTAAATACATTTGCAATTGTAGATTTAAATTCTAAGATGGATAAATTATTTTAATTAATAGAATCACTGAAAGGTTCATTTTAATAGGGATGTATTTTAGAGCAACTATTTAATTAAAATAAATATTCAATTGTACATTTCATAATAAGGTATTAATGATATAATTTATTGTTTTGTAAAAACACTCATTAAAATAATAAAAACAATAAGAAAATTTTCTCCGAAATTATAAATATGCAGCAATAATTTAATTTAAATGAATTTTCTCTCATATTCTGAAAAACATTATTCTGAAAAATAGTTTGAACAATTGATGAAGGCCAACAAATTTAAATTTGTTAGATATCGTCCCCAAGCCTCTATTGGATTTCAATAATAATAATAAAAAAATACATTTTCTGAGGCATTGTTAAAAAAATGTGTTTTTACTTACAGTATTAAAATTTAACAATAGATAAATATTAGAAAAATACTTAAAATATTTTTTAAAATCATAGTATAAACATTCACTGAATTAGCCAAAAGATATTTTTATTTGCGTAATTTCTAACCTACATTATAAAATTCCCATTATTTTTCTTATTGTACAAATAAATTATATGGATGTTCTTCGCAGATATACATACTACATTTCTGAGAAAATTGTTTTATCTTTCGAATTTGTTTTATTGTACAAAAACGATACTTTTCAGATTTTGGAGATACGGCAATTTTTTTACTGATTCCAACAAAATTCTCTTCTCTTTTTTTTAACGGTTTGGCAGTGTTATTGTCTGTTTTTTTCATTTATATGTTCCGGTAATAAATGGAAAGCAAGTTCTTACAAATAATGATGATGAATTTCCCTTTTATTTCCATACTTAAGCGATTATCAATTTGAGAATTTATTCGCGCAATATTTGACAATGAAAAAAAAAATGTAAGTGACCATCCATCAGTTTTTTGTGCGAACTGACTTCACAACTAATATAATAAAAGAATTTTAAGTCACATTCTAAAAGTAAAAAAAGTACTCTATGAACGGGTAGAATAGTAAGAAAGAAAGAGAAAAGAAAGAAAAAATAAAGAAAGAGACGAAATAACAACAGGCAGAGAGTCCGTACTTCGAAGAAACTTTCCCCCACAGATTTCGCGGAAATGGGAAAGGATGAACACGAGGGGGAAAAATTCAACTAACGCAAGTGGTCGCAACGCGGTCATTTAGACCGATTGAAACTTAAGAATGCGATAAAATGCTAAGAAATAGCAGGAATGACTGGCAATTTTACTACACAAGAGTGTGAACACTCAAGGTCAGCTACACGGAATTTCGCTATCGTAACTTTAACGGGAAATGAGTTACATGAAGACAACCAATTTCGGGCGGGGAAAAGACCAACGCGCGACTATTAACGGGTTAACAACGGTACGGTATGTTACATTGTCGGAGTTCACCACTTATTTTTGAAATTTCCATCACTGATATGTAATATTTTAGATATAATATGTTTATGTAATTATTTATATAATACATTCTATTATTAATTTATATTATTACCAATAGACATATTCGCATGTTGTTCTGACTATTTATAGATATTCAATTTTTACAAAATGGATGAAATCTGTTACTTAAACTGCGCTTAGGGAACTTGTTTCGTTTGAGAGATGATACTAGCCTATTCTCTTAATCAGTTTATTACCATGATAAATAAGATTATTAAAGTTTTTAGCTGAATATTTAACATTGAGAATATTCTCTAATCCATGTTAAACATACCTTGAATTGAATAGGATTTCCGCAATATATGATTTAATTTCTAATGGGCACTGTTGACAGCAATGTTTGAAATTTTTTAGATATTCTTTTACGTTATAATGTCTATATTAAAATGAATGTTTACTTTGAGAAAAAGGAAAGTTCTCCACTTCATAGACTCACTTTCAGTCTTAAATCATAGAAAATATTTCCTTGTATTGTCAAGTTTTCTCATTTTACCAAATAAAATCCGCCCATACACTGAAAAAACATTCTGACACTGACATTTAGAAAATAAATTGTGGCTCAAGAGCAAAAAAGTTCCATGTAGTCCTTATAAATTCTAGTTCACTTTGTCAGAGAGTTCTGATTATCCTTATTACAATTCAAGAGCGTTTTCCTGTATTACCGTGGTGAAACTTATTAAAAAATATCTGCAAATAAATGCGAACGTAAGAAGCGAGTTTTAGTAACTATAATTCTAGTTTATGAATTAATTTTAGAAATCAAGTGATACTTCCTCGCAATTCAAACGATTCATAATATAATGTATCGTTTCATAACATTGAATACTATAGACTAGAAATTATCCATCACTTCGTCTATTCAGTTTATTTGTTTACCCTAATCGCATAGCTATGAAATCCATAGTTCTAGTTTAGGATTTAGAAAATGACTACCTATTCCTTCTAGATCTAGATGAAGGCGGTATATTTATTCATTCAGTGTCGTGTCTTCGATTGAATATATATTTTTGCATAATAATTAATATTAAATAATATTTTTATGTTTTGTATTAAAATGGTATCTAATATTAATGTTCCCATGCATTTATGCATGAGTCACGACAAGTTTTCAAAATTTTCCTTCTCAGAATTTCGGTCGCATGAATAAAATATCTCAGAACTTTTATTTATGAGTATTTGGCTTCGTCTCCATACACAATATTCTATCATGATTCATCTTTAGAACAACGTTACTTAATGTTATTCATTACTTATTCTTCATGCTATCAAAAATATTTACAAACACAAACGAGCTTATAAAAGAGAAAAGGCACTTTTCAAACTTTCTGAAAAAGTTTATTGGCAAGATCTATCGATGTCTTTTTTTAATATTTAAATTTTCTGCATAAATATATCTATATACATAATGATACTTGTGTTCCAATACTTTAGAAATAAAGAAGGGTACTTGAAGAGTATATTCTTTAAAATAAAGATTTTTGAAAATCGTTTGGCCAGTTCCTTTTCAAAGATGAAACAACTACTCGGAAATAAAATATTATTTCTTCGAATTTTTCTCTATCATTGAAACTTATTTGATAGTGAGTCGGGAAAAAAGTTACGAGTATTATTTTCCAATAGTTATTAAACACGGCGTCTTAGTAATACGTGGTTTTTTATTCTAAAAATATTCTAAATTTCGTAATAGGATTCTAAATACCTTAATACGATATATGGGGCATTCTCACAATCGTTTGAATTTTGGAAAAAAAAATCTGACAAAATTAAACTTGCTAAAATAACATTTTAATCTGATAGACGAATGCCTTAATGATTCAAAATAAAGAAAAAATGGTCAGCAGCGAAAAACTTTTTATTTAACTGAGGTTTAAGTTAAACTTGCGAGTTTAATTTTCCTTACAATTTTACCCCTATATCTTTTTATTTTCTTCTAAATTTTTACTTTGCATAGTACCCACAGGACATTCAAATAAGAAATAACAACAATGTAGTGCTTATAATACAGAATTTTCGCATAACATTGTCTTAAAGCGGTGTTAAAGAAAAGACGGTAAGGTAAAAAAAGGGGATGGTATTGGGAAAAAGGGACGGTAAAGATGGAACGGTAAAAAAAAGGGGATGGTATTGGAAAAAAGAGACGGTAAAGATGGAACGGTAAAAAAAAATTACCACCTATTTTTAGGAAAATCATGTTAAGACTAAGTGATAGCCACAATGTTCATTGATTTTTAGAAACAATTGTTAAAATTGGGTTAAATTATTTTTTTTTATTATTTATTTACCTCGAAAAGTGCGGGAATAAACCTAGGGGACGGCGAGACTACCAATAAATCCACGATGCTTGAAATTTATATTTAAATGCTGATTTAAATTCTACAGTAAATTTCCTGCCAAAGAATTTTAGACATTTTTTCTCTAGCATGAGAAAAAACTTAAAAAAAAATTGTGGCTGCATTTGAAATGATTTTCTGCGTAATTTTAGAAGAGGGATGGTAAGGAATCTAAAACGCCGGGACAAAATTTAAAAAATAATAACAACCCTAAAAATGTGTGCAGGTTAATTTTTAGCTACATTTTTATATAAAACAATAGTTCCTGTTTAAAAAAAAATACATCGAATTATTTTTATTGAAACAATTTTATCCTGACAGGTCCAAACTTAAAAATCAGCATCAGGAACACGGGACGGTATAGGAATTTTCCAGGTTTTTGGACCCCCAACATCGTCCAAAACTTATTTATCTCGTTAATATTGTTGTGCAATTATGCAATGGGATGTTCCCCAGTATATGAAATTAAAAAAAACACAAAAAAGTGTATTAAAATAAAAATTATTATTCAGAGACACGAAAGTCAAAAGATTGTGAGAATGCCTCATATACTAATCTAAAAACTCGAAATATAATTCTAAATTGGCGACGATAACTTTTGTCCGTTTTTCCTATTAGTATATTTTAAACCAAATTATACCACGAACATTAGTGCTGTAAAACGGCGTTAGAGAAAATAATAAAAAAAAAATATAACCTTACATGGTAGCTATGCAAACGCATAATGTAATATGATTCTAAATATAATATGAATTGTAATTTTAAATTATTTGAAATGCAATTTGATTTGTTAATGTTCTATGATTCTAAACATAATTTTAAAGCTATATGATACCAAACAATTATTAATAAATATAAATAAATATTATTAAAATGATTCTAAATATTATTAATATGATTCTAAATATTATTTACTAAAAATTAGTATTACGGTAAAGTAATAAACGTATTTAGTTCGAAAAAAAAAAATAGACTAAAATAAGCAACTAATACTTCCAAATAATATGAGCGAATCATTTGTAATAATTTATACTCTTAAAGATTTTAATTCAGACGTAGAAGAATATGAATTTGTACCTAATAATTTCTTAGTCCCTTTTACTCGTTATTTTTCCATACATGTGCATTTTATAAAGTCATTTTATTAAGCTATAAAAACAAAAGCGCCTTGCACTGTTAAAAATTTGCAGCATTCTGGCAGGTCATTTGACCGTTTTTTTTTTTCCGAAAACGGTTACCCAACCGTAATTTAACACTATTCTGACCATATTATTGGCCATTTTATGGTTAGAATACAGTTAAATTATGGTTATGAAACCGTTTTCTCAAGAAAGAGTCGAATGACCTGCCAGAATGCTGCAAAATTTTTAACAGTGTGGAAATCTGCACGCAATATATGCAAAGCTGTTTATAAATAGTTATGGTACAACACGCAGCTAAACGTGTAGTTGTTGAAATATGGCACATGGTATTTTTGTGTTTTTGAAATGCGTGTAGAATTATTTAATTAACAAATATTAAGGGCCTTGTCCCTGCCGGCGAAGACGCTCACGAGCTAATGCTAATCCTATTGGGAGGGATTTTTCTAATATCTCGTTTGCATTTCAACATTTTTAAATATATATATTTTTTTTGCATTGGATACCCGAGGTCCGTCTCTACAGCGCACCTTGGTTACTTTTTCGATTTTGGTTGCAGATATTTTTTAGAATGACACTTTCATTTTCAGAACCGGTTTTGAAAATGAAAGTAACTTCATTAAAAATGTCAAAATGCAAACGAGATATTATAAAAATCCCTCCCCATAGGATTAGCATTTGCTCGTGAGTGCCTTCGCCGGCAGGGACAGGAGCCTTAAGTAAAATACCTTAAAAATCGTAATTCAGATCGCTTTTAGAACTCCCCTGATTTATCACCCATTTCTCCCAATATATTTATTTTATTTTTTTAGATGACATACGTAGCTAGCATTTGTATCTTCAAAGCAACTGCTAATGTAAATCTTAATTTTTTAGTCCCTTCCGTATCACAAAAATCAGAATTTAGAGAGTCTTGTTCACCTGCACCATTGTAAATGTCGATCCTTTTTAAAAACTGCTCCGTGCGCGCATTTGTGAATTAAAGGTACCGTTATGTCAAATTTCATGTTTCTGTTCCTAATAATTTTACGAGAATTGCAATTTAAAACATTTTTCGAACGTTTTTTGCGCATCCCCTCCCCTCTTTTGAATTTAAATTATTTCAGAAACTGTTCTCAGGGAACATTAAAATCTTATAAGTAACTATCATGCTTAATTTTGTGTTTCTTATCCCTTCAATGCCAGAAAAATTGCAATTTCATGACGATTTTCGTTCCTGCACCCCCTAAGGCAGGGATGGGATGCTTGCTGAAATTGGCACGTAAGAAAACTTCTCTGGCACACGAAAAAACTTACAGATTATATCTATTTTATGAAGAACAATCCTTTTTATTTTGTATTTCTTTTTTATTTTACAAATAGTGTAGTTTTGTGTAACAGGTAATATAATTTACCTAAAATAATTCGTTATTTTTGAATGAATTAAGTTATTATAAATCTCAACGAAAGTGCCCTGTAACGTCATTTTCTCGTCAAACCATACAACATATAGTGTTTTCCAAATCATTTTGCTTCTCTATTAAATTTCAAGGGATTCATTTTTGAAAATAGATTTTTAAGAGATATTTTGCATAGTAATATAAATAATTGTCATTCTTCTACTTCGGATTGGATTTTATTTTATTTAGGTTTAGAGTTTTAATTTTGAAAATTTTATTATAACTGTTAGTGTAAACAATTATGTATCTATTGAACCTGCTTCTATCTGAAGAACCAAAAATGATCTGATTATACAATAAAAGTATACAATAAATGAAGTATAATGAACTTTACAATACAATAGATGAATAATGAAGTATACAATAAAATAATAACTCATTTATAGATTTACGGAATTTGATTCAACATGGCTATATTATTGATACACCAAATATTGATACAAATACAGCATGATAAATAAGTTAGAAATCGAATTTATTATAAATGTAAAAATATGCAAATAAAAATTATATTAAAATTAATTACCGATTTTATATAAGTAAGAGTTAAAATGATTCTGGCACGTTAGACTGTTGGTATATAATAATTTTGGAATTTTTGGCACGCATACTCCAAAAGGTTCGCCATTCCTGCCCTAGGGTGTAGTAGCACCTTCATAAAGTAAGGTTAGTTTGGGTAACTGGACCCACGAGGTAACTGGGCCATAGGCTATTTTATAAAAAAACATTGATGCATTTTAAATTTTAGCTTTTGTGTAAAATGCCCTTAACTTCTACTTCCTCAAACAACGTGTGTCAACTCAATCATAATACACTCTCTAAT
Source organism: Maratus speciosus (assembly GCA_963932465.1). Classification (NCBI taxonomy): domain Eukaryota; kingdom Metazoa; phylum Arthropoda; class Arachnida; order Araneae; family Salticidae; genus Maratus; species Maratus speciosus. The sequence goes on from OZ010789.1 coordinate 83,114,726, forward strand.
CACACTCTTTGCTGTGATAGGTTGTCGAAAATTTACGTTTCTTTTTTTTTAAAAAACAACATCAATTTGGCTGAACTTCCTTGGCTTTTTATTAAAATACCATAAGTACTTTTATTAAACAATTTTTTTTTAAAGATTAGGCATATAACTACATTAATATTATTAGGTATATATACATATTTACTTCATGTTTCAAACGTAAGCTCCGTGTCCCAGTTACCCCATAAATGTTTCATGAATGGGGTAAATGGGACATGTATCCGGGATAACTGGACCATGCTGGATCCAGTTACCCCAATAATTATAAATAATATTTTTGAGTTTCTCTTACAACGGGAAGTAAATTTCTCCATTGTTCTTTGCTCACAATAAAGAAGATTATAGAATATCTTATTAGAATTCCGTAATAAAATTAAAAAAAAAAGCATATTGCGTGATATTAAACCTAATTTCTTGACCCCTTGAGAGGCGGTGATGCCGTTATGGCATCACATAATTTAAATTCCTAACTGCCAGATTGGCACCGGAATTTTATAATGAAAATTTGACCTTTATGAAGAACGCGAAAATATAATTTACTTGTTTTCAAATACATTTTCTTGTAAATACTGGTGTCATAAATTATTTCAACATTTTATGAATGCAAATACCTTGCCCCTGAAAGCGAGATAGCCAAACCTTGAAATTTTACGATACATGGGTGGCATTCTATATGGAAACCTTTATTGTTCCTACCACTATTTTGAAAATAATATCTTCATCACAACTTTCTTTAGAATATATTAAATAAAATGATCATGAAGGTAACTCATTAAGGGATCTGGTAGGAACAATAAAATTTTCCCTATATAATGCGACTCCGTTTTTTCTTAGATTTAATTTGCTATCTTTTCCCCTTAAAATACCTATGTCACTTTTATACTTATTACCTATACTAAAGTACATAAGTAATTACTTAATTTTTATGTTTTTGGTATAAATAAATCTAATATTTTCACTTCTAGTGATTTCTTTAGACACATTAACAGCAAAGGTTTCCCTTACAATGCTCTTTATTGACATATAATTTACATGATCTGCCTGGATTATTTTTTAAGTTGTTTACACTTTTTAAAACATGACCTGATATCCCACATGAAAAAAAAAATAAACGCGTCCATCCATAGACCATCCTGGCGCACTTACCCCATTGTAACGTGGAAACTGGACCCATGAGGAAAGGAAGCTGAAATATGCATATGTTTACATTTTTAAATATTAAAATATATAATTTTGAGCATTTGTGTCTGATAGAGGGAACGTAACTGAGCACATTTACAGAAGTTCAGACTTTAATTCAAATGAACATTAGCTTTTTGAAGCTGAATTGTCAGAAGCTCCAGAGTCACATTGCAAAATCTTGGCCCTGTGGCCCCAACTAACCTTATAGCATGTTGGATAAGGGAATGTGGCGATCAGAGTACACTATCATTACCTTTAAATAACTTCTGTAATTCTTAAGATTAGCCCTACGAATAAACAAACAAACGTTACTTCTTTATAATATTAGTATAGAATACGTTTATTTGTTTGAATGGTTACATTGACAAAGCTACTCAAATGGTTCGTTTTTTTATATTTTATAAAAATATTTTGTATGGTAGATTTCTGTAATATTTGCAAAAGAAAATATTGTCATGGCAGGATTCAGCACCATTTACAACAAAAATCTAAAAAAAATTTTGTACTAAAAGAGTATTTTAATGTAAAATATATGGAACTGCTATTGCGGCCTACCGGTTTCTTAGTTCACCAGTTGCATTTTATTTATTAAAATGATGCGATCTTTTTCAAAACCATATTATATCAAGGACTTACTGAATCTGAAGTTTTATGAATAGTTTTACCATGCATTAGTTCTTTAGATATAGCTATTGGGGAAATCTTGAAAAATGCAGCATAGCAACGCCACATTTTGTGGCGATTTACACCAGAAAGTAATCCGCAGTAAGTTATATGAGGAACTAACTTAATCTAAATTTTCATTAAATTTCGTTCATTAGTTTTTGTGATAGACCGCCCACAAAATGCGTGTCACATACAGACAGAGAGACAGTCGGAGTGACAGACTCACAGACAGACATTTTGTTAAAACATGTCTTTTGGGATCTCTGACCTCTAAAACGCATATTTCAGTCGAAAACCAAAATTCGAATATTTTTACGAATCCAATATTTTCTTTCTACTTGTAGAGATAGAAGAAAGTAAAAAGTAATTGATTCAACTGCATAATAACAAAAATGTTGCATTAAAAATTTATAAAACAATATTTGTCAACATTTTAAAATACTATGCTAACAAGGAAATCTCTATTTATTTTTCCTTACATTTTCGATATTTGAAATGGTTGATTTGTGTTTTTCTTATTCTGTAATGCATACACTCAGTCTATGCATAATTCTGTTCGTCGTAAAATAAATAACATGAAACGCTTGAATAACATAAGCTTTAATAAAGTGTATAAAGTGTAATATCATTCATCTTTTTCTATTTAGGTGACTATTTTGTAATGTAAATATAAAATGTTGTTGGGTTGTGTTACTTAATAATTAATTTCTCTCGTTTATTATATTTTGTTTCATTGATTGCCTAATAGACTAATTAAATTTAAATAATTAATCAGCAAAAAAAATCACGTTGTTACTAATGTACTCACAACAGATGTATAATTCTGCATGTTAGTACAAACTAAATATTTACTAATTAAACTGACATAGCGATTTTAGTTATTTTTTTACATTAAAATTATCATTCAAAGAAGGATTTTTATTCTAATGGATTAGACATACGATAAATAAGAAATATAATCAGAATAAGAAACAATAAGAAAGAAGAATAAGATATAATAAGAAAGAAGGATAAGTAATAATAATAATAAGTAATAATAATAATAAGAAGAAACAATAATAAGAAATTACAAGAAAGTAATTAAAATCAATATACTTTTAGAAACAGGTTGTTACTACTTCCTCAAAATTGAATCCCATAAATTCTTGCAGTATATCCTTGAGACTATAGCCTTACATAAATCATTAATATTGGAATTAGTGGAATTTCATGCGATTTGAAAAAATTATAGATTTGCAGTTGATGTTAAAATACGATTAATAAGTTGCAAAAGACTCAAAACCATCCTCTGACAACTAGAGTTTAATAATAATTTGTTTTTTCCTTATATATTTTTTTAAACCGAAATATTTGCTAAAGTTAAATTTGTTACTTTTTAAATTTACTTTGAAAACTTATTTCTCAGAAATTAATTGAGCTTCAGAAATGTAAGATTTTCGCATTGTATCAAATTTCCAATTAGAATTTTATTTTTGTAACAGCGACTATAATATAATGTATAAAATTGACATTTATAAAAGAAATGAAACAACCTATAAAATTTTTAATTAAGTAAAAAATCGGTTTTATCACACGAAAATTGTATATCTAAAAATAATTATAACCGTTTCTCCATATCTTTATTTACAATTATTTTTTTTAACGAAAACTCCAACAGGGAACTATTATTGTAAATATTTTAATGGAAAGTTCTAATCACAATTATTCTTATATATAAATGAAAAGTATCATGATATAATGAAAGATTATTTCAGTTGCAACATCGGTTCAAGAAATTTAAAATATTTTTAATATTTTTTCAATTTCACTCTTTCCATTATTTACATATAAAAAAAAAAATATTAAATTCCATTAAACATTCTATTTTTATTTGTAAAATTCAGTTTGTGTTTCTAACGTAAACAATAAAAATTTCAGTGCTAGATATTCTTTAATGTAGTTTTGTATTTGAATTCCCAGATTAAACACAAGTTGAAATTTAGTCAATATTGAAATATATACATTTTTTCTTTAAATTACAACTTTGTTTAATTTCGATGATAACATATAATACTTTCTACATATTTTAATGTTATTTTGAAGAATGTTGTTTCTCTATATGTAAATATATAACATTTGAGATAATAATTCATAAGCGGATCAAAAGTGAGCTTATTTTTCTAAAAATGATTATGTGTAATATAAAATAAAACTAAAAATCTGCATACTACATTCCACCTTTTTTATCGAACATATTTTTAATCTACATATTGAATTCATTATTGTTTATTTTATAATTTAGTTTTTAAATGATGAAAAATGAGTGAATGCTATTTATAATTATTAAGGAAATGAATCGTAATGTATGTATACGTGCGTTGTGTCTATGTGTGTCTCTCTGTGCGTAATAAAACGTGTGCGCAGATAAACAAGCACGTGAATACATATATTCGTAGGTACACGAAAATGTTTTTGTGCTTTTGCAATTTTTATGTATTTTTGAATTATGCATAGAATATTTGTAACTACTTTTAAATGATAAAGTAAAGGTATAAAGTGTAGCGATATTGGGAGTTGCACCATAAATTAATAAAATAATTCAATGAATATATGTATAGATAATTATCAAGTAGGAGCTTGGTGCAATGAAATAAAAGCGTAAAAAATAGCAACGTTAAAAGCACCAAGATTTTAAATTCTAAGCATATCGGTTTCAGTAGCATATAGCATACCTTCCTCAGTGCTAAGGATGGCGGAAATTTGCTCACATATATAGGAGAGATGGGGATTCCAGTTAAAGGTTTATTCACCAATAGGAAAACAGAGGATTGCAGGCAACAGCCAATAGGAAAAAGATGGGAAATGGAACCGAAGTAGTGAGGGGGGGGGGATTAAAAGAAAGAAGTTTTTATGTAATATTTCCAACAGTCTGATAATGGGGGAATAGCGAATTCACAATTAACAATATTTTTTTTCATTTTTATAAATATCAAATGCTTCAAGGAAGTTAAGTTCATGTATAGAAGTAGGTTTAGAGATTATTTTAACCGAATTGAAGTCATACGTATGATTCATCTCCCAGCAATGTTTTGCAATAGAGGATTTATTGATTTCTTGTTTTTTAATATATTGTTGATGTTCTTTGATACGAAATTTTAAGCAGCGTTTGGTTTGTCCAATATAGGAAAGGCCACACTGGCAAATAATACGGTAGATACCCCATGAATTGGATAATTCAATAGGATCTTTGAGTTTGGAGAGGGTGAGTTTATTGGTAGGGGCAAAAATTATATTGAAGTCATGTTGTCTAAGAATTTTAGCAATGGGAAAGCTTGATTTATAAAAGAAGGGTAACACAACGCTAATATTGGAAAGAATAGAAGACTGAGGAGAGTTTGAGGAACAAGGATGCTGAAGCTTAAATAGAGCAGTATCAATTATAAAAGGGTTGTATCCTCTGCCAATCGCAATGGATTAAATGTATTGAATTTCACTATTAAATGACTGAGAATCACAGCAAACATGTATGGCACGATTTATAAAGGCATAAAAGTCGGACATGTTTTGGCTTGGGGGATGACAATAACGAGCATGGGGTGGCAAAGAAACAGCGAAGCTTTTGCGATAGACGGAAGTAGTGAAACCGTTTACAGTGCGAGTGACAAGGGTATCCAAAAATGAGAGAGAACTATTATTTTCAGTTTCATAAGTAAATTGAATATTTCTATCAATAGAGTTCATAATGTTAAGGATATTATCAATATTGTGAAGGGAGGTGTCAATTAAGGTGAATGTGTCATCAACATAACGAATCCAAAAAGGGAAAGAAAGTTTATTGAAAAGGGAGCATTCAAAATAATGCATATAGATATCTGCGAGGATGGGTGACAGGGGAAAGCCCATGGCTGGACCGTCAGATTGTTTGTAAAAATTTCCTTGGAATGAAAATGTAGTTTGAGATAGACATATGCGAGTAAGGGATATAAGTTCTTGGATTTCAAAATATGATAAATGAAATTCACAAAGTCTCTTTTCAAGACAAGGGAGGGCGCTACTTATCGGGACATTCGTGAATAGAGATTTGACGTCAAAGGAGATCATAGTAAATTTAGTTGGGGATAAATTCTGAATCATTTTAGCAAAGGTGATGTAATTCTTTACAGTGTATACATTTTCGGACAGGAGAGGAGAAAATATAGTTGTTAGATATTTTGCTAGGCGGTAAGAGGCCGTGCCAATATTTGAAACTATGGGGCAAAAAGGTATATTGGGTTTATGAACTTTCAGAAGAGCATAAAATCTTGCAGAGTTAGCGACTGAAGGGCAAATATAGGTATGTGTAGACTTAGGTAGAAGAGGACAAGACTTAACAATGGATTTAATTTGTGATAATTCTTTATCGGAAGGATCCCGAGATAAAAGTTTATATGGACCGTTTTTAATAAGATTTTCCACTCCGTCAATATATTGTTTTTATCAAGGATGACAGAGTGGAAAATCTTATTAAAAACGGTCCATATAAACTTTTATCTCGGGATCCTTCCGATAAAGAATTATCACAAATTAAATCCATTGTTAAGTCTTGTCCTCTTCTACCTAAGTCTACACATACCTATATTTGCCCTTCAGTCGCTAACTGCGCAAGATTTTATGCTCTTCCGAAAGTTCATAAACCCAATATACCTTTTGTCGCATAGTTTCAAATATTGGCACGGCCTCTTACCGCCTAGCGAAATATCTAACAACTATATTTTCTCCTCTCCTGTCCGAAAATTTATACACTGTAAAGAATTCCATCACCTTTGCTAAAATGATTCAGAATTTATCCCCAACTAAATTTATTATGGTCTCCTTTGACGTCAAATCTCTATTCACGAATGTCCCAATAAGTGGCGCCCTCTCTTGTCTTGAACAGAGACTTCGTGAATTTCATTATTCATATTTTGAAATCCAAGAACTTATATCCCTTACTCGCATATGTCTATCTCAAACTACATTTTCATTCCAAGGAAATTTTTACAAACAATCTGACGGTCTAGCCATGGGCTCTCCTCTGTTACCCATCCTCGCAGATAACTATATGCATTATTTTGAATGCTCCCTTTTCAATAATTTTCTTTCCCTTTCTGGATTCGTTATGTTGATGACACATTCACCTTAATTGACACCTCCCTTCACAATATTGATAATATTCTTAACATTATGAACTCTATTGATAGCAATATTCAATTCACTTATGAAACTGAAAATAATAGTTCTCTCCCATTTTTGGATACCCTTGTCACTCGCACTGTAAACGGTTTCACTACTTCCGTCTATCGCAAAAGCTTCGCTGTTTCTTTGCCCCCCATGCTCGTTCTTGTCATCCCCCAAGCCAAAAAATGTCCGCCTTTTATGCCTTTATAAATCGTGCCATACATGTTTGCTGTGATTCTCAGTCATTTAATAGTGAAATTCAATACATTAAGTCCATTGCGATTGACAGAGAATATAACCCTTCTATAATTGATACTGCTCTATTTAAACTTCAGCATCCTCTTTCCTCAAACTCTCCCCAGTCTTCTACTCTTTCCAATATTAGCATTGTGTTACCCTTCTTTTCTAAATCAAGCTTTCCCATTGCTAAAATTCTTAGACAACATGACTTCAATATAATTTTTGCCCCTACCAATAAACTCACCCTCTCCAAACTCAAAGATCCTATTGAATTATCCAATTCATGGGGTATCTACCGTATTAATTGCCAGTGTGGTCTTTCCTATATTGGACAAACCAAACGCTGCTTAAAATTTCTTATCAAAGAACATCAATAATATATTAAAAACAAGAAATCAATAAATCCTCTATTGCAAAACATTGCTGGGAGATGAATCATACTTTTGACTTCAATTCGGTTAAAATAATCTCTAAACCTACTTCTATACACGAACTTAACTTCCTTGAAGCATTTCATATTTATAAAAATATAAAAAATATTGTTAATTGTGAATTCGCTATTCCCCCATTATCAGACTGTTGGAAATATTACTTATATAAAACTTCTTTCTCTTAATTCCCCCCCCCCTCACTACTTCGGTTCCATGTCCCATCTTTTTCCTATTGGCTGTTGCCTGCAATCCTCTGTTTTCCTATTGGTCAATAAACCTTTAACTGGTATCCCCATCTCTCCTATATATGTGAGCAAATTTCCGCCATCCTTAGAACTGAGGAAGGTATGTTATATGCTACCGAAACCGGTATGCTTAGAATTTAAAATTTTGGTGCTTTTAACGTTGCCATTTTTTACGCTTTTAATATGTTTAGATATATAGACGTTTCACAAAAGACCGAAATTCAATTTTTTTCTGGTGGGGAGGGGGGAATTATGTAACAAAATACATTTAGACATTTCTTTCTATAGAACCTATAAATTTAAACTTAGTGAATAGTGATATATAAAACGAAGTGCACAATATGCAAGAGAAAATAAATGGTAATAGATTTTGAGAAAATGCCTAACAGTAAAATTAATGTTAATCCGTTTTAGAAATTTAAAACTGATTATCTTTCCAGGCGCTACTATAGTCAGATTTTTTTTTTTTTCAAATCGAGCTATTATAAAAAAAATAAATATTTTAAGTCTGTAATATTTGTTTGTAAAATTTTTTCAAGCTTAACATTTCAATTATTTTTGTAAAAAAATCACAAAGGATAATAATTCATTTTAGAACTTTCTAATTGAATAAAAATATGAATATATTTATAGAATATATTGTGTACTTCGGTATTCTTACATTGATTTATAAGTTAACTTTTATTCTTATTTATGTTTTTTCTTAGTTTCCTTTTCGCAAATATTATATATTTTTCTCTTCTTTTAAAACATTACATGCTCCATCTTGTAATTTATAAAACTATGCATAAGTTGTAACAATTGATAAAAAGAACACTGATATATTTTCTAAACGTCCTCGCCACTATTCGGCTAATGCAGATAACTGACACTTCAGCCACCTTAAATATTCTACCACTTCTATCACTTCTACCACTACAAGGAACGTTGCGAGTATTATTCTTTTTTAGATTATTCATTTTTAGAGAGAATGATTTTATTACAAATAAAATGTGTTGTCTATTATTAATGAAGTAAAAGTCTGCACTATTTACTTAAATCAATATTTTATATTTCTGAAATAATAAAAATAATTAATATTTCATTTGCAACCAAAAATCGAAATATTTAGAGCGAATTTGTCTAGAAAATTCGCATATAATTAAAGTCAAGGATATTTTATACTTTTTGAAAGAAATTGATAATTTAGCAATGTTAATCTATTCTCTGAAACGTTCTTGTCATGAAATCATGTCTTAATTTATTTATTAAGGTTATTATTTCTTACATTTAAGATTTTCATTTGTGTTGGTAAACATTCTACCAATAGAAATTAACGCGGGAAAATAATAAAGCCATTATATGCCATAATTGAAATAACTATAATGTTAACATAATTTATGAAAATATCTAATTTTTCAGTGGATGAGCATAGAAAATGTTTCAGTAATGTAATTTTTTCATTTAAGTTGATTTTATTATAACTGTTAACATAGGGAGATTACTGGGATGTTTTATACTGTTAAATGCAGCTTGGGCGGTCACATCCATTTAAAAAATTTTCTTAAATATTCCTACATTTTGTTTTGAAAGTTTAAACCACGCTTTCTCCACAGAAAATAATTTGGAATTATATATCTTGTGCTTGGAAAAAGCATAGATAATGCAGTACATGGTTAAAATAATACTTCCGTCTACTTTATTTCTATTAAAAGAATCTGCAAATATTTTCTGTTACAAATACACAAGTTTGAATAAGCAATTTTCATCTCTTGAAAATATGGTCGATTTATAACAGGAAACATAGTACAACGAAGGAGAATCACTAAGCCGTCAATTCCTGTCTGTTCCTACACTATTAAACATCTGCAGCAAACTGCCCAGCAATTCGCACTTTTTTAAACATAACGATTACTTAGCCATATTGTTAAGCGCATCTAATCATATTATTGGCAATATTATGGTTAGAAAAAAGTTAAATTATGTTTATGTAACTCTTTTCTATAAAAACGGTCAAATTGCGGGAACGTTAGTTTGCTGCATATTTATAACATTGTACACTGTTACAAAATTTGCAAGAAAATGTCCAGTCATTCGACAGTTTTTTTACAGAAACAGGTTACATAACTGTAATATAACTCTTTTCTGACCGTAATATAGAAAATAATATGGTCATAATACACTTAAATTACGGTTGTACAACCATTTTCTGTAAAAAAACGTCGAATGCCTGAACAGTTTCCTGCGATTCTTTTACAGTATTTGTATAAATAAACAGCAATTATTTATCAAAATATTCTTTTATGATGGGCTTGGGAAATACAGACCGAAAGTACTAAGAGGTTTTAACTAAAATGTATATGTTTAACCTGTAACATCTATTTTATATTTTAGTGCTTTTTAAGTAACACAGTGAGCTTATGTTATATATTTTAAGTGTATTTCTTCCGACAAATTAAAAATGTGTAATCTGGAAGAAAAATATTTTGAAATATGGTAACTATTCTCGAATATTAAATATACCCAAAAATATGTACTATATTCTAGGATAATCAATGAATTTAATTACTCATTCAAACCACTTTTATAATTTTTATACCTACTACATTATTCTATAAAATGGTCTTCAGCGAGCGTTATTTGGGATCAAGAAAAATATTTTCAATCAAAACAAGATGTTACCAGAACTGGTTACACCATGCATAACAATTGAGTCAATCCAAAATAACACACATTGAAGATTGATTTTTTTTCTTTTTAATATAATAATTCTTCTTCTTATAATATTTTTTCTTCTTCTTTTGTCAGGAATATTTAAAAACACGCATCCTCGATATAAAATGATTCGGAATTTGTTGACAACGGGTCCATGCTGACGTAACCAATATTCGCGTTAGATTAACGAAATGTCAAAAAATAATTCGCTATTCGTTAAAAAAAAAAACTTATTGGAAGTGCGTTTGCATGCATGTTTTATTTTAATTTAAAGAAAATGTTGTTTACTCTAATAATGATAATAATAATTGATTATGAAATTTATATATTTAAAATGTCAGCACTATGTATTTATAGCTAAGCCTGTTTTATACAATCCTATTAAAATAGTTTTATAACGTTAAAATATTAGGATTTTAGTATTTATAGTTTTAAAAATAGAATATTATTTTTAACGCCATAATTTTTAATTTAAATCTATACCTACATAAATAATCTAGTCGGATGTACCAATCCCAAAACTTTCTTCTATCTCATACATGTTAATACTTCAAAATTCGCTATCACACTGCCAAAATTAAATGGCAATCTATGCATCTCATGAGGATTCTAAAGATATGAAATTCCGTGCATTAGTTCTTGAGATATGACTATCGCTGAAATCGCCTAAATCCAGCAAAATGCTTCCAAGCAGCGCCACCTATTGGGTGATTTATACCAAATCCTAATCAGCAACAATTTATTTCAACGTCTGACTGAATCTGAAGTTTGGAGAAAATCCGTGCATTAGTTCTATAGATAGAGCTATTGAGGCAATCGTAAAAAAGGCAGCACAAAGCGCCACCTGTTGGGCGATTTACACCAACACATAATCAGTAGAAAGTCATATCAAGGACTAACTGAATCTGAAGTTTAATGAAAATCCGTGCGTTAGTTCTTAAGATAGAGCTATTGTGGAAATCGTGCAAATCCTAAAAAAATGATCATAACAGCGCCACCTGTTGGGCGATTTACACCAAAACGTAATCAGCATCAATTCATATCAAGGACTAACTAATTCTGAAGTTTGATCAAAATACGCGCATTAGTTCGTGAGATAGAGCTATTGCGAAAATCGTGAAAAATGCAGCATAGCTGCGCCACCTGTTGAGCGATTTACACCAAAAACTAATCAGCATCAATTTGTATTAGGGACTCACTGAATATAAATTTTTATTAAATACCGTGCATTAGTTCTTCAGATAGAGCACCCACAAAATTTGTGTCACATACACACAGACAGACAGACTCACAGAGTCACAGACTGACATTTTGTAAAAACATGTTTTTTCGAATCTCTGACCCCTAAAACGTGTAAATCCGTCGAAAACCGGAATTCGAAATTTTTCATGAATCCAATACTTTCTTCTTGTAAAGATAGAAGAATGAAATAACGCTTTGTTACGAGTATAGATTAAATTACAACTGAATTATAATAGAACTATATTAAAATAATAATTTTTTCTGTGTTATTTGTAAAACATATGAAGTACTTTCACAGAAAATACTATTCTAGATTTTTACTTAAATTGCTAATTAAAAAATTATTTTGTTTGCTAATATAAAATATTCCTTATGATTACTCGAACACGCATTACATTTCGGCCTAACATGGTTCAAAATATCAGACATTCTGCATGGCAAAGCTCAAAGTAAATATTTAATTGTAAGCAATAACGTGTACATTTTAAAATATTTATTATATTAATACATTTTTGATATTTTCGTACAAGCTAAGTCCAGCAATCATTCGCAAAACATTTACCCGTTTATAGCAGCCTTTATGATTCTCATTACTTCAGTGTTTAAGCACGTAGCTCGACTATATACGTTTTAAATTCGTATTTCATTAATTTATTTGTGAAATTTAATTTTCTTTGGATTATTTACTTACAAAATATTACATGGGATTAAACTACTGCTGAATTAAATACATTGTTTTAAGTGCAAATGCGTTAATCTTACGTAATTACGTTGCACGGAGATATAAAAACATTTAAGCTTGAAAGTTATTTTAAAACCGTAAAAATCAATAAATTGAGATGCAATTTTTAAGCAAATCGCATTTCAAAATGCATTTTTTTTTCTAGTCAACAGCACAAAACTTTAAATTTGCACGATTATATATTATGGTGGAGCGAAAAAAATTAATTTTTTACAATCAAAAACGGGTAGGTGCCAAAAGTTGCCTTTATACTACATAGTACAACATCTGCGTGCAATATTACCGCTGAAAGAAAATGACTTGAGTCTGCGCTTTTGGTATAAAAGTCGAAATTTTGGGTAAAATTTGACATAATTCAAAAAATTAATTTTTTTTTTATAGAGATGGTTATTATTTAAAAGTGTTATTTAAATCTTTATTATTAATGACTTAACATATTTAAACGATAAAATGATATATTTGTTCTGTATAACTGGAATAAAACTGACAACCTTTGGTGAAAAAAAGGCGTTGCCACTCTGTTGTGTCACATAAATAGTTGTTGTTTAGAATACAGCTCTTACCTAATTGCTTTCAAAACTACCCAGGAGGTACCACGTGGAGGTGACTGCATTTCATGTCACAACAGTTCATAGCTTGACCACCCTACCATATGAACTCAGTGCTTTATTTATACACTGCATTGTGGTTTTTTTTTTATCAAAGACTGATTTTCTATGTATCAATATAGCACATCTGTTCTTTGGATCCACAGACTTTGGATGCTGCTGCTGTGATCTCCTTTACGTATTTTTCTACCGTTTGTGTAAGAGAAGACAAACAGTGCAATGCAGTGCGGATGATATTGGTGTAATCTATTCAGCCGTCTATTATCTTCACTAAGATTGCACCCGATAAATGCACATTGATTAGAGGTTCTGTTACCACAACACTTTTCCAATGAATTAGATTTATGTAATTATCCGCTTCAAAGTTGACTGTCGATATTTCAGATTTGCGTATGCCATCATTTACTCTCATCTTTCAACTATTATGTGCTGAGCAGCTAGCTGTTTAATGTGATGGAAATCGTCAGAGAGCACAGAATTAAGAATTTCCTCTGCGTATGCAAAACAACCATTGTCCTAAATAGCCTTTTTTTAGTAGTTGTTTTATTCCGTTTTGTGAGTTGTTTAGTAGCAGAGTAATTTCCCATGAGTTTTTAGATTACTTCTTTAGCTATGGATTATATTTGATTGTAAACTATCCTGGGGCCAAACTTGGATATCATAGTACATTTTGAGTGAATGTAGAGACATTGATGGGCAGTGGGTGCTCATTTGAAGGCGATAATTGTGTTAGTCGTTGTCATCTATTCTGAGAGGGACATGTTTAGAATGAATCATTACAATTGATCATATGCCACCTCCAAGACCAGTGGAATTTCTCTGCATCATTTATTAGACAAGATCGTTGGCAAAATTTAGATTCTAACCCACAGGGTTTCACCGGACCAATAGGAAAATCTTTGTCCACGTGCCATTCGCTTCTTTTTTCAATTTTTGAAGGCATAGAGAGTAATTTTCAAACATTATTTCCTAAAATCGAGAAAAGGGTACTCAGCAGATACCAAAAATACCTGCTAGACATTTGCAAAGTTATTTCATCAAAATATGTCTCAGAAGTACTAGTGAATAGGAACCCAAGAAACTTCTCCTACGCAAGATGGCTTACAAAGGCGCATAAAATTATTCGCTTTTATATAAGCACTGATTGACCATCAGAGTCTGGTTCACTCACAAAGTATGTAATCCAAGTTTATGGCGCAGGATGGTTTACACCAAATATAATCCACATCCAAAAAATTGATCTAAAAGCTTATGTGAAATTACTCGGCTACTAAACATCACAGAAATCGGCAAAAAACAAATACTAAAAAAAATTACTTAGGACATAGAGAGCAAATTCTTATTGCAATTTTGATGACCTTCGTCATCACATTAAACAACAAACTTATCAACATATAAAAAATGCAATAGGTAGAGTACAGGATGGCATACTCAAAGATGAAATACCTAAATATTGTAAAATGTTGTAGGAACAGAACTCCCAATCACTATACAGTAACTGGATGCAATTTTGGTGAAGATACTAGAAAGCTGAATATATACCATTAATTCCACTGCATTTCTTTGCTTACCTTAGCATATATGAACAATAGAAATACACTTGAAGGAGTGCCACAGCAGCATTACTCAACGTCTGTGGATATAAAGAAGAGATGGACTAGGTTGATACATAGAAAACTTATGCAAGTTTTTGATTAAAAAATCACAATTCAATATATAAATAAAACATTGCGCTCAGATGGAATGGTGGTCGGGCTATGCACTGTTGTGTCATTAAATGCAGCCACCTCCACGTGATACCTCCTGGGTAGATTTGAAAGCAATTACGTAAGAGCTGTATTCTAAATAACAATTAGTTGTATGACAAACAGTGTCAACGCCTTTTTTTCCCCAAAAGTTGTCAGCTTTGATCCAGTTATTCAGAACGAAGATATCCTTTTATAGTTTAAATATGTTAAGTCATTAATAATAAAGGTTTAAATAACACTTTTAAATAATAAACATCTCTATAGAATTTTTTTTTTAATTTTTTGAAAAAATGTCAAAATTTACCCAAAATTTCAACTTTTGGACCAAAAACGTAGGCTCAAGCCATTTTTTTCAGCGGTAATATTGCACGCAGATGATGTACTAGTATAAAGGCAACTTTTGGCACCTACCCGTTTTTGATTTTAAAAAAAATATTTTTTTCGCTCTACCCTATTATATATGTGTTAAATACGAGTTTTATCAACTTATTTGTGAAATTTAATTTTGTTTGGACTATTTACATACCACATATTACATGAGATTAAACTACTGCTGAATCAAGTACATTGTTTTGAGCGTAAATATGTCAATCTTTCGTAATTAGGTTACACGCAGATTTAAAAAATATTTAAGCTTAAAGTTATTTTAAAACCATAAAAAATAATAGAGATGTAATTTTGAAGCAAATCGCATTTCAAAATGGATTTTATTTTCTATGCAACAGCACAAAAAATTAAATTTACATTCACAGAAAAAATGCCATAAAAGGTAATTGTTGTGGTTGTTTCCAACATCAAGTTGACATCCGCGTTACTCACAGACATGTTTTTGATAGATAATATAGATAATTTGAAATCATATAACATGTTTATAAATATCTTATTGACCTTGGTAGCCATAAATTTATAATAATTGTTTTCATCCATTTCTAAAGCAAACAAATTTACACTTACAATATAATTATTTCACAAAATAACATCGACATTTTTTTTAAGCAAACATCAATCTGCATCAAAACTTTACTACCAACATATGATAAATGAAAATAAATTCTTAAAAAATAATATATTTTTTTAAAGAAGAGTTTCTAAATTTCTCAGTAATTTTTAAGCTACTGATACTAATCATTAAACACAAGAGAGCCTTTTGAGAACATTGTATCATTATTTGAAAAATGAACTGGGGAAAGCAAAAGGCTGTTTAATGCGTCCAATTTATTATATTACTTTAATCGGTTAGAGAAAAAAATAAAAATTTTACGATGCACACGTGTCCCTCAAAAATTACATTGATGATGAACTTGCTATCACTGATTAATGTACAGATATATTTAACACGACAGCAAGGAACCTTAATTTAAAATAATATTTATTTCAGTATATTATTTATCAAAATATACCTTTAAAGTTGAAGTAAGATACATTCATACTATAAGCAAAACTTGACAAGTCAGTAACTGCTAATATGATATTTAAGTCATATCATTAAGTTTTATCAATGTGGCGTGTAATCTGCCATATACACGCCTCGTGTGTCAATTTCTAAATATTCTATTTTGACGATAACTCATTAAGTGCTTATGTGTATAAAATGTTATTAGATAACTCCGAACTACAGAGTTTTAACGGTAAATTGCTCATGATTACACGTGATATATATAAAAAATATGGATTTTTTGTACATACTGCGTAACATTATAGTTTGAGATGTAAATTTTGAACTGTTTTTATGGTCGCAAAACAAATTTGCAAGAAGATCAAACTCAGGTGCTTGGTGTTTTTTATCTTTTTTTTTTCAAGCCGATTTGTTTTAAGGCAACATGACAGTGTAACCGTAACTTACGAGAAACAGGATCGTCTAAAATTATATTTACTGCTTGCCATTTCTCTATTAGAGTGGTTTTGAAGCCCTAAAATCATATGCACAATTTTTGTAGGGAGCCTATATAATCTAAATAAATACACTGTAAATTAAAATTTCGTTAAAATGCCCAAATTTCGCGCCACCATTATTTACGCATTTTGTCAGTTTTTTTTTTTTATATCAATTTAAATCACATGTTTTCAAAGATACCTACATTAAGTTGAGAAATACGCTGTTTAAATCAATCTACGGCAATTTATCAATTGTTACCGAAACGGGATATGAATTAAGGAACTGCCACTTTTCAAAGAAATACCTGGACCAATCAGCTACTATTACGCATGCCTAGTTGTCAAGTAGCGATATTTATTGTGTTCACACAAGTACATGTATTTCTGTGTAATATTCTGTTTTGACACATATTTATGTGTAATATTCTTACATTTAATTCTGTGTAATATTATGTTCTTACACATAATTCTGTGTAATATTATGTTCTTACACATATAGCTGTGTAATATACAGACACACGCCTTACAGACACATATATACAGACACATAACTTACACAAACACGGTGTAATATACAAAATACATAGATATTTGTGTAACAAGCAAATTTTGAAAGTTTACATTAACACATCAATTCCGGTAAATTCGTACAATCTTCTACGTTTGCGTTTTTGAAGGGATAACAAATTACACACTTCCATCAAGCCGATAAACACGCATAAATACAGGCATATTTATACAACCAGACTACATTTTATGCTAAATGTGCAATTATACAAATTCACACATATATTTATGTAAAAGTGACTAATTTACATATTTACTTTGTACTCTTTATATAATTTTTCCCTTAAACTAATAAATATATTTTTAAAAATAACTAAAAAGAAATAGAATTAAAAACAATTTAGTATTTTAATTTTATTAAATTGATAGTATATAATAAAGTGTTTGGAATTTCAACTGAACAAAGTTTAGAAAAAATACTAATAACTTGGTATTAATAAAATAAAAACAAACCAAAAAATAATTGTTTCAACGTTTTATTACTATTAATTGAACTCGGTTGTTTTTAAGCATTTGTTTCCTGAATGTAATACATTTTAAAAATAATATTACCTTTTATAATACCCTTTTCAATAACTTTAATCTAATTAAAATAATTTGTAAATTTCTTAATGTCTTACTAAGTGTTCAACTTAAACATAAGTTTCTGATTTTGAAGATTTAATAATAAAGCTCCAAAGTAAATCGGATCAACAAATTTCACATTAATTTCATTAATGAGAACACGAATAAGAATGTTTAAAGGAAAAGAACGTTTCTGCCTAAACTTTCGAGGTGGAGCAATTTGCAGATGTTTTAAGTAAAATTTAGTTAACGATTCAAGCCATTGTTTCATTTAGAATGTTACATTATTCACACAATGTCTAAAGCTACATATTTTGATGCACATTTAAAATACTCATCCTTAATAAATACGAAATATTCTAAGAATTTTAAAGCCTTTCTTTGAGTCTCAGAAATTTAATTCCAAATTGCGTATGATTCGGAGAAAGAAAAATTTAAACGCGATGATTTAAGCGAAAAGTATTAAATTTCATAACGAATTTCAATGTATATTTCGTAGAAAATTTTAAACCTATTTTATTAGTTGAAAATAACTTTTCTCGGGTTAGTAAAACAGCTTTTATGATAAAAAACTTTTTAAATTTTAAATACAATTTTACCATCCCCTTTTTTTAAAAGTTACCCCACACGGCATTACCCAGGAAATATGATAAAAATTTTAATAACGCATATTTTTAATAGAACAATAATAATTAAAATTTTAATAGATCTAAGATCAGAGTTAAATGATTTAATATTTTTAGGTAAAAACAGTGTTGCCAGATTGGGGACTTTTTTAATTCAGATTATTTGAATGCCACCACTTTTTAAAAAATGTATAATTCGCCTTATTTATAAGAATTATTCATCTATTTTTAAATATGCCGAATACTTTTATTTAAAAAAAGCTGCGACAATCAACAATCTGGTGACAAAAAGTCCCCAATTTGGTAACGCCGGGTAAAAATAATTCTAAACGCGCGCATTGAAATTATTCTTCAATTGCATAACCTGTTTTATTTTCTTAAGTGACTTTCTTATGCAGTGAACCATTTTTGAACAGCACTGAACCAATGTGTTTTGTTATAAGGTTTGAACTACAGTCCTGCGCGAGTAGGGTTGTATGTGACCAGATGACGCCAATTCCATTTTAAGTCAAAATGCAACCCAACCCGAACCCGACAAAAAAGAAATCCTCGACACGCAAAAAGACCGGAACCCTGCAAAAATATTTTTTTGCAATCCGCAACCCGACCGGAACGCGCAATGAAAGAAATATAAATCATGTTTTAATGTCATTATTAAAAAAAAAAATACAATCAGGTTTCTAATACCATTTTTAATTTCTTCTATCTTCAATAGAAGAAAGTATTGTAATCGAAATTTTTTTCGTCGGATTTGCATGTTTTAGGGGTCAGAGATTCCAAAAAACATGTTTATAGAAAATGTCTGTCTGTCTGTGTGTCCGTCTGTCCGTCCGTCCGTCTGTCTGTCGCCATTGTACCATCAAAAAGTGTATGAAGTTATGTATAGAATTAAACCAAAATTTTATTATAAGTTTTTGGCTATGGCAAGCAGGTCCTCCCGGAATGTGGAAAAAATTCGCCGTTAGGGGGCGCTGATATAACAATTTTTCTGCGATTTTGAATATTGTACCATCCAAAAGTGTATGGAGTTATGCATAGAATTGAACCAAATTTTTAGTTTAAGTTTTTGGATATGACAAGCAGGTCCTCCCTGAATTTGGAAAAAAATCGCCGGTAGGGGGCGCTGTAAATGCGTTTTTTGTGCGAATTTGAATATTGTACCATCGAAAAGTGTATGAAGTTATGCATAGAATTGAACCAAATTTTTATTTTAAGTTTTTGGCTATGGCAAGCAGGTCCTGCCTGAATTTGGAAAGAAATCGCCGGTAGAGGGCGCTGTAATAGCGATTTTTGTGCGATTTTGAATATTGTACCGTCCAAAAGTGTATGAAGTTATGCATAGAATTAAACCAAATTTTTATTTTAAGTTTTTGGATATGGCAAGCAGGTCCTCCATGAATTTGCAAAAAAATCGCCGTTAGGGGGCGCTGTAGTAGCGATTTTTGTGCGATTTTGAATATTGCACCATCGAAAAGTGTATGAAGTTATGCATAGAATTGAACAAAAAAAAAATTTTAAGTTCTTGGCTATGGCAAGGAGGTCCTCCCTTAATTTGTAAAAAAATCGCTCGAAGAGGGCGCTGTAATAGCGATTTTTGTAAAATTTTTGTGCATTTTGCATAATGTACCACCGAAAAGTGTATGAAGTTATGCATAGAATTGAACCAAATTTTATGTGTTTATTTTTGGTCATGTCGCGAAGGTCCTCCCTGAATTTGGAAAAATTCTGCCGGAAGGGGGCACTATAATTGCGATGTCTGTACCATTTTCATTATTGTACCATCGAAAAGTGTATGAAGTTATCCATATAATTGAACCAAATTTTTTGTGCATGTTTATGGCTATGGCAAACAAGTCCTCCCTGAACTTGAAAAAATTCCGAAAGAAGGGGGCGCTATAATTCCGATCTCTGTGCCATTTTCATTATTGTGCCATCGAACAGCGTATAAAATTATGCATAATATTGAACCAAAATGTTTGTGCTTGTTTTTGGCTTTGGCCAACAGGTTCTCCTTGAATTTGGAAATATTGTGCGGTAAAGGGGCTCCGTGCTAGCAATTTGTGTATACTTTTCTTGATTTTTCGTAGTTCTTTTGTGCATCGGCGGCTCATGCAGCGGCAGGAACTCGCTTCCTGCTATGCCGGCTATTCGCAAACAGCTGATAACGACAGAATAAGGAAAAATTAATAATTTTAACAAATATCATGATATAGATTAACTCGTTTTTAGTCCGTTTAATTGACTTGAGCAGAAATTTAAGATGAAAATCAAAGTTGGTATAGTATTGAACTAATAATATTGAAGTATTAACATGTGTAACTAGGTTTTGAAATATTAAGATGTATAAGATAGAAGAAAGTTTTGGGATTGGCACATCCAACTAGTTATATTTTTCATAGAAGAGGGAACAAATCTATATTCTCTAATATTAGAATACAGTTAAATCTCTGAGTAGTGGATACCTAGGGATCATTGAATAGAGCTATCCCGAATTTTTTTTAGATCCGGAATGAATATAATTTTCTTTCTGCCGGTCTGGTTCACACAAGAAAATTTCTTGCGGGTCATATATAAGTTTTCTCCTACTCTGCTTGTTGGGATATTAAAAAAGTTTGAGCACAACTATATTTCAGATGAAAAGAAATACGTATTTGAATTAGAGTTCTGCACGGGTCGGGTTCCCCGAATACGAAGCAATTAAATGAATTTTATAGGTATGATAAATTATATCCGAACTCTGGTACAATGAAAATAAAAACAAAAAAAATATTGCGGGTCATATATAAGTTTTCTGCTACTCAGATTGTTCGGATTTTCACAAAACGTTTGAGCACAACTATGTTTCAGAGGAAAAGAAAAACGTATTTGAATTAGAGACCTGCACGGGCCGGGTTCACCGAATACGAATCAATTACTAAATGAATGTCATAGTAATAAATTCTGCACGAACTCTAGTACAATGAAAACAAAAAGAATAATTTTCAATAGATATGTAACGGTATAAAACTAAAAATTTAATTTCTAAATTTTCTTTAAAATTAGTTGTGCGTTCAAAATTTCCACTTAATATGGTATACTTTGCATTACACATTTGGTATTCTGCCTTATCTTACTTTAAAAATACAATATGCAATAAAATGCTAGACGATCCTTCCTGTCTTCATGTCCATCACACAGTAAATTTTAGCCATAACAGCGTTAGAAGTTTCCAGATTAGAACATTAGAATTGTAAGTTCATCAAAAGAGCTTTAGCAGTGCAGAAATATTCGTTATCATACAAGTAGTTTAAAAAAGTATGTTTATATTAACTTCCAGAAACGGGTTTAAGGCTAAGCAAACGGACACGCACGCATTTTGCTTTTGTTAAGCTTTGATACGCGGTATAATAGACTTTTAACGCAAAAAAAATATTTTGGACATTCTTTAAAAAAAAAAAAACGACGCAACCCGAATCCGACACACAAACGTCAAAAAGCCAACCCGAAACAATGAAAGCCAGCCCGACCCGAAACAAAAATGTTGAAGTCAACACGACCCACAACCGAAAAATATCGCGCCATCCGGTCGGGTTCTCGTAAAAGAGGGTAACCCGATCCGATGTCGGTATGTAGTTTGAACCTTTAAGAATGCCTTTAAATTTGAGAAACTTTTAGTTTGACTAATAGGATGATTTCTAAATTTACGATCCTACCAGCCGTAAACGGTGATCTTCAAAAGCAAAATTTTTAAAATCGATTATCTCGAATCAGTATTTCAGCGGTTAGGCTACGACATTTTTTGAACACGTTTTGCATGTTTATTTTCTTAAAATAAAGGAAATTAAAATATCTATAAACTCTATGTGAAAAATAAACAACAAGTATGTGTTTATTTTTTTTAAATATTCAACCAATTGTTTTTTTGTAGATTTTTACATTTTTAATTATACTAAGTAGCAGAAAATAGTAGGCGTTCCACATTGGTGTGAAGTAAGAATGCTCTCTATTGGTATACCAATAAGCAGCGAACCATTTACCAACTAAAACCGTTTTCACAAACTTCCAATGATGGGTCAACAAACTATGCTACTTTGGGATCTTTTCAACTTTTTTTTTCATTACACACTGTAAAAAAAAACACTGTAGATTTGCCAGAACAAACTCGATTGCAGTGAGTGTGCTGTATCTTTCTTTGGTTTCCTGACTATATAAACATGGAAAATACTGTAGTTGCGTAAAATTACAGCACAATGTGCTGGCAATTTTACACAACTACTGTATTTTCCATGTTTAATTTCTCAGGAAACCAAAGAAAGATACAGCACATTCAGTGTGATCGAGTTTGTGCGCGAGATGAACAGTATTTTGTACTGTAAAAATGTCGTTTTTTTGTTACAGTGTAAATGAGCCCAGTGGCGCAGTGGTCAGTAGTCTTACTACCACGCTACAAGTCAAAAGTTGGGCTTCCAGTTGGTACGGTTCACTCAACCTTTCATCCACTCGGGGTCAATAAATATGTACCAAGCTAGCTTTAGAACTAAACAGCGAGGGTGTGCGTGACTGACCATCTGGCCATGGCATGTGCCAACGTAATAAGTTGTAGCATAATAATATAAAGAAGAAATAACGACTCACACTTATAGAACATGAAGTGCAAAATCGTGGTAAAACTGGTTTTGCAAAATTAAGGAACTGATATAGTCTTAAAGCTTTTCTTTTACAATTTAAGAAATACATATATATATTCACAATTTACATAAAACATAAATAAATGAAAAAAGAAATAATAGTCTCTACGAAGTAAATAATTCCAGGTTTCCTAAACCACGATCATTCTTTCTCAATTTTCGTCATTTCAAACTTTTAAGGGGTCCCAGGACTCTTAAAATTGAAAAACATGAAAAAAAGACCATTTTCAACATTTAATATCTTAAAATGTATATAATTTAAAAACACAATTTTTAGAGGGTATAAAATATATAAGTATGTTCTTCGCTTTCAAGTGTTTAAAAAGTTGCAGATGCAGAATTAGTATTAATAGGACCCTCTAAACTGTTAGACATTTGTCGAGCAAGAAACTGGTATAACAGCTTACGCGCAGGATTACGAATTAAATTTTGCAACTAGAATGAAAATTTTCTTGCCTGAATATACTTCAGACTTCAGTAATTACCCTGAACCTAAATAAATTTGTACTCAAAACATTTTTGCATTTTTAATACAAAGTTGTATTTAGCTATTACAAAATTTGAAAATTTCACAACAGTACAATCACTTAAAAAATATTTTTTTGAACAATAAAAATGAAATTTTAAGTTCGGTTTATACAGACTAACATTACATATATATGTCTTGAAAATTTCATGAAAAAATATTCTGAAGTGCTTGAGATATCATGCGCGTTATGCCCAAAAAACGTCATTTGGAGAAAAAGATTTCAAAGTTCCGGAAACGCTGCTACATCTATTGATCGGGTATAATTCTAAAAACCACAAACTCTGTTTTAATGGGAATTTCAAGGAAACAATAATATCAAAATTTTCGGAAAAGACAGGAGTTTAAAATCTAAGAAAATTAAAATTTTGAAAATTTTGAAGCCTTGAGAGTCCTGATTCCCCTTAAATTTCTTAAGAAAAATGAACCATATAAGTTCAAATTTATTTAATTTTAAAACAATTGTCTGACTTTGAAAGAGTTATTATACAAATTATTCTGATCTACCTAAAGCAAAGAACAGAGAGTTAAAAAGGAAGCATGTCGAACAATTTGAAAGGTCTTTTTCCATAAAATCCGGTTAATTTTTCAATTCATTGTTTAATTTCTACAAGATTTTATTTCACGTAAAATCTTAAGTTCTATATATTATTCCAGAGTTAAAGTGGTTACATATAATGTAAACGAAGAATCTTAAGAATTGCAAAGACTGCTTTTAAATCTGTTAAAAGAGATTTCAAGTGGCTTTTGGTTTGGAGCAAAATACATAACAGAAATATTTAAGTTATATATTCGATAACAAATTTTAAAATAGAATTCTTAGAAGCTTCTCGCGACTTACTGCTGCAGTTTATGATACTATTTATTTATTTATTATTATTATATGAGATTGTAGTCTACATACTACATAATATGCTATAAAGGTTTTACACGAATTTTTTTTTAATTGCTAAAATAATAAAAGGAAAAATTTCGTCACCCAATGACTATGAAACGGTTTGATGTAATAATTTGTAGAAGCTTCTCGTGACATACTGCATCAGTTTTATCAACTATTTTATGTTACGACTTCATACTATTATGCTGTAAATGTGTTATGTGGTATTTTAATAAAATTCATAAAACAATAAAGAACAAACTTTTGGTACCCACACAATCACAGAAGAGGTTTCAAAACAATTCCTAGAAGCTTGTGGCGACTTATTGCAGTAGTTTTGTGATCTTATTTACGTTACTTCTCATGCTGTTATTTTATAAATGTGTTACATGGAAATTTTATGCAATTGATAAAATAATAAAGGAGAAAATTTTGCCACCCGTAAGTTATTCGAAACGGTTTCAAATTAAAATTCGTTCAAGCTTGTCGAGATTCACCACATCAGGGACATAATCTTATTTATGTTACTTCTGCATACTGTTATGATAAATGTGTTACATTAAAATTTAAAGCAATTTATAAAACAATAAAGGGAAATATTTTTCAACCAACGACTCTTAGAAACGGTTTCATAATCTGCTCCATAAAATTTTAGGTTCATCCCAAAAAATCATGCCTGAAATTCTGTACACAAAAATCAATAATACGACATCATAAAATGAGGGAAAATGTAAAATCTAAATTAAAATTTTACTTGTTGTCGATTAATTAAATAAATATTTGAAAATAATGAAAAAGAATCCACATGTAGCTTAACACATAATAGATACAATCTATGAAATATTTGGGACCCCATTTTTTCGAATGAGATGAAAATTCTTCCATGCTGTCCACAAGGTTTTTCATTTTTTTAAAAATTCTAACAAGTACTTTTAATTGCTACATTTAATTTAGCAACTGAAGTGTAATTCAAGTTTGTATTTTAAATTTTACGCGCAAGAATTCCCTAAACGTGAACCATGGGATTGCAGTCTGTTGAGCATTGTGGCCAATACATTACATCCACTTTTTTAGTACACAACCATTGTTTCTTGCTCTTACTGGTGGGTATCGATACTTACACTTTACAAGATAAGACAATTTAGTCTGAAACGATGTAAATAAGGCATAAGATTATTTTGTAGCACGGTTTGACATGCTTTACTTTCCATTCTAGATGGTATGAAAGCCAAATAAACAGTTCCTTATGCACTAATGGTTCCTCAAGCCATGCAGTTACCGCCCCCGAGTTTTCTATTGCAGAATTCTTTAGCTTCTTTCTCAGGACATACCAGGAAGAATTGAACCTATCCGAGCCGTACAATATAAATTTGTTCTCCTCTTCGAAAATCACATGTACGTATTTAACCCCCTGACCGCCAAGGAAAACGGCAAAATTGTAATGATGTTTGCGCTATTTTTATTAAATGCATAAAAGAATATATTTTTTCCAACATGATACAATTTTTTTTATTACATATAGGCATGTATGCCGCGAAAGTATTAATCATAACATTATTTTTTAAAACTGGATGATATGTGTAGAATTATATCAATTTAAATAATGCTTCTACTGCAGTTAAACGTGCAGTTTAGTGAACGGATACCTCAATTCGCGGCGGTGAGAAGGTTAAATGAGAATAAAGATAAATTTGAGAAAGAGGTGACATTTCCGTACGTATAAGCATAGAGGAGGAAATCTTATCTTTCTCCGCTCTATGTCCATGATTTTTTGAGCGAATTACAACCTCTTAACACTTTATATCCAAAATTATGAATTCTTGAAAATGCCATCTTCTAAAGCGTTTATTCTGAATTTTTAAAAGTACATTAGAATATATACAAAATCATTTAATAAATTTTAGAATGATTTTGCCAATTAAAATTCATGAATGAAAGTTGAATTTAAGGATTTTGTGCAGTGTTTATAACCCCTCTCAAATCTGTTATTTAAAATCTTTTATTTATTATTATATAGAATTATCAAATGTACAAATATAATACTCCTACAATAGAAATATAAAATATTTCCGAACAAAAAATTCCACCACCCAACCTCCCACACACACACACAATCTTTCAACTTCACGAAAGCTGAAGAGATGCAAATGAAAAAGAAATCATCCGATTAAAAATATTTTTGCTTTGTGCAACCAATAATGCGTTTGGAGCAAGATAAATTAAAGTGTCTAAAACTCATTCTAAGCTGCATTAATACTATTCGATGTATTAAATGAATTTTATTACAAGTTAGTTAACCTTGTGATGAACGGTAAGATGCAGTGCGTTATTTAACCCTTAAATTCCGGGTGTTGCTTTTTGGCAACATACCCAATGTAGGCTCTAAAATACTATTAGAATACTATTGAAGCTATAATGCCTAATGTTGCCAATGAATTACATTCTGAAAATATTATTAAATCGATTTTCAACATGTAGATTGCAACAATTGTGCTGTTTAAGAATAAAGATAGATTTTTTTTTCAATTGTTGCTACTTGCTCTTTTTGTTTTGTTTGGAAGCTTGCGAAACCCCATTTTGCTCTGCAGTGAGCAAGCAAATTTTTTTTTTCTTATTATAGTTCCTAAAATTCTTGTGTGTTTAATATTATAGAATTTTATCAAGGAAAATTATTTTTTCAAATAAAGACCAGTATTGCCGATTAGTAAAAACTGTTTTTTAGCCGTAAACCATACTTAAAACAAAATATTATTTTTTAAAGTATTTTTTCCATGATTTATTTAAAAAATGAAAACCGAAAACATTATTAAAATGAATTTTGAAAAATCAGCCATTAAAGGGTTAATGTGGGACGAACTATGTTTGGACACTGCTTAAGTATTTGTCTAACACTATCCGAAGAGACACTAAGCTTGCAATCATTTCGTATTTTTTTGCAGAGATCATGAAATTCGATGCTTTCCTCACAATTACTCGTTTTTCTTTCTGTGAAAGTAGTGACAGCCATCGAGAAGGTTGATTTTTCAATAGTCACCCTTTCTACGAAAGAAATTACCAACAATATTGTTAGATCTACACACCTCACTTGCAATTTCTCGAACATATTTGCCGTGATTTTAAGCCTAAATCAAACATTTTTCCAATCTAGTCAAATGTGAAGCTCGAGGTATAATGTGAACTATCGCAGACATTTGGTGTTTGCTAACCACTGTTTTATGAGCCAAATCACAACTGCACCTATACTTGTATAGTTAGCAGTGGTTGTGGATATTCACGTTTCAGCATAAAGCATGGCGTTAAATGGCTCAATTGGCATTTTCCTATATATTGAAAAGAAATCCTATCGCATGTGCAAATATCTAGTCAAATTAGGCAATTACAATTTTACAATATGCAAGATATATGGTGGATCTATACTTTTACGGTGCATTTTATTACAATACAAGTGTATCACTCCGTCAAAAGAGACAATGTTGATCGGCGTTTCATTTTCACAAGACTTAATGTAAACAAATAGTATGAAGATTTTATTATTGAAACTGTTGTATTTTAGTAAAGAACAAATGACAAATGATTTCTTCGAATACAAATGACGAGGATAAATTTATACTCAATATTCAATTTCTGAAATAGTTCAACTATCAATATAGGCTCCTATTCTAATCTTTAGAATTAGGAAATGAAAAACCAGTGAAAATTACGTCATGTTGACACCTTCATACCAATGTTTCTCGTTAGCTTCATTAATGTAAAAGTACATTTCACGCTAAGCATAGCGTCACCGGCGTAAACTTTTCAATCATACATTATATGTGTTAATTTGTGCTTAACCACTGTATATAGAAATAAAAATACATTTTCTATCTAATTGCCGTGAAAATTACGTCATGATGAGACCATCATACCAGTGTTTCTCGTTAGTTTTATTAATGTAAAAATACATTTCACGCTAAGTATAGCTTCACCGGCGTAAACTTTTCAATCATACTTTATATATGTTAATTTGTGCTTAACCACGGTATATTGAAATAAAAATACATTTTCTATCTAATTGCCATGAAAAAACTAATAAGGTCATAATGCATTAAGATAAAACAAAGCCAGTAGACAATAGTCTCGTGTTATGTTAATAAATATTAATTTTTATTCTCTTATTAGGAAAAAAAGTCCCTGCTGGCCCGGCCTATAGGCGGATATAGATTTTGAAGTTAAGTATATTAATTTCACAAATAAAAACTAAATCATGATCAGAGATAAATCCATTTTAACAGATATATTTGGCCATGTTAAGGCGGTATTCAGTGAAATACATTTCCTGCTCAACTACTCGAAATTTTCTTGCACATTTTCAGATTCATTTTTTATAGAAAAAATATGAAACTTGCTGACGTTATTTTTGAAGAGATTTATAAGCGACCTGTGTTTTTATTTTTACCCGACTGCCAAGAAGGTTTATGTGTTTCACGCGTATCTGGGTATGTGGATTTCTATACACCCTCGAAACATCCCAACGGCTGGATGGATTTTAACGAATGAGGTTTCCATCGATTCCTCTTAACCGTCCGACGGTTATAGATTCGGTTTTGTTTTTATAAATTCAAAACGACGGCCGAAAAATACAAAATGGCGGTAAAAACGAAAAAAATTACGAATAATAATGAGTGTATATCATTGGATAGGTCTTTCAGAATGAAAACGATGTTTCACTATTTTACAGATAAAAGCTCCGTTTAAATATTACACAACCTGGAAGTTGTGTAGGTAAGATCTCTAGCTTTACTGCATCTCTAGCCTTCATAGACATCTATAGGCCTCATCAAAACGGTGTTTAAAGATACGAATTAACATTTAAACACACAACTTAAAAGTTATCAATATAAGTAAATAAAAAAAGTAGGTAAGTAATAAAAAAATAGCTTCACATTGATGAGAAATAGTTCGCTTTTACGCAGTCGGTTTTTTTGTTTTTTTTAAATTTTATTTTTAATTGTTCATTCAATTAATTAAAACTTGATTTATAAACAATTATTTTCTAAGTAGGATAATATTTTTCGTTTCTAACACAATCGCTTCGGGAAATTCGGTTAAAAATGCCCAGTTTGCCAGCATTTTATTAAACATATTCTGCCTCTATCAAAAAATCGATCATTACGGTACATTATATAGTTAGTGAATGAGACAATCTACCAATTGGATGCGTTTGAGAGCAAAAAATAATTTAAAAAATCTGTCAGAAAATAATTTGTTTTTGCGGAAGGAATTGGTCCAATCAAAAACTTGTCAATACAAATGTTGTAGATAATATTAAGAAGATATATAATAAATGCAAATGGATTTTATATCTTGTGAATTGGCGAAGTTATGGATTTTTTCTTCTTCAACTCCCACTTTTTTTGCGGTACTAATTGGTCCTATCAAAAACTTGTCAATATAAAAGTTGTAGATAATATTAAAATGATTTATAATAAATTTAATTGGATTTGATATCTTGAGAACTGACGAAGTTGTGAATTTTTTTCTCCCTAAAACCATATTTTTTGCGCCATTTTTAATTTTAGCAAAAATCTGTGATACATAAATTTTCGGCCCAATTTTTAAAAGTAATAAAAACTTTAAACTGATTTGATATGTAAAAAAATTAAGAAGGTATGGGGGTTTTGTCCGATTTTGCCCATTAACGAACATAACCGAGATTTTATGCCCCTTGATTTTATGTATCAGTTTGGAAGAGATATGTGCAGAATTATGGAAGTTATCGTGTCCAGAAGAAAGTGATATATATATACACTGGCGTCCAAAATTAAGGACCAGTCATAAAATGCTAATTTTTAAGTTCAAATAATAACTATTTCTACAGCACAGCTAATCCATATAGCATCTCATTCATGTCACACATGGTCACAAGTGTCACAGTCACTATGGTGAAACGAAAAATAGAAAATCCAACACGTTACATTATCAGTCTCAAATGATCACTATATGTGACTCGACTGAGGCATCAATGTGACTTCTGCTTTGTGATGAGTCACCGGGTGACTTTACAATGTAGTTACATTGTGACTCTCGTGTGACTGTCGTTTTTAGACTCGATTTCAAAGTCATCATGAAAGTTGCATTATGATAAGTCACCAAATAATATCACATTATAATCACATGGTGACTTTTCTCAAAAGAGCGCAATGGTGACTTCGCAGTAGTCTTTCTGTCACCTGAAAGTCATCATGTGACTTTAATGCGACATTATTTGGTAACTTGTCACAATGCAGCGATTACGATGACTTTGAAATTGAGCCTGCAGATGAAAGTCACATGTGAATCACAATGTAACTACATTGGAAAGTCACATGGTGACTCGTCACAAAGCAGCAGTCACGGTGACGTCTCAGTGGAGTCACATATAGTGATCATTTGAGACTCATAATGAGATGTATGGAATTTCCTATTTTTTTTATCACCGTAGTGACTGTGACACTTGTGACCACGTGTGACATGAGTGAGATGTTATATGGACTAGCTGTGCTGTTGCGACAGTAATTATTCGAACTATATTATTTCCTTTTCAGTATTCGCCTACTTGCAAATTAGCATCTTGTGACTGGTCCTTAATTTTGGACACCAGTGTGTGTATGTATATATATATATATATATATATATATATATATAGAGAGAGAGAGAGAGAGAGAGAGAGATACATATAATTTTTTTTTTTTACTGAGGGTGGTTTTGGGTTCTAGGGGTCATGATCGGTGTAAATCTACAAAACAGTTTCAGAAATTCCAACATAGGGGAGAACGTAATTGGTAGTATTTCATACGAAATCTACCTTCGCATTCATTTTACAGAAAATACGTCTCAAAAGACACATGTTTGAATTTTTTTCATTAATTCTATTTGAAACATTAGAAGTAATCTCTGAAAATTATGCTTTTTACATTTCTAACGCGTTATTGAATGCCTTAAAATGATTTTTTAACGATATCAGAGCAGTTTAAAATTTAAAGATAAAAAATAAAAGTTTTTTATTAATTGAAATTTACAGTTTTTTTTTATTCCTCTAATTAATTAAACGTCGCATTTTTATAACTAATTATATACATTTTTAAAAAGTGAGATAAAGATAGATACATATGTGCTATATAAACTTAATGATAATAAACTTTTTCTTATACTTATAAAAGTAATACAAAACTAGTAGTTAACTGTAACGATAAGAACTCTTAACTAAGGTTACAGAAATTGTGGGACAACTTCTGTAAGAGGTTTCCGAGACCGTTTCATCAAAATATGAGAAAAATTTCGACTAGTTCATACAATGCTATACTGATGCACTAATGTACAAGATATTATAATTAAAACTACCTGGCCTGCGTTGCACAGGTCTGTGATAATATATTTAAATAAACCTCAAAATTGTCTTGTCTTTTTCCGACTTTGTATGATTTTATATTTAGTAATGATATTTCAGGTAATAATATTTTTATTTTAGTCCATGGGAAATGTAAAAAAAAAAAATAAAAAGAGGATTACCTTGCAAAATGTCGGTTAGAAGATTTTTTTTTCTGAATTGTTTATAATGATGCCATCATGGAACAACCAAGTTTTCGAAAAAAAAATTCTTAAGGCTAAATTTTCTGTGGCCAAAAAAAAGCAAAATTTTGGGACCTTTTTTGATTTTTTAAAAATATCTCGAGACCCGTTGCCGTAGCATTTTATTTGTCAATTACAACGTCAAAGAGGATAACATTTTTAACAACCTTCATATTTACAACTTTTTTATACACTCAATAGAAAGCGCAATATGCCATTTCAAAAATGAGACAATTTTTTCCAATTTTCTTAAAAACCGTGAAAAACATATTTCTGTCCCGGTTAATCAAATGTTTCCCACGGGATTTAATCGTGTTCTATATATTAATAGCAGTAAATTATGTGTTTCAGGGCCAAAACTAGACTTTTTTGTACCCGTGACAAACTTGAATTTTGGCGTCCCCCCCCCCCCCCCATTAAGTAGAAAGTTTACCACGACAATTTTAATAAATCTCTAATAGCCGGATTTTGAAAATTTTATGTGTGTCATCATTAAATACGTAATGCTGAACTACGGAATCAGCTTTGTCAAATTTTGATTCATTAAAACCTTGAAAACCGAACCAAGAGTAACCAAAATATATTCCATTTTAAAC
Source organism: Maratus speciosus (assembly GCA_963932465.1). NCBI lineage: Eukaryota > Metazoa > Arthropoda > Arachnida > Araneae > Salticidae > Maratus > Maratus speciosus. The sequence goes on from OZ010789.1 coordinate 83,147,623, forward strand.
AGATTTCCATCTTAGCAGGTACAATTGCTTATATTCTTTCTCTTGAAAATATATAATTTTTTTTTTCGTTAAAGAAGGGATTCCGTATATACAGATTACATTTTCAAAGATTTTACGGTAGTTGTAGTATTGAGGCGTTTAAAATCACAGTTATATGAATTATGCGTCACACAAAGACTTTCACAAGGATATGTTAAACCTATGGAAGCGTTCTTGACAAATATCTCGCTTGCAATTTATTACTTTTAAATAACTATATATATATATATATATATATATATATATATATATATATATATATTTTCATGGGATACCTCAGATCAATATCTAATGTTGTGCTTTTGTACTTTTTCGATTTTGGTTGCATTTCTTTCTTTCTTTCTTTTTTTTTTTCAATATTTGGACATTTTAATTTTTGGAAAACTGTGTGTAACCCGTTCTGAAATATAAAGTATCCTCATTAAAAAAATGCAATCAAATTCGAAAAATTTAAACGCTCAACGTTAGATATCGACCTCAGGTATCATAAGAAAAAAAAATAAATATTGAAATTGAAGCAAGAATTCTGAAAAGAATACTCCCATAGGTTTAACATTAGCGTGCAAACGTTTTCGCGTGAGACTATACTAGTCACACCAAAAAACTGCAAGAAAGTGCAGGCAAATGCTGATAAATGGAAAATATCGGGCTTTATCCCTTTGGATGATCCAAATATCTGTTTTATTCAGGATAAGGATATTCCTTTAAAACGGGATGCTTAATCATTCTACAACAGTGCCATCAAAAGAAAAAAAATTGTTAAATAGCCTGTGGAAATTATTATTATTAAAATACATTTTTCCATTTAGCTTATGCAGTCATATTGCGTAATGCGTACCTTACTTTATTGTTTTGGGAGATTGGAGTTGAATGAGACAGGTGATCAATACGAAAACAAAAATGTTTATATGGTCTATAATGATAAATAAATTGGTATTTCATTTGATAAATGGTATCACTGAAATCATTAAACAGATATAGTTTCAAAACAGTACATATTACAGAAGATTAGAATATTTCACAAAGTATGTTTTTCAACAACCAAACTAAGTTTTCTATTTGAGCTTTAAAGCAATTAATAGATAATCTTAAAGTTTTATATATTTTTGCACGCCGAAATGATATAATCTCTTGTTATATTTATTGATATTAGTGGAGAAATTTTTTTTTTAATATTTTTTAAAACTAATCTTTTATTTGTGAAACTAGATATCTCAAATATTTTATTGACAGAATTTTTAAATTTTACAAGAGATAAATGCATAACATTAGTTAGTGAAACAATCTCTTCTTATTTTTATTGTAGCTATTTTTTAGGTAAAAGTATTTCTTACATAAAATATATTTATTTTTTGAGTAAAACCTTTTATATGGAACTGCAATCCAGTGTTTGAGAATCTTTAAAACAGTAAAACATTAAAACACATGTTATCAATAATTGGTAAATAAAATATACCTTGCAGTGTTGAATAAAATATGTTTTTCGCAAATTTTGTAACCTAGATCCCATTGATACCTGGGAAAATATGTACGCATTATAAAAGCTATTATTTCTTCAATAAAAGGTATTTATTTGTTGAGTTCCCCCTTTTATATGAAACTATATCCAATGTTTGCTATCTTTAAAACAGTAAAATATTAAAACATATGTTATGAATAATTGGTAAATAAAATGTACCATTGTAGTGTGGAATAAAATACGTTTTTCACAAATTTTCATACCTATCCCATTGTTACTTGGAAAAATATGAATGCATTATAAAAGGTATTAAAATTATAAAATTATTAAAATTAAACAAGAATTCTTTCTTAATTGAAACTATCGTGCTAATGAGTTACTAAATATTGAACTATTATTTTAAACAATGCTTTGAAGTTAACATTGTATACACTTAAAGTTATTGTGTAAATATGAAAATTGCCTTATTCATCTACACTCTGCCCTACGTTTAAAATTATATAAATTTATTGAATATAAAATATCTGCTGAGATGAAAATAATGATATAAGTGTGCAAATAATAGATAATTTGCTGCTACCAATTTTTAGAAGTCGACATACACGATTAAATCCGCGGGGAACATTTGAATAATCGGGGAAAAACTACTTTTTTCACGATTTTTAAGAAAACTGAAAAAAAAATTGTCTTATTTTTAAAAGGGCGTACTGCGTTTGCTGTTGAGTGTATAAAAAAGTTGTAAATATGAAAGTTGTAGAGAATTTTATTTTCTTTAATATCGTAACTGACAAATAAGATGCTACGGCAACGGATCTCGAGATATTTTTAAAAAATCAAAAAAGGTCCCAATATTTCGTTGTTTTTTGGCCACAGAAATTTTAGCCTTAAGAAACTTTGTTAGAAAACTTGGTTCTTCCATGTTCGCATCATTATAAACATTTTTTTTAAAAATCTTCTACCTTTTGCAAGGTAAAATGTACATTTCTCCCGGACTTTTTTTTTTACCGGAAAAAAAAAAAGAAAAAAAAAAAAACTTGAATTTTACTGATGTAATGTTACAGAAATCTGCATGCTTACTAAAATTTTATCTGTACACTATACAAAAAAGATTTATATCTAGAAAACTAGTTTTTGTAGATACAGATTTACTTTACAATTGAATCTAGAACAATTACTGTAATCTTACTAAAATTTTATCTATAACACTGGTTGCAATTGCATTAACTAGATCTAGAAATCCCAATTTCCTAAAAAATTCTTAGTAACCTTACAGATTTTTTGATTTGCGGCACAAAAGTCTGTTACATGAATTTTTGTTGTTGCCGTTACATAAAATGTTCTAAGGAATATGAGTTTCCTAGAAAAATTTTAGTAACTTTACAATTTATTTTTACAATGTGGTCAAAGCTCTCATAAGAAGACATTTTCTTGTCTTTACTCGTAGTTCGTTTCATAGAATAAAAAATAGTTCTTTTTGTCTCAAAACATTTAAACATTTATCGGTTTCAAATACAACCATTTTGCAGCTCTTGTAAAAATTTCATAAAAAACATTGTTATTTATTTCATAAATGTCTGTGTGGTTACAAAAAATAAAAGTTATTTTTAGAACATCATATAAAAAAAAAAAAAAAAAAAAAAAAAAAAAAAAAAAAAAATTACTGCATAAAACTATTGATAATCTTGTATGAATTTATATTTTGAAATTAAATTTTGGAAAAAGAATTTAGTAGTGAATGCGGTCGCAAGAAGACATAATCGCCTTTTTATACATAGGGTCGTTTCACAGTTTAAAAAAATATTTCATGTTGTCCCAAATCATTGACGATTAACCAATCCCACGAATTAACGAATCCCACTATAGCGATTTTGTAGACAGTTTGTAAAAATTTCGTGAAAAAATATCGCTATCTAACTGTTGAACCAATAACCAATCTTATAACCAATAATAATTATTTTTAAAAAGTAAGATTTAAAGCAATATATGTACTGTATAAAATTATCGATTATTTTCTATGAATTTATATTTGAAAATGAAATTTCGCGAAATAATTTTATATTTAGGGTAAAGTGCTTGTGAGACGACATTTTCCTCTTTTAACAGTAGGCTCGTTTCACAGTTAAAGTGTTAGTTCTTGTTGCGCCAACTTTTTGAAACTTTTATCGGTTATAACTGCAAAAATTTTGTAGCCCGTGTAAAAATTTCATGAATAAACTTTATTATTTAGTTTCTAAACATCGCATTGTTATAACTAATAATGTTTATTTTTAAAACGAGAGATATGGAGGAATGATATGTGCTATATAAAATTTGTGAGAATAACTATTTTCTAAAAAAATATGAATATAAAACAAAAATAGTAGTTAACTATAACGACATGAACACTTAAACTGTATCTCAAAAATTGTCGTAAAACTACTGTAAATGTTCTGTGAGACTAATATAAACATGAATTTTTTAAATAGTTCAAAGGATGTTGTAACTATAACATTTTAAGGCTAGAGAAAAAAGTAATCTACAAATACATTGTTATCTAGTGGTAAAAGAAATGTATTTTCTCGTTGGGTTTATCTTTCTTTTCAAAGCGGGTCCCTTATCAGTTATATATCCTGCATACAAGCTCTCTTTAAAATTTCATTGAACAATATGCACATTTATTAGTGAAAACTTGAAGACAAGTCGTGCTGAAACAGCCTGCATTTTTGCAGTTTTCATCTAAACATTCTGAAATTTTCTTTTTTCTTTAAGCCCGAGCTTTTCGAAACTTTTTGAAGTGATGCTAATCTAATCTGAAAAGATGTTGAAAAAGATTGTGTGGAAATACGGAAGTTTAGTTATTTTTAGAATAGGAAAAATACCGTCTCTGGGAAGTGCGAATCGACATGCGTTAACTTGTAACAGGTAAAATTCATATTTTTGAAAACCGATTACACAGTCAAAAAGTGGAAGGTTTTAGCTTAAAACAAATATGTTTTATGAATTCTTACCTCTTAACCCCTTGAGGGGCAAGCAATTACGTTCGTAAAATGCCGAATTCCCACCAGAATCTTTGAAAAATTCTGTTTCAAATTAAGTAAATGCAATTTTACGGCTTTTTTTCCACCAAAGTTAGAAAAGTAAAATTTAATAAATTTTTTCTGGTATAAAATTTCATTAATCGTAGGTGGTATATAATATATACCGGTGCCCCTCAAGGGGTTCGAAAACTTAGTGGAAGCGTAAACTAGAGTGAGACAAAGTGAATCGGGGAAACAAACTTTTCGATTCTTTTTTCAAAGTCATTCAAAACAATATTTTTTTCAAACGATTGCGGCATTTACTGCATAAACGTACAAAATTTAAGATAATTCTCTATTTTCGTATGAGTATTCATTCTGCCTATTGGCGTTAATGCAAACGGACACAGTAAAACATCATTTTTTTTTTCTGCACTTCTACACGAACATAAAGTAGGGACTGGGCTTCACTTGCCGATTTTCAGAAAACATACTGCGTTTTCGATGGGTTTTTAATTAGATTATCAAAAAAATTAAAATTTAAGCCTCGGGATTAGCAGGTTTATCTTCTTTAAATTTTCAGAATTTGCTTGTTGTAGATTTTTCTGGCCATTCAGACTGACGCTCACACACATACAGAGAGAAACTATCTTTTATTAGTACTAGTGGATCGTACCCGGGCTTCCCGGGTTAAAGAATATAGGTGAAAACATTTTTTTTAAATTGAAAACTAATAATTTTTTATATGCAATAATTTTTTTAGATTGACCATTTACATTAAAAAAGCATTTTTCATATGGAAAATACGAATTATAAAATCAAATAATTTTTTTTTTTAATTTGCCAAAAGTGATATTTTCTTATTAGCCGCACGCTAAGAATTATTTGCCAAGATTTTGCTACTTATGGCATCCTTTTACATTCTGATAATTTCAGAGCTTATGCATGTCTGGTAAATTTGTGTTTTATTTATATTATTTTATTTATTTATTCATAGGGAAGTTTTTTTAAATGGATATTTGCCGTAAGAAAATGATGAACAGTTTATTTTGTTTTAAGGGCAAACGGATTAATCTTTCGTAATCAAGCTCCGTGCGATAAAGATGAATTAAAAATTATTTCAGGCTTTAAAATTGTTTTTAAAACCATAGACAATCAGTAAACTGAGATGAACTTTGCAAACAAATTTCATTTGAAAAAAAGTCCTATTTGGCGATCTAAAAATTTTAATTGTACAATTACAAATACGTTAGATTTGTGGGTTTTTAAAATATTATTCTTTTATTTGTTTATAAAGCAAGTATTAATTTTGTTATGCAAAAATAGTCAGAAACAAATGCTGAAAAATGTTTGATGCTTTATTTGCAAAATGTTTATTATTATTATGTATTGAAACCGGCACGTGATAAGATAAACTTAAAAAAAAAATCATGCTTAAAAATTATTTTAGAAAATATAATACATCAGCCAATGAATACAGATTTTAAACAAATTTCATTTGAAAGTAAATTTTTTTCCCTATGCGACGAAAATTGAAAATGTACGATGGTCAGAAGATTAAAAAATTGCGGTAGCGAAAATTTCAAGACCGAAATTTGATCGTGAAGTGTTGTCATTCGCAAAATGACGTCAGCATTACGCACAGATACGTTTGTTCTTTATAATATGTATACTTAATCAGTGAAATATAATAAAGATCAGTTATTCGGATGTGGTTATCAATTCAGGCTTTTATGCTTGGATTTCCTGAATTAAAACAGCAATTTTCACCTTCTCAAAATTTGCATACGCACTTTTCATATCCATATTCATCATTTAAAAAAAAATGTATTTTGTTTGATCATTTAAAAATCATTTTAACTCAAAACTCTAAGTCACGATTTTCAGCAACATCTTTTATGTGAACAGAGGCACTCTTTACTTGGGATTCTAATCGCAATTCTGGAGAGTAAAAATTTCCGTAATTTATGTTTTTTAGACGCATTTGTGTTAAAATTTTTGTTTTATATAAGAAAATGATCGTTTTCTTTTAAATATGTCTTCATTTTCACTTAAATAAGCATTTCACCAAGTGTCTGAAACTTAGTATCAGTACACATGCAGAACAAAAAACAATATGAGGAAAAATTTATGAGGAAAAATGCGCGTTTTCAAAAGCAGTATAACATTTTCCGTTATTATACCCTTAATATAATATTCTGCTCCTAATGGGATTTTGCGCCACTAAACCCTATACTACAATTTTTATCAACAATTTTGAATTTTTATCAGAAAAAAATAGCATGAATAAAGTAAAAAATACCTCATTATTTCTCTCTTGTCTGCAATAATGAAAGCTATCTAATTGTCATCAATTTGAAAAAAAGTTCATGAAATACTTTTATAATTAATATAAAAGTGGGGATATTTAAAAAAAAAACAGATAGTGCGATCACATCTACAAAGGAAGAGCCTTTAGTTTAAAAAAAATATTAGTAAAATTGGTTCAGCAGAAAGATCAGGGCAGATGACTAAAAAACACACTTGTGTTTTAAATATATAGATTATATAAAATTAGGAAAAATTAAATTGAGCAAATTACGCTATTTTGATAAAATTACAGTAGAATGTCCTAAAGAATAAAATTAAAATTTTATTATTCGACAAAATTTTCGACAAAAACTCCAGGAACACGATATTATTTTAAACAACGAATTATTTGTTTGCTTGACAAACTCGGCGAAGCAAATCCATCCAGGCGAGAATCACCTATTTCTGTAATATAAATCGCTATTATTTGCATGGCACTTCTCTTTTATAAAGACACTCTATATTTTTGTAAAACATTGCGTTTTATCAGTGTGTGATTTCGATTACATTATTTTCAAAAGTGAAGCATTTTCACCTGTGAAGAATTTCAAAACAGTTGGGCTGTGAAAATGACGCATTTCTACAAAATATAATTCAGGTTTAAGAATTACGCAATACACAAAATACACGCTTTTATATAAAATGACGTCATTTGCATCCGCTAAAGCAATCCGCTTTTACAATCCAGTTTAAACTTCCTCTATAGAAAAGTGTGCATATGACGTCATTATCACGGAATAACAGACAATATTCTTGACATAGCCCATATTTTAATTTAAACTTTTTTTTTCAGGTTTTATGAAAAAATGGCAACAAAAGATACAGTATCTCCTATTTTCGACTATTTTCCGTTTACCTTGATGACTTTTAATAGAAATGAGGTACTTTTGTTGCCACGATAAGAAAAATGGTATTAAAAACTACAAAAAAAATTAATATGTCGAAAATAAATTGAGATACAGCTTTCAAAAAAATTGCATTTAAAAGAGCATTTTTTTCCTCATACGACGGTGTAAAAATTTAAAATGTGCGATGTTTAGAAGTTTAAAAATTTGCAGTAGATAAAATTGCAAAAGCAAAATTTCCTTTCAAATTTCAAAGTGTTGCCATTCGCAAAATGACGTATGCGTTACGCACAGATATGTTTGTCCTTTATAATATAGATAGATCAATTATTCAGAAATTTTCCAATTATGCAAAAGCATCTTGCATGAGTGCAAGGTTTTCAAACAAAACATAATTCCACTAGTATCTGTAGTTAAACTGACAGTATAATTCAAATCTAAAAAAAGAAGCAGTCAATGAGACTCTTAATAGCACTAAAACTCTAAGGTACATGCCAGTCTGAAGCCTTAAACTGAAAATCGCATTTGTAGGTTTAGGGGGGGGGGGGGGGGGGAATTCTATTTAAATGGAATTGGACAATTTGACAAACTTTAAACATCGAATTTCATAAAAATAAAATCAATCTGAACATTAGGAAGCTCCCAACAAGAAAATATTTCGCAATGCATCTTTTGACACGCGAATACTGCTTTTTGATTATTGTCATTTTGAAAAAAAGAAAGGTTTTAAATTTTTAAACTGAATATGGAAATCTGACAAATGATAATATTTTTAAACTATTATGTATATATATATATATATATTAATTTTAGATAGAAATTCTGGGAGAAACAGAAATGAACAGGACGATTTTGAGCTAAAATGAAAATTTTAAAAGGAAATTTCAGGGTTGATCTGATAAGATATGTTTAATATAGCTTCACTGGAGATTGAAATCTCTGGTCTAATTATAATTTTTTTTGCAATCTCACCAGTTCAAAAAGCAAACATTTTAATAACATTCTCAATATACATTCTCATGCAAATTCTCATACAATTTCTTTTCAAGCTATACTTTTATAAATCGAAGATGCAAATGTGCCAGAAATGGTCACGAGTTTTAACATTTTAAAATATTACAAAATAAAAATTGATATATTAAACATATAACACGCCTCTGCAAAAATAAATAATATGCATACGTTTATCTAAATAAGTACGGATGAAATATTCTCATATTTACTGCATGAATTGTTTCCTTTTGAATGACAGTGCTTATATATTTAATGGCCTCGTAAAACTGCCAGGATTTAATCCTCTGTTACGTTGTTTTCTAAAATTTATAATAAACATGAAAGCTGTCATATTGTCATTTTAAATTATCTGCTTTTCCTAAGAATGGAACAATATTTGATTAATGACTAACAATCAATTAAATATGTAGCAATATCTTTAAGTTATGAAATTAGAATAGATTCTGAAAATATTAATTTCAGAATATTCATCTTGACAATCTTTAAATAGAATTTTTGTGAGTTTATCGTATATTTTAGAATCATCATTTTAATTGTCTGATATTTTTTTTCGGAAGTTTCAATGCTGTTAGATTAGTTTTTTGAAACAAAATTTTAAAACATTTTCAGAGAAATTTACAGTAAATTGTTAAGATTTTAGCTATTATTAATGTTGATCTAACTAAATATTATATTGATTGTTGTGGCTTATAATTGAGTAAAAGTTAATATCGTTTCTTTCATTGAAGCATCATTTAGGTGAATACAAATGTTTTATACATGATTTGGCTGTTTTATACATAAATACTAGTCTTTTTTGCACAGATTTGTTTGAATAATAAATATTTTTTTGTTAATGCGTGAGAACCCCTCGTAACAAATTTTTATTCCAGAAAAAAGAACTCTTTCGTATAATCGGGACTTAAAGATACTCCTTTCTTTTTTGTCCCACTGTCAATGTATGTGCATTAATCAAATTCTCCCGCTAAATGTGTTTAAATGTAGAGGCATGTTTTTTGCCTTCTTTTTTTCCCCTGTGACACATGATCAGTTTCTGTTAAAATATTGTTCATGCCGGGTAGTTTTGCGATTCACGCCCGGATGAAATTAAAATGTTTCTTTAATATTATAATCCAGTTCTAAATAAATAAGTTAAGAATGATACTACTGCTTCATATTATCATCCAACAGAAGCAAGAAAATATACACAAAAATAAGAATCAATACAATTAATCATATTTCTTCTTAAAAATGAAATATAGAATCGTCGAATCTTGCGGAAGTATGAATGTAGATGAGCTTCATCTCGAAAGCTTCCTGGCAGATCTGATCAAGGAAACTAGCTAAGAGAAATAACTCTTTACCTTATTATTGATTTGAAGTTATTTGATATCCTTGAAAAAAGGTTCCCCCTAGTGTGCGATAATATATTTATAACATTTTTGTTATCAAAATACATATTTTTAAAAATTAAAATGAACCTATCAAAGCAACTTTTCGTAAGCTGTAGTATTCGGAACCCAATATATCCGCAAGGAGTCTATTAGGAGTCGCACTCTTTTTATGCGATGAGAAGTGCAGGGTATGTAAAACTTAAGAGAAATCTTGCAAGTGAAATCAAAGAAAAAACTACGAATGCGTTAAAAATGTTATATTAATAATTAAAAATATCTAAACTTGTGACGTTACGATCCATTAAGAAGCAGGGTCTCCGGTGCCAAATGCTATTTTCTTGTCCCTGGTTTCTGAGTTTCTACACGGAATATGCCCCTGGCAGCAGTTGAGCCTAATAAGTGATCCGAAATGTTCATTTCCCAAGAAACCTGGAATTAATTTTTTCGAACCAAAAGGGATCAACGGTTAGGTGAACCTTATCTATCCCGGAGACTAACAAGAGATATGTTGCTTGTTTGTCAGACGCTCTGACCAATACGACCTATTATTATCTTATATAATGAAAAACGTGAAACCAAAACCTATAAAAAGCAGAATTTTGCCTTAAAGGGGAGAAAGTATGGTTCCAAATGAAAGGTCATTCAATTGATACAATTATATAATACAGTTATAGTTTGTGAAGCTAAAATCTGCGAAAAACCTGCTTTTCCCGGACTAATGCTATTCTGTCAAACTCCCAAAACTTGATGTATTCTTCATAAATATGGGTTAATTTGACTCAGGTAAACAGCTTTTGAACCAGAATTCATTTTAAAGAAATAACATCAAACAAGTTCCATGTATAAATATTAAATTAAATAATTAATGATATTAAATAAAAAAAAAATTCCGTTAGAAACCTGTTTATTAGGTTTAAATTAACTCCCATTTTTTGGAAGTTTATTCCGATGATGGCAAGTACGGTCTGTTGTAACATATTGTTATATGAAATTATTAGTTTATATACCAAGTTTTCAATATCCGAAAACGTATTGGTAATTTCAGATGTAAATATAAGAGCAGTGTAAATATCAAAAGAAGATCAATGGTAATTTAATGTTTAAAAAAACGCTTGCATTTCAGATTCATAACTGCTTGACATATGCGAATGAAAAATTCACAAAAAAGTCGCCTAAAATTTCCGCACCCAAAGAACTAACCATTCTCGATATTTATCAATATAATGAATCTTTTAAAAATAAGGTTTATTTTTCAGAAATTTAATTGCTTATTGATCGCGTCTTTTAAAAGGACGTCAGTGATTGCGTGTGCATACTTACAAATATTTTGTGTGTATATGTAACTTTTGATGTTTACAATTTGACCGTTATTAACATGCACTTAACATTAAAAATGTCTTTAAATTGTTAAATTTGAGCCGTTCTAATATCTAACCATCTTTTAAGAACTTTTACGAACTTTTATTACTTCTTGGAGATTATTTTTGTTGTTTTGTATTTGAGAAATATTCCCTTCATGGTGACATTACTTTAGGAATGGAAGACTTACAGTTATTTTTACTCGTTTTCTGCTTATTTTGAAATATTTGAAAATTCTCCATTTTCGGAGAATAACAAAGCCTCTATATATATTCTAAAAAAAGTTTCTAGCGTTACTGATACCATTTTCGATTGAGTCATTTTCACTTGTTCAGCTTTTCTGTAAAACGTTATGCGTATAAAACATGGAAATTCGGATTTTTTATAGAGACATGTAAGATAATGATGTTGATGCCAACGGTTTTGAAATCGAAGAATTATTTTAAGATCTGTTAGACTTTTAAATCGTCCAAGGTAGGTAAGATACATAATTCGTATAGTATAAAAAATAATGCACGAAATTTAAACCATCTTTTGCAGTCACATACTTGAGCAAATTGTGGTGTGCTTTGTTCAATCATTTTTAAAAGAATTATTTATTTTAATGCAGAATATGCGAAGATTTGAATATTTTAGACAAAATTTCTTTATCCGAATAAAAGATTAGCTAATATCTTTTCAATAGTCTTTTTTAATTTTACGTTGCCGAAATTTAAAAAGCCTAAAAAATAATATTTATAAACAATGTACTTTCAGTTTTATATATTAACACGGGGATACTTGAAATGAGAGAAAACATTAAAAGATTGGAGGAATGTTACACTATCAAATTATATTCATGCCTAAATCGATGATCTGCCTGCTCAAAAGTCTTGATCTATTAAACCAATAACTCTAAAATTAAAATTTCCTATCTATAAAGCTGAAGTTCAGTGATAAATAATGAAAAATCTACTGTTAAGAATTAAGGACAGACGAAATTGAAAATATATGATGATATAACATCCGTATAAGAGACGTTTGTTCCAAAGAGGTGAAACTTAATCAATAATTGAAGTTTACATTAAGAAAAAATGTAATTAATAATTGAAAATGGAGACAAAATTCTTATACAGTAATAAATGCTTTAAAAAAATTACACTGAAAAACTATACTTCAATACATTAAAAATTATATGTTGATTACATTAAAAATTATGTAAAAAAAAAAATTAAAGTGATCCAACTAAAATGAAACTTTATCTCTCACAGCATACTATAATTTCGGATTAGATATATTTTCATATGCACTAAAGAGAAAAAAGAAAGTAATTCTTTAATATAAAATTAAATTAATTTTTCTTACGCATGTTGTCTATTGAACATGCCAAAGAAATTCTGTTATTAAATTTTGCTAATTAGGTTTCTGAGAAGTATTTTTTTCCGTTGTATAATGTTAAAATCATTTACATATCTGATTTATTATTCTCATTGAGTTTACAGCTTGAAAATATTATACATTTTGAGCTTGTTTTAATCTTTTTGATCAAAATAGTTTTTTTTTTCTTTCGAAAAGTAAGTTTCGTAAGGGTAGTTTATAAAAATGATGCTTTTTATTATTCTTCACGTATTATACGAAAAGAAAATGCTAATACTTTTTATGAGAAGGGGAAAAGGAAAATTTTGGCATTAATAATGAGTTAATGAGATTTTTCCACTATTTTATTTATTAATTAATTTATTTTTCTTTCTTCAATCTTTACAAGAAGAAATTATTGGATTCGATAAAAAGTTCGACTATCCGGTTTTCGACAAATTTACACGTTTCACATCGTCTGAACACGATTGAACTATTTTTAGAAAATGCTTGTCTGCACGTCTATTTTTCTCTGGTTCTGTGAATCTGTCTGTATGTGAAACAATTTTTGGATGCTCCATCTCAAGATCAAAAACAGGAATTTAATCGGATTTTAGAATTAGTTAGTGCCGGATTTAATTGGCGCCGATTAATTTTTGGTGTATATCGCCCACCAGGTGGCGCTTATATATTGCATTTTTAAGGATTTTCGCAGTAACTCTATTTCAAAAACTATTGCACTAATTTTCATCAAATTTCAGATTCAGTTAGTCCCAGATATAAATTGTTGCTGATTAGTTTTTGGTGTAAATCGCTCAACAGGTGCTCTGCTATGAATATTCTTTCACGATATCTGTAATAGCTTTATCTCAAAAACTATTGCACCGATTTTCGTCAAACTTCAGTTTCATTTAGATGCTGATTGTTACCATTCATTTACCATCGAATTTTTTTGCGGATTAGGTTTTGGTGTAAATCACACAATAGGTGGTGCTGCTATGTTGCATTTTTGAGGATTTATACGATTTTAGAGATTGTCATTTCTCAAGAAATAATGCACGGAATTTCATATCTTTAGAATCCCCACGATAGACATAATTTTTGAAATGTGATAGCGAATTCTGAAATACTAACACATATAAGATAGAAGAAGGTTTTGAGTTTGGCACATCCGACTAGTTTATACGATTATACTACAAACAAACTTGCTTCATATATGCAAAGATGGAATTTTGCAATGTATTTGTTACTCATTTCCGGACGTGCTAGAGTTATAAAAATTATGTGAAAATGTGTATTTCCAGTAATAATTTACCTTTTAGGTAGATTTCGTATGAAATACTACCTATTACATTCTCCCCGATGTTGGAATTTCTGAAAAATTTTTGCAGATCTACACTGATCATGACTCCTAGAACACAGAACCACCCTCAGAAAACTTTATCTGTCTATCTATCTATCTATCTATCTATCTATCTCCCTCTCTCTCTCCCTCTCTCTCTCTCTCTCTCTCTATATATATATATATATATATATATATATATATTTATATGTATATATATATATATATATATCACTTTCTTCTGGACACGATAACTGCCACAATTATGCACAAATATCTTCCAAACTGATACTAAACATCAACGGGCATAAAAGCTCGGCCAAGTTCGTTAATGGGCAAAATCGGACCACGGGGAGGGGAATAGGGAGAGGTTTTGTGAAAACCGAAAAAACCCCATAACTTCTTAATTTTTCTACATATCAAATCAGTTAAAAGTTTTTATTACTTCTAAAAATAGGGCCTAAAATTTATGCATCACATATTTTTGATAAAATTAAAAATGGGCTCAAAGGACACAAAAAAATAGGGGTTTTGGGAGAAAAGAATTCATAACTTCATCAATTCTCAAGATATCAAATCTAATTAATTTTATTATAAATTTCCTTAATATTATCTACAACTTTTATACTCACAAGTTTTTGATAGGACCAATTCGTACCGCAAAAAAATTAAAAACGAAAATAAAAAGTGGGGTTGAAGATGAAAAAAATCTATAACTCCGTCAATTCACAAGATATACAATCCCCATAATTATATCATATATCTTCTTAATATTGTCTACAACCTTTATACATACAAGTTTTTGATAGGACCAATTCTTACAGCAAAAATAAATTAAAAATATACAGCGGTTGAAGAAAAAAATCATCTTATTAAAGGTGTACTCAAACTCAAACTGCTTATTTTCTTACTCATTTTTAAATTCATTTTTGCTCTCATTGATATTTGATAGAGACAAAATATATTTCAAAAAATGATGTCAAAGTGGTCATTTTGAACCAAATTTACCGAAGCGATTGTGTTGGAAACGAAAAATGTTGTCCTACTGAGAAAATAATTGTTTATAAATAAAGTTTTAATTAATTGAACGAAAAATAAAAACACAGGTCACTTATAAATCACTTCAAAAGTCACGTCAGCACGTTTCATATTTTTTCTATTAAAAATAAATCTGAAAATGAGCCAGAAAATTTCGAGTTGTTGAGCATGGAAAAGTATTTTTTAATACAGCCTTAACATGATTCTGATAAAACCAGCTTTTATGTAGAAATGAAATAAAAGCTCGTCAAAAGCGGCCAGATAAAATTGTTAAAGTGGGTTTATCTCTAATCATGATTTAGCTTTCGTTGCAGAAATTAGTATACTTAACTTCGAAATCTACCTCCGCCTGTAGGCCGGGACGGCAGGGAATTTTTTTAAATATTTTACAACTTAATTAGCAATTAATAAGATAATTTTATGGCATTTTTTCCCTTAGCCGTAATCAGTAAATTGCCAACTTAACTTTATGGTTGCAACTGTATAAAATTTACAAGAAAAGTGAAGTTCAACTTGGGCCATAAAACGCTAATCAACTGGCTTTAAAATTTTAACAATGAAATATTTGAAATAAAAATAAATAAAAAATAAATTATGAATAAAAATAAAATTTGTAATTATAATAAAATAATAATAAATCACACTCTTTGACTCTGCTTCGGGTATAGTTGCATTCAGTTTTATTTTTTAGTTTTACTTATCAATTGCGATTAAAACATATTTTTTCTTTGTTCTAGAATGTTTCAACTCAATCTTGTCCTTATATTAAAATATACACTGTGTTTCAAATCTGCTATCTAAATTTAAAATTCAATATTTCTTTAACTTTGTGAAACATAAATTAGTATACTTAACTTCGAAATCTACCTCCGCCTGTAGGCCGGGACGGCAGGGAATTTTTTTTAATATTTTACAACTTAATTAGCAATTAATAAGATAATTTTATGGCATTTTTTCCCTTAGCCGTAATCAGTAAATTGCCAACTTAACTTTATGGTTGCAACTGTATAAAATTTACAAGAAAAGTGAAGTTCAACTTGGGCCATAAAACGCTAATCAACTGGCTTTAAAATTTTAACAATGAAATATTTGAAATAAAAATAAATAAAAAATAAATTATGAATAAAAATAAAATTTGTAATTATAATAAAATAATAATAAATCACACTCTTTGACTCTGCTTCGGGTATAGTTGCATTCAGTTTTATTTTTTAGTTTTACTTATCAATTGCGATTAAAACATATTTTTTCTTTGTTTTAGAATGTTTCAACTCAATCTTGTCCTTATATTAAAATATACACTGTGTTTCAAATCTGCTATCTAAATTTAGAATTCAATATTTCTTTAACTTTGTGAAACATAAATATGAAAATGAAAGTAAAACGTATAATGAGTACCTTAAAGATTATATGTTAATTAAAATGAAATAGTTTAAATTTTCGTCCATATATCACAATGGTCTCTGTCTTAATGCTGAAACTAAGGTGCAAAACTGCACTAAGACTATCTCAAAACGATTAACTGTCTATTATCAAGTAAATTTCGTAATACTACTATTTTAAATATATTACACAATATTTTAAATATTATAAACTAGAAGATAGCCCGTCAGAATGACGTGTTTGCATTTTCAAAAGAATGTTACAGCATTGCATTATAAAAATAATTATGAAGTAATAAATTTTATCTAATCTGACTAATAGGGTCAGGTGGGGGTAAATTAGTTATAAGAAAAGCCCATTTTTCATTGAAACTTAATTTGAAGGAAAATTTTCACTGACAAAATTTTAAGAACTATTTCCCAAAATACATGCAGATTAGTGCTACTAATGCAATTTTAAACCATGTTGTCAATTAACTTTCGTCTTCGTTCATTGCATTAAAAAAATCAATAATTTTCAATTTTTATAAATCGGAAAAAAAGAGTCCTTTATGAATTAATTGTCGATAGCTGGCGCCAAAATAGTAATTATGTAACTTAAATTTAAAAAGTTCAACTCAGATTAAATCCTGATTATTTTAAAACATGCATAAAGACACCTGTTATAAAATTTGACAATTTAAAATTATCTTTTATCTCTGAAATAAATTGCAACTATTAATTGCATTAACATATTTTTTCCCTCAAATTGTTTTATTAAATTACAAATTTATTTTCCCTACTAAATACAAAAAACAAAATTTCATTTGCACACACACACACACACACATATATATATATATATATATATATATATATATAATATGTTCCTGATAGTCTAATTATATTTCATAAGAAAAACTATTTATTTTTCCATCAATGTCTTCAGAGTTCAAAGAATTACAAAATAAACTTTTTTATTTTAACTACCGAAAGATGGCGCCAACAAAGCATAACAGTTAACAATGAAAGCGATACAAACGAATGTTTACTTATGGAAGGGGGGGGGGGGGTGATCTGCCAAAGTAATTTCAACTGAAGTTATCTGAGAATATATACATAATTGAATGAAAGTCATCTCTCAAATGTTAATTTACTTTTAATAATCTTTCTAAAAATGTAACTTTTATAAAGTTTTATTCGAAAAAATAATTTTTAATAAAAATGGCCGAATGAATACGAAAAAGCAAAGTGGGATCCGGATGAGTTCACTCAGGAAGACACACTTAGCACTATTGTATATATAATTTGATATAAAATGTTTATATAAATGTTTATGTACGCTCAAAAGTATTTTGATAAAGGTAATAATTCACAAATAATAAAAATACAAAATTAATCATTTATTTTATTTAACCATATTCAATGTTTTAATTCTAATAAATTAACTACAAATATTAATAATATTAATGAATTTATACATATATACTATATATATATATATATATATATATATATATATATATATATATGTGTGTGTGTGTGTGTGTGTGTGTGTATATGTCCAAATATATATTCACAGTTTCTTATTTTTACATACAGGTATCCTATGTTCATTTCTAATTCATCTTTAGAACTTTACCAAACATCTTTAGAACTTTACCATCTTTAGAACTTTACTCTGTGATTTCAAATTTATTATTATATATATATATATATATATACAGTGTGTCCACGTATAACCTGACCGACCTTTATTTTCGCAACCGTTGGTCCTAGATGCATACTTCCAATTACAAAAATGGCGAAAATTAGGTACAGAGTTAAGATAGAAAAAGTTTGAAGCGAAAAAATAATTTAGCGAAGAATTACAAAATCTAAATTTTTATACACTTCCCCGGTCCTATAAGTTATTTTTAGTAAAATTTTTCTGTTACACTGACAAGTAAGGCAAAAGAAGTCCTGTTATTCTATGATTAAAATTGACCGAGTAATAGCTGTTTGAAGTTGGAGCATATTTTTTTCTGCAAATTAAGGTGTCATTCACAAATTTAGTAGAAATATAATTTCGTCAGATATATTAAAGAAATGGTTGAGAGTAAAATTAGCATTGCAATATAAATTTGAAATCCTTAATCATTCTGACATATTAGTGCAAAATATACAATTTTTACAGAACATATAAGAGTATAAGAATAACAGAATTTTTGTTAAATAACAGGATGGAAAGCAACAGCCTCAATTCTTTACAAAAAGGATATAAATTATATGGTTAATGAGTTAAATGATGTTAGATTTCACCGTCTTTCAAATTTTGAGTTATGTCATGTTTTTTAGCTTTTGAAAATTGATTCACGTGTATTTTCCAGCGCTGAATCCGAAAATGACCTCCATTTTAAACCATCACGTCAGGATTTTTCTCAAATCGCAAACTTCAAAGTTAAAAAGCTCTAAGTTAAAATTGTCCATCCTCGCCTCCCAACCTCATCGGACCCCTTAGCTGTTTAGCTGTAAGAAACCCACTATAAGCCACAAAATTGAATAACTTATTGAATTAAATAAAATTAAACTGAATAAAAAAGTCTTACATCTATTTTATAGTATCAGATTTTTTGCTATTTTTTAACCTTGAAATTTACGATTTGCGAAAAATTCTGACATGATGGTTAAAAGTGAAGGTGATTTTTTTATTTAATTTAAAAAATACATAAAAGTAATTATAAAAGTTAAAAATCACAACCATCGCAGGTTTATGTTATCTAATCTAAAACCATTTCTTAAACTTGTTGACGGTAATCTATCCGAATTTTTTTTCGTTTTATTCTCTAATATAAGTATGTATAAGATGGCAAGCGTCGAAAATCATAATAAAATTACATTGTAATCGGATTTAAGTCAGTATGTAAAATTTTAACTTCGATCGGACATTTGAAAGTCAGTTAAAGTTCGAGTAGAAATTTTAAACTGGAAAGACGATCGTTGCAAGTTAAATAAAACCTTATGAAAATAACATAATTTTTGTTAAAAGAAATCATAGCCTCAAATCCGTACATAATACAACATATGATAAAATACAATTATTTTAACTAATCTGAAACTTAACTAATAAAGTTAATTCAATCGTAATAGTTGAACGATTTCTTTCAAACCGCAGATATCTTGAACTAAGTTTAAGTACTTTATATACGACCCCTGAAAGCATGGTCGAAATCATCTGTTTTCATATGCAAAAAAATGGTATAAGTCATGCATTTCAAAGTTTCATAACTCGGTCAATTTCAATGTTAGATGAATGAGACTTTTTCTGTCTTACTTGTTAGTGTCACAGTAATTTTTTACTAAATATCATTTATAGGACCGGGGGATCGTATAAAAATTTAAATTTCGTAATTTTTTAATAAATGTTTTTCTTGACCCAAATCGTTTTAAAAGTAATTCTTTACCTTATTTAAACCATTTTTGTAATTGGAAGTATATATCTAGGACCAACGGTTGCGAAAATAAAGGTCGGTCAATTTATACGTGGACACACTGTATATATATATATATATCTGAATTTTGTCATACTGTAACTCTCGAATTTTTTATTCGATTTGGATGAAATTTTCATATGCATAGTACATACTAATGCCTCGAACGAGTTCATTGGCCAACTTCATTCGCCACCTTGTTTCAAAATGGCGGCCATTTGAATTTTGTGAACACGTTTGGAAATTTTTAGATTTCCTAACTTTTTCTTTAAAATGACCCATGTTGTTAACTTAAACTGTGTGACTCTTTAAAATAACATTTAATGTTTCTAACATTCTGTTTACAATGATACACAAGTGTTTGCATTTTGTAAAACGTAACATTTTCATTAAGCATATAATGTTAGAAAACATAATTTATTTTTAAAAATCCCAATGACCGCCATTTTGAAACAAGATGGTGGATGAAGCTGGCCAACGAACTTGGTCGAGATATTAGTATGTACTATGCATATGATAAACTTCATCCAAATCGGTTCAAAAATTCGAGACTTACAGCATGACAAATTTCGTTTTCTGTGGAGAAAAAAGCTATAAGCTGAAAAAATTTTCCCCCTGTACCCAAACGACTACTTGACTAAAAGAATTGATGCAAGATGAAAACAGAATAATATTAAATGCCATGACATGGAAAAATCAATACAACTTTTAAATAATTAATTTATATCAATGAAATATAGTAATATTACATATCCTACCTAAATTAACCCCATTTTTATTTAATCAAAATACACACCAGCACATGTTAACCATTACCGCTATAACATTAAAGTTAATTTTGCAGTTAAGATAACACAGATATTAATACATAAAGGTTGCAGTTAATCCATTTTGAAATACCTTGATAAATACAATTAAGTAATATAAATAGATAATCATTACAATATTGGTATTTAAAATACCTAATATCACTTTTAACATTACTAAACTAAAGTAAAAAATACACAAAACTGTTAATTTACATTATACCCATTAACCCAAATGCCACCTAGTGTTTAAAGAAACATGAAAGAATATTACAAATATTAAAAGTCATAGACATAATACAAACTAATTTTTAGTGCTGCCATCTATTATGCTAAAATGAAAGTATTTTGACAAAAATGAAAGCTTTATAGATATATACACTATATAAACACAAACACACACACACACACGCATATGTATATATATATATTTAAAACCACAAACAAAATATCAAAATCCATCACTCACCATAGCTGCATTGAAACTCACATCGAAAATATTATAATAACCAACATGAACTTAACTCTTAAAATCAAACTGAATAATCAAACTAAAGAAAATATATATAATTGCAAGACATAACAGAACAGAACAGAAGGCGAGCGGTATGGCTAACGACATACACTGCAGGGTTAAGTCAGACTTTACGCATGCTACGTCCCCCTTCACTCGCCAAGACCAAAATTGAAAAAATGAAAAACTATGAAAAACTCAACAGAACTACAACATCCACCATAATATCTCTCTAACTCATTAGATAAATCAACTCATCAAAACCTCCATTCTCATCCATCACTGAGTTCAGTTCAGCTCCGTACCTGCTACTCTTAATAAAATCACTAGTTATTCTCCTGATGAAATTGTGAGGATAACCATGCTTGAATCCCAAGCGGCACCACTCTAAAATATCACTAAACATATCTTTAACTCTAGTACTCAGTCTTTCGATTCGTATTAATCCATTTCTAAGTACATTTCTTTTAATCGAAACATGCACGTTGGAATCAAAATATATCAGCTTTAAGGCATTAAACTTGAAATAATTTCGCTTGTCAAATATCTTAGATATCAAATTTTCACTTTCTATGCTCAGGTTCACATCTAGAAAATTAATATTTTTACAATTCTGGGATGAGGGTTCCAGACTCAGAGACGTAGGATAATATGTAAAATCAACATTTTCAATATCATTGTTTAATTTAACTATCAAAACATCATCTATATATCTGTAGGATAATGTGTTACTGTTTAAATTATTATTTCTTTCATATATATGTAAGTAAATGTTTGCCAAAATGGAACTGCAAATCCCCCCCATTGGAATAACCCGAATCTGTTTAAATATTGTATTTCCTTCGTAAAGTTAGTTTTCTTGTACTACTAACTGAAATAAATTTATGAAAAAATCATAATGAAAATCCAAAGTAGTATTTGTATTATAAAAATCTACTATTTTATCTTTTAAATCTGTCAAATCAATTGTGTTATAGAGGTCTGCAAAATCGTAAGCGAATAAACCAGTAATATTTTTAAATTTTTTCAGATTATCTAATAGTGTATAGCTATTTTTGATAATAAAAGTCGTCTCTCTCCCCATCACTCCGTCAAACACCCCCTCCAGCACCCCCAGCAAAGCCTTGCTAGCAGCACCAATATATGAATCAAATCCACAAGTCACACTCCTGAATTCGATAGGAGTTTTATGGAATTTAGGCACTAGTATGAGATAAGGGAAACTTTGACTCATTTGTTTCAGCTTAACTTTTTTATAGAAGGCTTTAATCCTATTTTCTATTACTGCAGCTTTCGAATTCAATGTTAAATAGCTATTTTTATTATTGTAGCAATCATTCGAAAGTTTACCGTAAAGTACCTTTCATATCAGTGCATAACTTGTATTTGCTTTATCCACATAGGTGATTATAAAATTTTCCTGAATTTCTTTAATTGAATGTGTAATTTTGTTGTATTTCTCTCTATTAACTCCGTCAAAATCTCTGGAAAATTCTCGTTTCAAATCTCTTAATATATAGTACTTCCACTCGTCAAAAACACTGGATGGCAAATTGTATCTATACATCAGTTTATTTATAAATATATCTATATTAATAGTAAAACGTTTAATTGCAACACTTTTAGTGAGAGTACGTTTCACACGATATTTAGTTCCGTACTCCATTAACCTCCTCAACTCCTCATCCTTTACTATCTTTAGATCTCCAGTAATAACACGTCCATAATACTTGTCTTTATAATTAATAAATTCAGAATCATTGCAATGGCAGATACTCCCTGCAATACTTTTATTTAGATCTTTAGCAAATAAATGATAATTAAAAATAGTTCTCCCCAAAGGCTTATCATATTTAAAAGCCTTAACTATTTTTATTTCACCGACTGGTAGTAATTCATTGTATTTATTCAACATTTTATTGTAATTTACACCCCTATGGCTATCACCCAAATAATCCATTATAAAATAGATTTTATTTATTGCACTAACATGGCCATAATGAATGTTACAATACATTTGTAATTTTTGTGTCTTGATTCTATATCTCAACAAATCCAAACCTAGGTCAACATTCCCATTTTCTACCCTAGACTGTAAAGTTCTTAAAGTTACGGGAATTAATTTCTTCTTAATTTTGAAAATCAAACCTTTAATCACATTAACTCTTCGCTCACCTTTATAATTAATTATTCAGTTACTATGTTTGTACAAGTATTTAATTTTTTTAAATTATTCAACTTAGTATATTGATTACTATTTCTAATCAACTCATTTCCAATGTTATGATTAATTTTGTCGTAAATTGTATCATCTAAATTGTTAGTTTTAAAGTTTTTAATTATATTACTGTGGTTAAACATAACATTAAGTCCATATGGATATACCGTACCAAACTTTATCATCATATCCTTTTTACGAATCTTTCTTTCCATTTTATTAGGTATAATGCACAATATAGAAATCCTAATGTTATCTATGCCATGTTCTGAAAAATGTGAAATTTCTATTTCTTGATCCTCTTTTTTATACTTAAGATTTCTAATGTCTGATTTGTGATTATTGAATCTCTTATTTAAAGGAGTAGAAGTCTCTCCTATGTACATTTGATTGCACACATTACATCTTAAACAATACACACAATTATATACCTTACAAAATTTTAAAGATTTTTCTTCAATCACTTTGTCTCCATTATCCGTATCGGCACAAATACAAACTCTACATCTTTTGTCACTACATTTTATTAAGTTTATTCCATTGATATCTTTTCCAATATTTATACTCCTATTATAAAACAATCTTGTTTTATACCTTTTCACTATATCGATGCAATCTATGTTTTTCTTATGTTTATTCATTAAATTTGTATTATAAACATATCTTGCCCGATACCTAACAACTTCTGTATCTCTATAAACATCCTTGTCCTTATTTAACTTATAACACAATTCACAATTTTTCTTCATTAATAAACAATCATCTATCGAACTCTCATCTATATAACTCTGCTTACTATAAAAATTGCATACATGACCTTTCCCCCTCTTCTCACATATCTCGCCATAATCACAAGCTTTACTCTCCAATACATCCACATTTTTAAATACATTTGGTCCATGGTAACTTTTTGACGATCCGCTCCCCACCATGGTTTCTGGAGCCGACCGAGCACTACGAAATTTATAAAAATTCCGTATCTTGCCAGTACCTTTTACAATATAATTTTGTCTATTCATATTAAATGTTTAATTATTCTATGTAAATACAATATAAGCAATTCCAAATATTTTAAATGTGATATATATATATATATATATATATATATATATATATACACATTACTGACATTCCACCCCAAATCATGATACTTGGGAGTATTTAACAATCTCTAAAGTGTAACGTTCATCGAATCGCTTTCCAGGAGGTCTACGGACATAGTACTTACGTGTAGAGAACTGTTGTACGGTAGATTTGCCCGAAAAAAAAAACGTTGCCACTGACGAATTGTCCATTTGTGAAATTTCTTGGCAAAGTCCAAGCGCTTAGCTCTCGTGGCCACTGTTAACTTGGGTTTTTTCGCAAGTTTATGGGATTTTAAATGAAAGTCGTGGAACAAACGCCGACTTACTGTTCTACGACTGAGATCCGCACAGTTGCAAGCAGTTCTGACAGTATCTTGCTTGCTGAACTCATTGGAGAATGAACAACTATTCTCCTAAAGACATGGTTATCCCTAGGTGTGGTTTTACGAGGTCGACCACAACTTTTAACATCAACTTAAGTCCCTGTTTCTTTAAATTTCTTGATCGCATTGTGAACTGCATTCTTACTACGTCTTACTAGTTCACTAATTAATCGTTCAGAATATCCTTCATTATGAAGAATAACAATTTGTGCACGCTGAGCTTCAGAAACTGACGATTTTCAACCCATTTTCATAGGTTTTCAAAACTTGTAAAACAAGCAACAATTGTGTCTGCGACGTTTATTACTCAAAGATCAAACAAAAAGTGAATACAGTACTCCACTGCCAGGCGGAAATGACGCCATCTGATGCAATCGATTTGATTTATGACGTTATCAGTGGTTTTAGTTGTAAAAACGCTAGTTTCTCCACGGTGGTCCTAAATTTTTGGCCACGACTGTATATACAATTTTATTAATATTATTAATATTTATTGTTAATTTCTTAAACTTAAAGCATTGAATAGGGTTAAATAAAATATATGAATGATTTTTGTATTTTATTAATCTTTTCAATTAAGTGAATCATCTTTGTCAAAATACTCTTGAACGCTGTATTTACTATTTTCTACTTACTTGCAGTTTTTAATACTGCTATTTTATTTATTATTTTTCATATAATACAATATATTTAGGATTTTTTAAAAAGAAAGATGGAAGAATAACCAGGATTTGTGCTTTTAGGAAAGTCTTATATTCATAGGAAAATGGACAAAACAAACATGAAAAAATTGTCTATAATATTGATAGTATTTTTGTAATTGGGTGCAAAATTTTATTTTTTTTTTCAAAATAGGTTTTCATTATCAGTTAATTTATATTTTTAGAAACGAAATAAGATATAATAGGATAAAAAGTAAGTAAATAATGCAACTAAAATAGAATACAACGTAAGCAAATGAACTAAATAAAGTAACACTTTTTTATTTACTTACCTTGAGCTTCGCAATTACAGTCATCTAATATTAAGATTCTTAATAATATAATGTTTTCTTATTCATTATATATCTCATATTGTGTATTTTTGTGAATCAATGAGTCAAGGAAATTTGACAGCATTGCAAATAAATTATGTTCGAGTATTCTGATGTAAAATTATTTTTAACATATTTTTACACCTGTGAGTATTAAATATTAAATTCGAAACTTCCTTTAAATATCATATTTGTTAGGTAAAATCAAGGATAATCTTAGAAGAAAATAGAAGAGAATAAACTAGAATTTTAAGAGTGATATGCACAGTAAACTTCAAAAAATTCAAACAAGATTAATAAAGTACCACAATATACTCCTTTAACATGAAAATATCAATATTGAATATATTCCTAAAAATTCAGCGATATGATCTTCCTAAATTTAAATATAAATATTAATTTGTACATTTGTTCTCGGATTCGTTGACAGTTTTTTTAGATTAATTTCCTGTAATTCTAAAAAAAGTATTTTCGTTCTGAAAACAGAATTAATACTATCATTAATTTAAAACCCAAAAATGTAACAAAAGCTTTATTTAATGGATTATCTTTAGTTAAATTTATATATTTAATAAACCAAAATATTTTTCCTACTTTCACAGATTTAATTTCGTATAACATTAAAAGAAAATATCTTGAACAAAACTTTTATAATAACTAGTAAAGGTAACTGAAATTTCTTCTTTAATAGGTCTAGATACCTAACACCGAATACCTTTTAAGCCATGTTTTAGACACTTTCTTCAATTTTATCCAATTTTCTTGCATCTCTTCAAAGAAATAAAGGGCAATTCAACTAGTAAAATTTCCTTTAAGCAATATAAAATACGATACGTTCTTTAGGTTAAAAAAAAAAAAAAAAAAAACCTTATTCTTTTGCCTGATATTGTTTTAAAAATTTAGGTTAAGCTTAAAATATAGGCATTGTTTCAAAAATATTTAGTTCTTTCAGCTTTAAAATACAGAATATAATTAATATCCTTTTAAAAATGATAAAGTGTATTTTTACGTGGTAAATATCAACATCATATAATATCAATTCAGCTTAATCAATTTTCCTTTTACCAAATAAAAATCCTCTGAATATAAAAGAAATTAAAAAAATAAAAATAACAAGTTATTAAATTATAATGACTTATGAGATAGCATATAATTATGTTAACTTAATAAATATTGAGTTTTATATTGGAATGAGAAACAAACTATGCCGGTTGCTTAAATCAAATGTTTTTAAACAAAAGCATTATAACAAATTACTTAATAATACACTCTCCATCGTTCTTGACGACATCCTTACGCGTTTGAATAAGTTTTATGATGCTTCGGCTACATATATGAGGCATTCTCGCACAATTTAGATTTTTAAGACCATGAATAATAATTTTATATTTTAGTACGTATTCTTGGTTTTTTCCCCTTATACAAGAAATCATCAAATTGCATGATTGCATACAAGAAATCGTCAAATTGCATGATTGCATAACAATATCAACAAGATAAGTAAGTTTTGGACGATGTTGGAGGTCCAAATATACCACGAAATTTCTTACTGTCCGGTGTGCGTGATGCTGATATTTAAATTTGGAGGAATCTGTATAAAATTGTTTCAATAAAAGCAATTCGATGTCATTTTTTTTTCGAAACTGGGACTATTGTTTTATATACTAGGGGGCTCGGCCCCCTACGAGCTACGCTCGCCAACCCCCGTCCAGACACCGCAGACTCTAAATGCACGCTAATGTAATTGGCTTTAAAAAGATTTCGAAAGATTGAATTATAATTTAAAAAAACAGTGGCGATCTCCCTATAAACGGATTTCTATTCATTTCTCTTTGATTGGGGACATTTTAACGCCAAATCCGCTGCGGTACTACTTGATTATCCCGTCGACTAATTTCGCCAAATTATATAAATCGCCAAACCACTCGCCAAATTATACAAATTGATATAATTTTTATTTTAAATAACGAAAGAACAAATAAATTAGTACAGTATTAATAAAAATACAAATAAAACGTCGAAATAAAAATAACTTGATGACGTAGACACGTGTAACAACATTTCAAAATAAGCTAATATAAAAGGAATTACGTAAACAGAATCTTTGTCTCCCGGTATTTTTTAACAAAGCGAAAAGAAAGTTCTTTTAAATGAGACATTTTAAATTAATCGTTTTTAATCTCACGTAATTTTGACTAAATTATTCTTTCTCTTTTTAATATTCAAATATTGAAAATACTTGTGTTAGAAATGAAATATTATTTGCGCTTTCCTAAGAAAAATAGTTGAAAAGTATCCGCTCAAAATATCAAATAAATGTCTAGCGAAATTTCTAAATTTAAACAGTTTTGCAATATTATTTTGTGTTCGTTTTATGTAATAACTGTAATGTGACGTAAATATGACGTAATTTCTCCTATTTAAGACTTCTAACGCATGTTAATAAATTTATTATTTTACAAATTCCTTTCTCTCTTAAAATTCACGTGTAATTATAGTTTTATGACGTAATTTTTAATAAGTTCCTGCTTTTTGTACATAATTATTTAATTCTAATTCCAATGTTTTTTTCTGTTTATAATAGTCACGTGTAAATAAATTTTTAATTTATTACACGTATAAATATTTTTTTTTAAGCAAACATTATTGTTTCCGCTGTTTATACAGTTGGCAACAGTTTAAATTAATATCACTTTCTAAAATCTGTAAAAAATATCTCTAGAAATGCTGAAAATTTGAATTTAAAATAGAAATAAAACCTCAAAAAATTAGCCAAATTAAAAAAAGAAATACAATCTGCACACCGGCAAATTCTAGCGCATAAAAAGATCTAAAAATGATTACATTCCCATGTATAGTTTTTTCTGCTATAAAACTTTTTTAATGGAACGATTTTGTCCAACTTTAGCATTAAATATCTCATAAAATAATTCTTCGATTTGAAAAGTGTCTGCATCAGCGTGTTTATGAAACATTTCTCTATAATACCACCGATTTTGATATTTTTGTACGCAATATTTTTGTTAATATTAACGAAGAAAGATCTCAGGTCACAAAATATTCAAAACCGGCGGCGGTGGTGACAGCGGTAGTTACTTTTTTTTTTAGAATAGAGAGAAATTTGTAGCAAAAAATTAAACATTTTGCTGTTGTTATTATTTTTAACATTTTGTCCCTGGATTTTAGATTCCTTGCCGTCCCTCTTAGTAATATAATTCAGAAAATCAATTCAGATACAACCACAGATTTTTTTCATTTTTTTTTCTCATGCAGAAATATGCTAGAGAAAGAGTGGCTGAAATTCTTTGTCAGAAAATTTACTGCAGAATTTGAAGTAGCATTTTAATATCAATTTCAAGCATTGTGGCTTTATTTGTAGTCTTACCATACCCAAGGTTTATTCCTGCACTTTTGGAGGTATTTTTTTTAAAATTTAATCCAATGTAAATAACTGTTGTTAAACATAAATGAACATTATGGCTATCACTTAGACTTAACACGATTTCCCTAAAAATAGCTAGTAATTTTCCTTATCGTCCCTTTTTTTTCCATTATCGTCCCTCCCTTAACAACCATTTAAGACAATGTTATACTAAAAATACTACATTGAAATTACTTCTTATTTGCATGTCCTGTGGGTACTATGGGAATTCAGTATAAGTAAAAGTTTAGGAGAAAATAAAAAAGTTAGAGAGATAAAATGTCAAAGGGACGGTAAGGAAAATTAAACTCGCAAGTTTAACTTAAGCCTCAGTTAAGTAAAAAAAAAAAAATATATATATATCGGTCCTGCTGAGGACTTTTTCTTTATTTTGAACTATCGTAGCATTCATCTATATGTTTAAAATGTTATTTTATTAAGTTTAATTTCACCAGACTTTTATTCCTGAAAGCCAAATTTTCTGAGAATGCCTCAAACCTCCCGGTTTTTAACCCGACTGAAAAGAAGGGTTATGTGTTTCACGTGTATCAGTATATGTGGATTTCTTTATACCCTCGAAACATCCCAACGGCAGGGTGGATTTTAATGAATGAGGTCTCTATAAATTCGTCCTAACGGTCCGATGGTTATAGGCTAGGTTTTGTTTTTATAAATTCAAAATGGCGGCAGAGACAAAAAAAATTACGCACCCTATTGAGTGGCATATCATTGGATGGGTCTTTCATAATGAAGATGATGTTTCATTGACTATTTTACAGTCAGAAGCTCCGTGAAAAGATTATACAACCTGGAAGTTGTGTATCAAGGATCGCTAGCTTTATTGCAACTCTTACCATCATAGACATGTATAGACCTCATCAAAACAGTGTTTATAGATAGGAACTAACAATTAAACACAACTTAAAAGTCATCAATACAAGTAAATAAAAAAATAGGCAAGTAAAATAAACAAGTATTTAAAAAAAAAAATTAAGTCATTTCTTACTTAGGTCAATAAGAGAATTTTTTTTCTCCCATTCTTCTTTCCTCATGAGTGGCGCTTAAAATGTCTTGATCAAGAAGAGGGTTCTCTCGGTCTTATAATACCCTGATCAAGCAGAGGGCTCTCTCGATTATTGAAAATTAACTAATTTAATTTATTTAATGAATTAATATTTGAAAAAAAACTGGATTAACATCAAGTGTCATCCACTCCAAGTTAAAAAAAATTCTTTGATCTTGATTGGATGAATAATAAGTATTTTATTAAAGACTAGCAGACCCGCCCGGTGTTGTCCGGGGTCCGTAAAGAACAACATTAAACAAAACTCAAGTTTGTATGATTTTATATCTTTTGAAATTCTTTTAAAGGAACCTAATTTCTGAGGACCCATTGCCTTCCGCGTCGTCTAGTGCGTTCCCCACAAACGTATTTCCGAACGAACCTGTAACCTGGGTCCACGCTACATAAGGCAGCATGTACCGGAAGTTCGCCGCACGTGCCGGAGACAATCGAAAACCAAGTTGAGTAAGCCAAACCTCGTAGTAATCAAGCGCATAGAATCGAAAAAAAAATAGAATGCATCATGGATGGTAGATAATGTTGGTAACTGAAGTCTAATATAAAATTTTATAATGCAGAAAGTAGTTGTAGTTGTAATCTAAGTTGAATGAACCAAATCCCGTTGAAAATAGGTCCTTAGAATTGGAGGAAAGAATGCGCCCCCAAGCGGTGGAAGATGACCTCTCCCCTTGTAAATTTCATGAATTACTTTTAACATTAACACGATATTTATTAAACTGATGAAGTCCATTTTCTAAAGTTACCTTTAAATTAACGCGATTTTTATCGTACGGCTGTAGTGAGTAAACGTAAGTTGATGCTAAAAAAGGAGATTTAGTCCAGTCAAATTAGGTTAAAAAGGGGCCTAAAGTGGAAAATTCTGGTGTATATGTTTTTAGTGTCTTACTTTATATTTTCGGGGGTGCTGAACACGAATCTGTATTTGTCCAACAAAATTTCTCTCGGCAAATATGAAAAATCGTGAAAAAACCACTAAAAATCGCAGATTTTTCGAGTTTTTGGCTTATAACATGCAAAGTAAGCTCTTTACGCAAAAAGTGACCCTATATAAAAATACAGACGAGAAAATTACCTACAATTCATGTTCTTATAATTTTTTTGTACGCTATACGGCTTCCATAGAGGCGGTTGAAAAAAAGGCGAAAACCAGTAATTTTGGAAAATCGCAAAACAGATATTCTTACCCTTTCCGTTCATAACACTAAATGTAAGCATTTCACTGTAAACATTTGCTGACGTACTCACTTATTATTAGTTTATATATTATTGTGATTTAAGTATACTGTGTGACCTCGAAAATCCGGCATTCAGAGATCCGGCAACTTAAAAATCTCCCCCCCCCCCACCTTTTCTTTCGTTTCCAACTTACAGGAAAAGCAAAAATAGTAGTTATTTTCGAATTAAAAACAGAGGTAAAAACGATGGATTAGCGGACAGCGAGATCGCTTACGCTGTGCTAAATAGAATCCTCGATAATACTGGTGGCAGCTCAGAGGAACGAGGACGAGGACCTATCAGAAGATAAGTTATCACCGAAAAAATGCATAAATTTGACTGAAAAATTAACGTCATCTTCAAAGAAACAAGATTGTATTTCCGAAATCGATATTCGTCACTTGTATAAAATCCAAAAAAGAAGACAGTTACTTGACATTGATGCTTGAGAAATTACATGAGAAGAAATGGCAGCACTACTTATCAGATTTTTTTAACATATAAAATATCAATTAAAGTAAGTTTTTTAAACATTCAATTTTCTCTTTTTCTCACATCAATATCATTTGGGTATGTATTAAATAACGAATAAATGTCACTATCAAGAAAATCCTAAGTACTTTTGATATTTTTTTTCCAAAATCTGTAATTTTCAAAAATCAATTACAAATTTGGAGTAGCCGACATTCACACAAAACAGGCACGAGAGAATGCGGATACACTTATTGTCACCACAGCAAGGGACATTGCACAACAACATAACCCTGTAGTTATTGTGGGTGAAGGCGTCGATTTGCTAGTTATCATGATTTGTCGCTGTAGGGGTGTACAT
Source organism: Maratus speciosus (assembly GCA_963932465.1). Lineage (NCBI taxonomy): Eukaryota > Metazoa > Arthropoda > Arachnida > Araneae > Salticidae > Maratus > Maratus speciosus. Next base: position 83,180,194 of record OZ010789.1, read on the forward strand.
TCAAATGTATACTTTGTAAAGCTAGGCAAAGGGACAGTTTCACCACTCATTTTTTCTTCTAACTACAAACTTGATCAATCGATTGCTAACAACATATTATTTTTGCATGCCATGGGAGGCTGCGATACAACTTCAGCCTTGTTCAAAGTAGGAAAGATGAGGTTTCTTCGCTCTCAAGGAAAACTTTGCATTAACTAATACCATTGAGGTTTTTAAAGATCCTATGGCAGATGCTGATGCAGTTACTAATGCTGGCAATCGTTTTTTGGTCTCATTGTATAAATTTGATGACAAGGAAGCCACGTCATTAAACAAATTGAGGTATTTATATTACCTCATCTGCATACAAGACATCAATCCATTTGGCGGCCTTACCTCCTACTGAGTCTGCAGCTCAGCAACATTCCTTTAGGGTATATTTCCAAGTTCAACAATGGTTTGGGAATAAAAAAGATCCTGAGCAATGGGGTTGGAAGAAAATGAAAAATGGTCTGGAGCGAGTAACCACACTACAGTCACCAGCACCTCAAGCCGTTTTGAAGCTCATTTCTTGCAAATGCAAGAAGACCTGCCAGAAAAACAAAACTGTGGATGCAAAAAACAGGTCTCAAGTGCTCCAATATGTGTATAAACTGCAAAAGCAGTTGCAATAACATGCCTCTTACCGAAATCGAGGAAGACGAGAATGATCCGGAATTCCCTGAAGTACTTGAAGGTAAATATGTATAAATAATTCCATTTCACCATTACTTTTTCACTAACTTTTTTAATTTTGTGATCAAAATATTTCTCTTAATACAGTGGTATAACTACTCAATTTTCAAACAACTAGAAATAAATCATAAATTATTTTTTTAAACGGTGGTTCGTAAAATAATAGGCTATGTTTTCTAAATTGAGGTCCAAAAGTAACCTATTCATGACTTGAGTTGTAAAAGAGGGGTAACAAAAGAAAGACGTAAAAATCATGTTATGATAAAATGTTTTTGAATCTTTACTTAATTAATTACAATTAGTTCCACCGTTTTTAAAAATACTACATGCACCAGAGCTGCTCAGAAGCCTAAGCTTCGACCCTTGGGTGTTTGCAGCCTTCGCCTTCGGGTAGGGCAGCAATCTTCTCCCTCGGGACGAAAACGGCTCTTTCGCGCCCAGGTGCTTAAATAAATATTATATTTAATTTTTTTTAAGGTGTAGAAGAATTGGAAGACATGCCTGCAATCATGAAACCTTTGGCCACGAGGGATCGGTTTGACTAATGAGTGTCATTTGAAGTCAATAATCATTTAATAATAAGTGCTGTAAAAAAAATACTTACCTACCTATTTTATTATACTGTATAACATTAAACACTAACCGATCATTAATCACTTTTTATCTTTTTGTTGTATCTATAAAACTTAATGTTTACGTTTCAAATATGTCTACAGAAGTGTAATGATGCATTTAGTATGTTTTCAATAAAGAGGCAGCTGAATACTTCGTGCATTCATCATTGTTTTTCTCATAACTATTCGAGGTCCAAAAAAATTACTTGCACATAAATTGTAGAGAATTGTATCAATTTCGGAAATACAGTCTTGTTTCTTTGAAGATGATGTTCATTTTCCGGTCAAATGTATGCATTTTTTTGGTGAGACCTTAACCTCTGCCAGGCCCTTACCTCGTTCCTCTGAGCTGCTACCAGTGTTATCGAGGGCTCTATTTGGCACCGCGTCAGCGATATCGCTGTCAGCTAATGCATTGTTTTTTATCTCAGTTTTTAATTCGAAAATAATTGCTGTTTTTACTTTTGCCGTAAGTTGGAAGTGAAGAAAGGAGAGGAGAAAGATGACTTTGATGCCGGAATTTTTAAGTTGCCGGATCTCTGAATGCCGGATTTTCGAAGTCACACTGTATACCTACATCATAAAAATATATAACCTGATAATAAGTGAGTACGTTTGCAAATGTTTAAAGTGAAATGCTTACTTTTAGTGTTATGAACGGAAAGGGTAAGAATATATGTTTTGGGATTTTCCAAAATTACTGGTTTTCGCCTTTTGTTCAACGCCTCTATGGAAGCTGTGTATCGTACAAAATAAAGTATAAGAACATGAATTGTTAGTAATTTTCTCGTCTGTATTTTAATATAGGGTCACCTTTTGCGTAAAAAGCTTACTTTGCAAGTTATAAGCAAAAAACTCAAAAAATCTGCGATTTTTATTGGTTTTTTCACGATTTTTCATATTTGCCGATAGACATTTTGTTGGACAACTTAAGATTCATGTTCAGCACCCCTGAAAACATAAAGTAAGACACTAAAAACAATTACACCAGAATTTTCCACTTCAAACTCTAATTTGACTGGGCTAATTAATGTTCTAAAAAAGTGGCAACTGAGGTATATAGAAAGACCGGGCCCTGGGAGCCAGAGTGGTGCAAATACTTCAAGGGGAGCCAGGGACATAACAGGCATGTAGTTGGGCATAAAGATATTGTTAGTAGCTTTCAAATTAATCGGAAGAGGCTACAACTATATTAAAGAAAATTGCAAACAATTCGGAAAATATTTAAAGAAGCTGCACCAAGTGCCCCAAGAAGGCGATTAATATTCAAAATTGGTGGTAGCTGAAGCCTGAGAAATTTTTTTTGTCTCTCATACAGTGTCTGGAGGACCTAAGAAGTTGTTAGAAAAAAAAACTAATGAATTTGACCATTTTTAAAGGAGCTGTAAAAGGGGGGCCAAATGGGGCCAATTGATAATTAAAAACAGGTCCCTAACATGAAACATGTTAAAATGTCTTAGTACTAAGCGCTTTAGATCTTCAATTAGTTAAAATTAAGCATAGGGAATAATATGAATTATTCGTTAAAATAATATTTAAAAAAAATGCACAAAAAGTGGTTAAATGTTTGAAAAAGGTCCCTTGGGCCTCAATAAAAATATGAGGGTATTGGTCTCGGAAGAAGACTCTAAGACTCAATTTTAAAATTATGTACTGAGAAGCCCCTAATAATATTCTTAAATAAATCGGAAATTTGTATCGCAGGTCGGTACAGAATGGGGCGGGGAAGAGGTAGAAACTTTGCAAATTACCATGACCCGACTCATGTTCAGTTGGAAAGTTGTGTAAAGTCAGTGCTTAATGTTTTGATTTTTTTTTTATCTCACATTTTAAACTGTTTTATTCAAAATTAATTGGTTAACTCAATTAAAATTTAATTATGTTTTTAATATTTTAAATTTTTATTTAAAATCTTTAGATGAAAAAGTAATTACAAATGCATCCGAAACTGTAATACTGAAAAAGAAATAATAAAACTGCAAGAAAATATGCTATATAATTTTTTTAAAGGTATTATCCAGCAAATTTACTTTCTAATTGAGTGAAGCCTGTTTATAACGGAATCGACGGAATATTTTTTCACTTTAGATACCCTTCAAAGAAAAATAAAATCCTTAAAACCAAAAAAAATGTACTAATTCAAATTTCAACTTTGCCCTATCTAGTTTGGAACCTGGGTCTGTTTGTACCGAAAATCAAGGGGTTAAGCCACTACGCCACAACTGCTACGAAATGTTTAGTAAATAAACATTCCATATCGGAGCGTAAATTGTTTCTGCCTTTATTTTTTTCCACGTCACGTCGGTTTCATTAGCATAATAAAATAAATGATTATTGTTGTCCGAATTCTCTGAAATTTTAATGGATCGTAAATATTACTAAAACCAAGCCCTTTTTAAAATTTCATAAAAAAAATATGCATATTTTACAGGATAAACATTTAACCGAAATGTAAATCATCTTTATGAGGCGGAAAGTGACCTGCATTTGGTGGTGTATTTGAAAGAGTGAAAATTCAAATTTTTAAAAACCAACTACACCATCGTTTTGGAAAAGGATTCAGCTTTATAATCATATATTTGACTTGTCAGTACCTTTAAAATTGCATCCTGGGGAGGTGTTGTAATAAGGGAGAAAAACGTTTTTCAGAAAAACGATCTTTTTAACTTTTTTTTTTTTTTTTTTTTTTTTTTCAAGGGTAAATTGCGATATATTTTTGTAACTGATCACAGCATTTGAGACAAAAGAGTACAATCTTCCAGAACATTTCTTCCGTATTAAACTTTACTAAGCTGTTTGGACGATGTTAGTTAATACATATTTACAAAATACCCCCGAAATATTTTTTTTTTTCGTTCTTGACTGACATTGAATGGCATGTGTTCAATCGTTCAAAGTTGCTAGTTTGATGTTCCGTATCTTGAAATCTATTTAACATAAATTAATTCTTTTTGTAACAATTGTAATATCTGGAAAATTATCTTCATATTTATTTAGTAATAACAATTTGGTTACGTCATGATTAATCCTAAATATGTTGTATAAATTGAAAATTTGTCAATTTTGAGAAAATTAAAAACGTTATAAAAAAAAAAAAATTCAAAACTTTCTGTGAAATTTATGCCTGATGTAGTGTTACATATTAAGACCGAATTGCTAAAGTTTTTAAGTTGCCATGTATTTCCTTCACCTTAAAAAAAAAAAAAAAAAAAAAAAAAAAAAAAAAAAAAAAAAAAAAAAAATAGAATATTTAAAAAAATGAGTAAATCGTAATTTTTCTCTTACTGATAGGCAAAAAATCTAGGGAAGGAAAGTTCAGACATTACAGTTATTGCACAGACATAAAGATCATTAACTCCATGATACACAAAGAGAAAAAAAAAATCAAGATTGCCTTTTGAAACCTAACGTCACAAAATTGGGTTAAAAATGTAATACTTCTTGCATTCCTCTTTGAATCCGCGCTTTACAATATTGCAGGATTTCAAAGGGAAATATATACTGCTGTCATCTATGGATGTAGAGGATATATATTTTTTTCAACATAATATATATATATATATATATATATATATATATATATATATATATATATATATATATATATTACTGTAGTTTAAAACAAATATATTAATAGCCAAAAATAAACTGAAAGGAAGAATAAAAGTTTCTATATTTAAAATATACAATTTTATCTATAATGTCAAATAATTTAAAAGATTAATAAAGCTTTCCTACACTTAAAAAGAAGTGATAGACATATTGCATTTTACTCTCAACATTTTTTCTATTTATTTTTTTTCTCATTAATTAAGGAATAAAAGGCAAGAATGAAAGTTTCGATATTTAAAATATATACTTTTAGCTATAAGGTCAAGCAATTTTAAACTTGTCAGATCTGTCATTCATGTGTAAAGGAGCAATAGAAATATTGCATTTTTATCTCAAAAATTTTCAAAAATAATTTTTTCTCATTACGGAATAAAAATGCAATGACTAACTTAACCCAATCTGTTAATTATTATTCATTCCTTATTATAAATAATTTTTAATATAGTCTTTCGATTCCTAAGGCTAATAATCAAAATTGAAATTTTAAGCATGTAGACAAAACCTCGATTTTGCTTCACTTTAAATGTATATTTTAATACTTAAATAAACAATCCTGAAATCTATTGTTTTACATTTACTCATAAATAGATATAATCTACATATAGACTGATTTTCATTAAAATCTGTGACATGTCTGTCACAGCTGATTTGCTCATTTTGCATAGAATGACCCAAGTTCAAAAGCAATTTGTATGATACGCCAAATAATGAATATAATTGGAATGTTTTTTGTAATACAAACTCTACGATGCAAAATATTACTTATCTCATTTTTTAAGTAATGGCCCATTTATATGTCTGGTATATAGACCTTTATCAACGAGTTATTTTTATGTGGAAATTTTGGGAATGAAAGAGAAATTTTTATTACAGCAGAACCCAGTTAATCCGATATCATTGGGTTCATTACCTGTTCGATTAGCAAAACTTATCATTATCAACATCCAGATATAAATTGAATGATAAAGTAAGAAAGTTTAGGATATGGGAATAATAAGTTCTGAGCTGGGGATCCATTAATTCAGAAGAAATCGAAATTTAGTAATTTCTCAATTGTGTATCACAAAATGTCTCCGATCCTAAAGAATCAGACTGAGCACTCGGTGTTCTTCTATCTCATTCTTTCCCATTACCCAGGGAGTTTGCTCCCCACAGATTTGTCCTAGATCTTTTAAATAAAACTTACCTGAAAAAATTATACAATGTTTACCCAATTAGACCGCTAGATTCTCGTAGCATAAAGTATACAAAAGTTGGAACTGACCGCAGGCCATTGATAGGTTATTTTACGGTCTTGATACTTGTAATCATTCCATAAAATGTGTAAAGACCCAGATCTACATTATAAAGAAAAAACACGTCCGTGAGTAGTACTGACGTCATATTCACGATGGCAACAATTTCAGTAATAATTTTCGCTTTTTCAAAAATGAATTAATTTTTAGTAATTTACCCATAATTGGAATATGTACATCGTCGAAGAACAGAAAGAAATGTACTTTGAACGCAATTTGCTTTAAAATTATGTCTGAATTTACTAATTTTTTATAGTTTTAAAAATAATTTCTACGAATTATTAATATATATATATATATTAATATATATACGCATTATATATATATATTGCATATATATATATATTGCATATATATATATATTGCATATATATATATATTGCATGCAGACGATTACGAAAGTTGAATCAGTTTGCAATTAAAACAATTTAAATTAAACAAAAACATAATTTGAAGAACAAAGTAAAAAAACAAAATTTATTTCCTACATTGTTTAAGCCCAAGAAGGAACAGATATTGAGTTATTTCATTCAATTAGTTCTGCATTTAATGTTAATTTTTTGTAAAAAATTAGTTAAGCCAATTGAAGATTAAAAAATAAAAATAAAATTCATACAATATGATACTTAAAACACCCTAAAAAATTATATTCCGTTCAAAGGAAATCGAAATAAATCTTAGACTTATTCCATTTTTAATTGAAAATATTTGTATTGCAGATTTTGTATTATGTTTATGACAATTGTGCATAAAATGATAAGATGCATGCAAAATACAAAACTTAAAAAAAGGCTAAGATTTATTTCGATTCTGAGTTTAACTTGGGGTATAAATAGTTCTCATCTCGGGAAAAAAATACATTTTAAAATTTAAGTTATGTAATTCCCCACTAAGTTCGCTACCTGCGTAAAAATAGCTATCCATTAGAAACTTTTTACTAAAATATAAACTTGACCAAAGCAAAAACTTATTCTGAAAATATCCTTTTTATTTCCACTATGACGCTATATTCACCTTTTTAATTTTTGACAAAAAACCCTAGCTCACTTTAATATTTCACGTGACAATCTTTCAACTAAAAATAAATTAATTATTTTACGGCTTTTGAAATTTTTGGCAACAATGAAGTAAAAATGTTACATTTTCTATGAAAAATGTCCGTTGATTTTCAATGAAAAAAGCGAAAATTGGAATTATTAAGAAAAATATTTGAATAATGTAAACAAAAAAATTGGCCCATGTTTCTCTCTGAGTTATAATACACCCATATGCAAAGGCATTTCACCATTTGTTTAGACCCTGACGTCAGGCAAACGTTTTTACACTTTAAATTTATAATATCATTAGAATTAGTAAAGAATAAAAAATGAGTGGCATCAGGGACAAAAAGGTGGGAAGAAAAAATGAAAAAGTTACCATCTCCATAGGATTTTCCATGTTAAATTAACATTGAGAAGTGACACTGGAAATAAATAAGTATTGCGCTGCCGCGCAATACTTAAATATATCATATTTTTTTTCCCGCAAATGTTTCACAACTTAATTAAAAGTTCAGTGACAAAAATTTTCAAATCAAATACTACTTCGAGAGATGTATAATGAAACTAAAACAGAAATAATCAGAATAAAAAAGGATGCATTAATTAATTTTATTTTTGGCACTCTTTTGGCTATTATGCGCCGGCATTAATTACAAGTAAGTGTGGTAAACGAGTATTCTGTAAATAATTGCATGAATCATTCCGTTTTAATAATAAATATATTTTATCTACCCTATATATATATATAATCCTAATGAAACGAATTTATGAAACGGATATATGAAACGACTGAAATGTAACGAATTCATGAAACGATTTTATGAAAGGACTGTTTAAACAACTGATTATGTTTCGTGGCGATTTCTCCTAAAATAAGGAATACTTGCGATGAAATTAACACCAAAAATCGGTATTCATCCGCAGATCTCAAAACTGGTTTATTAGTTTTCGAAATATTCCTTTTTTTTCCTCCTTTTAAATACTTTTTTTTTCTAATTATGGCAACTCAAATTTTAATCATAACATATATCTTTGTCTTTTTTTTATTTTAGTAAAGGTTATTATTTTAAACTAATTTCGCGACCTGTTTGGCCTCCCTTAAATGTATGCTAAGGTCAATGCTTTTCTTTTTTTGTATTATATTATCATTTTATTTAATACAAAACTTTCATTTAAAACTACTAAAAAGTTTAAAATTAATGGCTTTCACTTTTTAAACGAAACGAAAAGAAAAATATTAGGCTCAGACGTCATATACGCACCGGGATACCTAAATGGCGCCAAAATGGCATTATTTTCCCTGACATGGTAACCCGACTATTGTTGCTTATTTATAAATAAATGTTTATTTACATTAATTTTCTTTTTATTAAAAAAAATGTTATAAATTGTTTTGTTCTATAGTTATTAATTTTTTATTTATTTATTCTTATTTCCTTTTAAAAAATAATAGAAAATAATTTAAAAAAACATATGTAACTGGTATTCGAAAACGAGGTTTTTGCCCAATTGTCGTAAAAAGAAAAAAAAATCACGCCAAACCCGATTAAATAATGCAACAAATCCTGACATTTAATTTCAAATTCAAAGCAGTGTTTTAATGGTACTACTCAGTTATCCTGTCGACCAATTTCGCCAAATTATATAAATCGCCAAAGCACTCACCAAATTATACAAATTGACGCAATTTTTATTTCAAATAACGAAAGAACAAATAAAGGCGGCGCGAAAGTATCGTTATTTTGCTTGATATGGTAATCCGGATGTTGTTGTTTATGATGTTCATGCTTTCGCCAACATGACGTCGGAAAAAATGGCGTATATGGCATCTGTGCCTAAATAAATTAGTATAGCATTAATAAAAATAAAAATAAAACGTCGAAATAAAAATCACTTGTTGGCGTAAACACGTGTGTCTTCCTTTAAGTCAAGTGAATGTGACATTTACGATCAACCATTATTGGCATTTAATTAGTCTGTCGATAGATTTTTGGTCGATAGTATAACCAAGTAATACCGTTTTAATTTACCACTCGAAAAAAATGCTAACTGGCGGGTTAAAAAAAGCTATTGGCGAGATTTGCACCCCGCTAACATAAAAGTACCAAGAATTCTTTGCGATCATGGCAACTGTTATGTAGTTATATTCGAAAAAATAACTTTGATTTTTAATCAAAATGGAAACCTTTCTTATGAAAAGAGAAGGGTTGTAATTATTTGTGGCAGTTACATGACTTGGACTATTATATAAGTATTGCGCGGCAGCGCAAAACTTATTTATTTCCAGTGTCACTTCTCAATGTTAATTTAACATAGAAAAGCGTATGGAGCTCATAACTTTTTGACTTTATTCCCACCTTTTTTGTCCCTGATGCCACAATTTTTTTATTCTTTGTAATTTTAATGATATTGTAAATTCAAAGTACGAAAATTTTTGCTTGACGTCAGGGTCAAAATGGATGATAAAATGGCTTTGCATATGGGTGAATTATAATGCAGAGCCTAACATATCCTAAGCTTTATTTATATTATTCAAATATTTTTCCTAATAATTAAAAATTTCGCTTTTTTCATTGAGAATCAACGGACATTTTTGCTATAAAATTTAACATTTTTTTCTATTGTTGCAAAACATTCAAAAGCCGTAATAATAATTTATCTACAGTAATTAATTTTTAGTTAAATTACTCCATGTGAAAAATTAAATTTGAAATATATATATATATATTTCGAATAAAAAAGTGGCGTCATACAGGAAATAAAACTGATATTTTCAAACATTTGTTAGTAATACAAAAAGCATTAATAAGAGAAAGCAGGTGACTATGATGTCAAAAACTCCAACATATTTCACCGATACTAATTTTTAAGCATGAATATCAATTACATACAAATGTGCCCATTCGATTAAAAAGGTGATAACTTTGGGATTTATTTATGTTTTCCTTTTGTTTATTTGTTGATGAAGTTTTAATTTCGTTAAGGAATACTAGCCGGAAAGAAATACTGAACTACAGTAGAAGTTCTTTAATCCGGCACGTTCTGGACCACAGCCGTGCCGAATTAACGCTTTTGCCAGATTATCGAACGTCAATGCATTTTTTTTCTTGCATTCACCTACATTATCAACGTGTGTAAATTGTATAAATATCTGACAAATACTGTTTTATATTTCGTCATTCTAACAACTGTAAGCATTAAAAAAAACAATACAAACTTAAAACCCAATTAGTTAATATATACTTTATATGTGCAATGTAATGTACATATACTGTATATGTGCATTACTATGTGCATGTAGTAAAAAATTAATATAAACATTGCATTTTTAAAAAGCATCCGCGATTCGGATTTATTCTTAAAAAAATTCACAGATTTATACTGGGTGTCCTAAAAAGGACTGACTGATTTTAAAATTCAATAACTTGCAAACGGTGACAGATATTGAAAAAAAAATCTTGCAGGAGGGTTATGCATGAGGTCAAAAGTTTTTTTACAGTGATTTTCGATTTTAGTTCGAATTACAAGCATTAGATGGCGCTGCGATCAATAGAAGCTAAATTCAGGCTCGATTTATGGTCCTTCGGGACCCACTTAATACATTTCCATCTCCCTTTTCAGCATGGAAGAAGAGATCGACCAAAAAATCGTTTGTAATTCGAACTAAAATCGAAAATCACTGTAAAAAAAACTTTTGGCTTTATGCATAACGCTCCTGCAAGGATTTTTTAAATATCTGTCACCGTTTGCAAGTTATTGAATTTTAAAATCAGTCGGTCCTTTTTAGGACACCCGGTATGTTCAGCAGTGTTGTAGTTTGGATTAGGCGAATTTTTTCAGAAGCCTGTTTCCAAGAGATTGCCACGACTCCTTCTTCATCCGATTCCACCTCCTTAATCTGGGCTTCCGGGCTTCTTGTGGATGCTTGCATCCCACTGATCAGCCATTTTAAAGCAAAAAAAAAAATAATAATAAAATAAAATAAAATAAAATAAAAAAACTAATACTATTAGCTTAAGGGATTATACAATGCTTAGCATGCTTTTCCAAACATGAATTTTAAGTGAGATCAAACTGACCGCCAAGGGCGGCTAGTCATTTATAAATTTTAAGAAGACAGAAACTTTTAACGTTCAGTAAACTTAACGGAGTTACGTTAAGTAAACTCAACGAAGTTACGTTAACTAAACTTGACGAAGTACCGTTTGGTAAGCTTAACGTTATTACCGCATTTTTCATCTAAAATTATTCCTTTTGTCTTTTTTTTTCTTTTGTGGCACGAAAATGACTGATGTTGATGCTAAATAAGTACACCAAGTTAAATTTAGGTGACAATTTCATCTTGCACTTACATCGCGCCCTGGCAGGAAACAGGGTAGCAAAATTTAAGTAAAACTGTTTTTTTTTTATGTTTTAATGTGTAACAGCTATACTGTTGTTAAAATATTAGCAGTCAAGATTTAAGAATATTGTTGAATTCATAGCGTACCAAAGTGGAAAATGGGGGTAACTACAGTTAAGTGATTTTTTTTTATGTTTTTATTAAAGATTTTTTATGCTCATACTGGAAGTTTTGTCAAACTTTGCACTACTGCACTGATGAAACATTTTTGATTAAATATTGGTGAGTACACCACAAATTGTGATGTGCTACCTTGTAGATCAAACCTGATGATGATACATCCAGTTATTTTTAAATGAGTTCGTCTGAATGCAGTAGTTATTAAAAAACTTGACATATTAAACAAAAACAATTTGTCGAACAAAATAAAAAAATAACATTTATTTCCTACATTATTTAAGACCGAGAAGGGACATATATTAAAATATTTCATTCAGTTAGTTCTACATTTAATTTTAAATTTTTGTAACAAATTAGTTAAACCAATTAAACATAAAAAAATAAAAATGAAGTTCAAACAATACGATACTTAAACATCCTAAAAACTTAGATTCCGTTCAAACGAAATCGAAATATATCTTAGACTTTTTGGAAGGTTGGTATTTTAGATGTGCCTAAAGCATTTGTTTTCACCTAACGTAAACATAGTACAAAATCAGCAATACAAAAATTTGCAATCTAATTTTTGAAAAAAGATTTATTTCGATTTCCTTTGAACGGAATCTAAAGTTTATAAGGTGTTTAAGTATCATATTGTTTGAATTTCATTTTTATTTTTTAATGTTTACTTGGTTTAACTAATTTGTTACAAAAATTTAACATTAAATGTAGAACTAACTCAATGAAATATCTTAATATCTGTCCCTTCTAGGGCTTAAATAATGTAGGAAATAAATTTTATTTTTTTAATCTGTTCGAAAATTTATGTTTTTGTTTAATAATATAAGTGAAATGATGGCGATAGAATAATATTTGGCGACTTATCACCTGTGGCTGGCTAACATTTAAGTACCAAAATGGCCGCCTAGAATATAAAAAGCGAAGGGATTCGCCCGGAACTGTTGATAATAGTCAAATGACTTAGGCTATTACACTATGACGCAAAAGTTTAGACAATGAAGAAATTCTTACATACTTTGAAAAATATTTATTCAATTTTCAAATCACTGCTTGAAATTAATGTGCTGTACATATAAACAATATTTATAACAAAGAAAAGTGGAATTGTGCATATTGCAATAAATTAAATGGTAACAAAAATAAACTGCTGTCTCAAAAGTTTAGACACAAATTAAATAAAATCGAAATAAACAATTTTTAAAACCTGGTTGCGCATCCATGCTTATGTATTACGTCATATACACAAGATTGCATGGAAGAAACTAAATCTTGCATAGTTTGTGGATCGATATCGTACCATGCATTCTCAATAGATGTCTTAAGTTCCTTTTCAGAAGAGTATTGTCTAGCGTTGCTATAAACTTTGCGACACATGATGCTCCAAAGGTTTTCTATAGGGTTAAGATCTGGGCTACATGCTGGCCAGTCGAGAACTCTTATATTATGGGAATTAAACCAAGATTTTGAATGTTTTGCAGTATGAATTGAAGCATTGTCTTGCTGAAATTCCCACTGAGGACCCCCTAGAAGCTCAGCAAATGGCAGTAGGTTTTCTTCTAATGTCTGTGTATAATGCTGTTAAGTTTGACGACCACTGGTGAAGGTCAGAGATACTTGTCCATTATAGCAAAAGGCTGCCCAAACCATCACCGAGCCCCCTCCTTGTCTGCGACTAAAAAAACGTCGAGGTTCCTTCCGCAAGTCATGCCAATACGATAAACAACCATCTGGACCATCCAGATTCCACTTTTTTTCATCGCTAAATATGACTGACTGCCATTTCTCTCCATATGACATATGCTTTCGAGCCCACATAAGTCTTTGTAACTTATGATATGGTTTCAGAGCTGGTTTCTTCTGCATTTTGCTATAAACGATTGTTCCTTTTTCCAAAATTCGTCTACGAATCGTATCCTTTAATGCAGAGAGTCCCGATGAGCTTTGAACTTCACGTACGCTCATTTGTTGAGTACTCGCTAGTCTTTGTATCAGGCAATCCTCTCGTACATTTGTCACACGTGGCCTCCCAGACCGACATTTTGCTTTATATTCGGAACCACTCGATAAAACTCGATAAATAGATTTTTTTGACCTATTAATAATAGCAGAAATTTCAGAAACGCTCTTCCCTTCACCTTTCAACTGCCAAATCCTTGAAACCTGATTCACTTGAATTTCTTTAGCTCTCGGCATGTCGACTATGAAGCGCAATCGTTTGCAGAACTTAAGTACTCCAAATTTGTGACATCATCGATTCTAAATTTGCATATGCCAGCGAATATTCAAAGAAATTTAGAATAGTGTCTAAACTTTTGCGACAAGCACATTTGAATTTTTATGAAAAAAATTAGTATTATAGCAAATAAAACGACTGTCTTTTGTACATAGCATTTTAAATCAGTTTTTGAATATATTTACAGGTTTTTGTAATTCTGACGTCATAATTCTACATTTTAAAGCTGAATGACGTCATTGTCTAAACTTTTGCGTCATAGTGTACTATAGAGATTGTTTCCAATTCTAAAAACAGAATAATATTTCCTAACAATCAAAAAATTATTTACACGTGACTATTAAAAACAGGAAAAAAAACTTTAAAATTAATATTAAATGAGTAAGTGTTAAAAGCAGGAAAATATCGAAAATTTTGTCTTGAAAACTGTATTTACACGTGAATATTAAAATAGAAAAGAAACTTTAAAATAATAAATACATTAATATGCGTTTAACCTTTTCAAGGGCAAGGTACTTCTATTCGTAAAACGTTGAAATCAGTCAATGGCACCAGAATTACAAAGAAATTTCGAAATACGAAAATGTTTTTTTTTTTTTTTTTCACTTAATAAAAGGAAATTTTTTATTCCAATTTTCCTGTGCCAATGTGGCATTTAAGAATTAAAATTAAGGGGTCCAAAAATGAACCACCGCCTATGAAATGGTTAAAGCAGTACATTGTAGTAAACTGTATTATTCCAATAGTTTTATAACGCTGTTAAAAATATCGGGAGGCAAAGACTGTTTACTTAATTCATATTATTTTAGCTTTTATTCAAATGTTTAACTAGTCTTTTTTATAAAATCCAAGCATATAATTTCTTTGATATAGGTTAATTAAATTATAATTTTAACACAAATGAATTAATTACAAATTAGTCTGTTAGATTTTTAACTATTTACCGTAGAAATTAGATTAAAAGAATAAAAAGTTAATTACACATGATCATGATACTGTTTTAGTTGATTAACAAAATATTGATGTTTAGATAAATAAAACAGCGTAAATCATCTGTTTTCAAGTTTGTTAAATTTTACTTCTGTTATCGGATTTTTAACAATGTTAGTATTATAGGATGTCCGAATGTCCCTGCACAAATTTTTAAATGCGAATAAAATCAAGTAATTGTCGTACAGGAGTGCGTTTTCGACTAAAATGCTTCACAGGATGAAAAGGTTTATTCAAGTGAATGAAAATAATTAGTTACAAATTTCGTTCATAGATGGCGCCCCTTGTCTGTATCTTTGCTATCAAACAAGCGTTTTTACTGATTTTCAGATGAATTTTGATGCTGTTGAACATAAATGACGACCTCAGTTGTCACTTCTGTATCACAGTGTCAAAAATTATCAGAAGAAAAAAATAATAATAAATAAATAAATATAAATTTAAAAAAATGCAAATTAACAAATTACAATGACCATTTGGAAAATGATTTTTTCAAAGACTAAAATTTAAGACATAAAAAATCGCACGGAGTTGATCATACATTACGTACGCCATGGATTACATTTTTCGGTGCTGTAAATTTTTAAACTTCTACGGAGCTGGTCATTCATTACGTACGCCATAGATTAAACATTAATATTCCTGGACCAATTTTAAATGAAATGTATTCTTAAACTTCTAAACATCCCATAATATTACTTTTTGCACCGTCGTATAGAGAAAAAAATATATACTTTTAAATGCAATTTGTTTGAAACCTGTATCTCAATTTGTTTCTGAGTTAGTAATTTTTTGTAGGTTTTATTACTTTTTTGTTATATCCATCTCTGTTGAAAGTAAAGGGAAAATACAGATTACTATATAGACCAATCAGAAAACGATTTCAATGCGGATTCAACCAATAAAACGCTTCAGATATGTTTTTGATTTCCTACCCAGAGAGAGGACAATAACCATTTTTCCAAATGGTTAAAAAAAAAAAAAAAAAAAAAAAAAAAAAAAAAAAAAAACGCATCTTTGAAGGAAGTCATATAGACAATTGGCGTTATCTTTGATCGAAATTTTGAACTAATTATTTTCATTCACATGAAGAAAACTCTTGAAACATATTAGTGTAAACCGCACTCTTGTACGACAATTACTGAAATAAAAATTAACCCCTTTTTGACACCGAAAAAATTAAGATAGAAAACCTGTATTCCACAAACTTTTTTTTTTAACTTAAATAACATGTAGTCATATTGCGTTTGCTGTTTAAATCTTTCGCTCGTTTCTGTTTTGGACAGCCATTTGCCGAATGTTTTTTATTTTTACTATTCAGGTGATTTCCGATGGAAATCACAGTTTGCTTCTTGAATATTTTAGGTTCGTCTACTCGTTTATTATAGGGATATAAACACATACAAACTTCCGAAACAATAGATTTGCAGTTTAAGTGACTTATAACCATTGTTTTCCTGTTGCTCTGAGTGGGACACAGGGATAAAGTACAATTGTTTTCATGTCGAGACAGTGTAAGAATGTGAAGAATATTCTTAGAAACAGTTCAAAATCTTAGGACTTCTTTTTCTTGCTAATATACTTAAGCGGTCAAATTTAGCTAATCTGCAGAAGTTTTGTTAAATGATTATCATTGATTTCGCATATCTTGCGACATCTATTCAACTGATTGCGATTCGATTTAATTAGATTGTGAAAAAGGGAAATTTCCCAAGATATATTACTTTTAAAATAAAAAAATGTGTATTCCATTTGCTTCTGTATTTTAAATTACGACGCTTGCTATCTCCGTTGTTATTATTTCATTTTAATCATAGTAACGATATTTAATATAGACGAAGTTGAGGTTGTTCTACTGAAGATGTTTTAAATTCGAGTTAAAAATAATTTCTTACAAAAATATTCATCTTCTTTTTCAGATATCTTAAGAGGATGTATGTTTTTCTAAGCTTTCGGAATATATATTCTCCCATTAATTATATATTTGCGTGTAGGCACCAAACCCTTATGGAGACAAGAACTGATTTAAGCAACGAAAGTTGTCTGAAGTTAGATCGTGTATCAAGAACTTCGTAACTAATTTAGTCTATTACGTCTTTATGAAATTATAAATATATATTTTATAAAAAATATAAAAACTTTTTATAAACTGTAATAAAACATTTAAAATAACATTTTATTGTATTTTTGAGAAACATGAAATATATTTTTCGTTTGTTTGTTTTTCAAGCATAGATTTTAGAAAATTTAATTTACTTATTTAAAAAGAAAAAAAACAAAAGAAAAATATAACTCTGTTAACCAGTTAAAAATTATCGAGATACAGTAAAACCTCCCTAAAACGACCACGTACTGTTCCAATAAAAATTGGTCTCTCCGAGTGGTGGTCTCTTAATGGAGGTCATGTTTAAATCTAGATTTTAATTGTTGAAAAAGAGTAACAATGTTACTTAAATTTATTTTTCACACTAGGAAAAATATAAAAATTTAAGTATCAAAATAAAAGTTAAGTACATAAGTTAATTACTGCAGAGTTTAAAAAATGAACACATTGAGCTTTGCTTTAATTTTACAGTTTTATATTTTATAATTTTTATTTCCAAGTCCTTTCGAAGTTCAGTAAATAAATGCATTTTTTGTGGACGGGAACAAATAATGACGATTTCATTACTTTATCTATTTCTTTGAGAGTTTTCCGACACAACAGGGCAGAAGAGTTTATTAACCGCCAGTCTTAATTTGTAATCAGAGTTAAATTCATTGCCTAAAAAGGCACAAAGTGGTTTAAACACTTAAAAGTTACCGGGATTAAAAAAAAAAAATCTAAACTTAGTTTAGAAGTTTGATGAATAATGCACTCTCCGGAATTATTTTTTTAATAAAACCTTCTTCAAGCGACCAGGAAAAAACGGAATTTATTTCATTTTCTTCAAATAAATCGGTCTCTCATGGAGGGGGTTCAACTGGGATGGTCTTTGAATGGAGGTCAAATTAGCATTGAGCCTATGGGAATAAATTTCATTCCATGAAAAAATGGTCGTTTAGGGAGGTGTTCGGCTAATAGAGTTGGTCGCACAGGGAGGTTTCACTGTCATTTATTTTGCAGTTTTATCTATGCCGGTATTGCCGGAATAAATGCAAGTTATGTCTTAAAGGTTCCAATCTATTTAAAAATAATAATAAATACTTTTTTAATGTTTTTAAAAACTTCTCCTCTATTTAAAAGAATCGTGTTGCATACAAAAATGTAGTATCAAGTGTAGACGCAATTTTATCAAAAATGAATTTATATTATTGCTTTATGTATTTGTCTGTTTACCTATTTATGGAAAAAATTGACATTTTATCACACAGAATTTCTTTGAAATGTCTTTCACATATTAATATCCAGTCATAAATGTTCAAAAGCGAGCACACTCTTGAATTTGTTTATTAAATAGATCTGGTTAGATAATTAAATTATACAAATATAAAAATTATATTTGATTATAAGTTGTTTGTGTATAATAAATATGTGTTAAAAGATTACCACCAAATAATTTTAAAATAAAAGTTGCATTTAATCATTTCATTTAATGTGAACATCTAAAAAAAATAAAAAATCATTTTATTATTAAAGCACTTGATGAGTTCTTTATTTATAATTTTAAGATAATATACTTTTATATTGGAATTTTACAAAAATGTGAAATAGCGGTTTCTATAAGAATTTTATTCGTGGATATAAAACATTGTAGTACATACTGTTACGTTCTCTTCGTATGCTTTTTGAGTAAACAAACAATAAATATATTTCCTACGAGTATTCGAGTGTTTTATGTATGTTACAATAAATCGATCAAAAGATAATTTGTTTTCTGATATAGAAATGGATGTTTTTAGAAAACGAAATGGAAATGCAAGTTTGAATATAACAACATAGAGTTTATTTTGGAGGAAAACGAAATTTGCTTTATTTCAAAATGGTTCATTTGTATCAACAGTTACTTTGTTCAGATAAGTTGGAAGAAATATATTTTACTCTCACATTTTAACGAAAACAAACAGTAGAATAATTAAAGAGTAACTTCTTCAAGAAAATTTATTGTAGCGAAAGGCATATTTCATTATTCCGGATAACATTGTTATATCATTAATATTAATAAACAAAAAAAAACAACATTTAAATCTATCTATCAGTACAATTTAAACTATTATAGTTAGAAAAAAAAATAAATAAATAAAATAAATAAAATGGGAAAAATTATTTTTAGGGTTTCGTTAATCTGATGAAACTCTATTCGTCTCACTCCTCTATCTGTCGGTCACAGAGCCCGTTCTAAGAAATTATACCCGTTGGAGACTTGAAATTTTGGATACTTATAGCTGAACACCTCTCACAAAACGACAAATCATAAAATTTTGAAACAGTCTTATATTTACCCGTCTAGGCTCTAGCATGTGTATTTTAGGCTTTTTTTTCTAACACACCCTAATAAATTTAAATACTTGAAATTTTTAATACTTATAGATGAATACTTGCGATCACACGATAAATCATAAAGAAATATAAAAAGTCTTATATTACTCCTCCGGTCTCTAACTTGTGTATTTTAAGCATTTTTTTTAACCTCCACGCTTTTAACCCTGGATGAAATTTTCTAACTTTTGTTGAAATCCCTTTGACCGCTCTTTCATATTATGCACCATAGTCTTACACATTTTAGTTCCATTTTTTACCGCCAGGTGGTGCCTAACTATCTCGGGTGCTATGGTCCCGATCCCCGCGACTAATATGTCCATGGATAGGTTGCAAAATGGAGTTCCGTCCCAACCGTATAGAGGTTTGTTTAGAATAGAGTAAGCACCCTGGTTCCGAAATGTAGAAATAACAGATTTTTCAAAATAATAAAGTGTTTTGGACGGAATATTAAACGAAAACATCTGTGCGATCTGTGATAACACGTACCCACTTATTGATAGAATATATATATATATCATATGTTTTGAAAATATAATTTTAATGTTACATACATGTAATAAATTTATCATTTGATATTTCAGTTTGTAAAATAAATTTTAATCTATCTTTTCTATTTTAATAGACATGATACCACACGTATAACAGCAGAGCTATTACAAGCTTCAACGAGCTTTTTAGTACATTCTTTATTCATTTAACATTCTTTGCCATCACTTTGTGTAAATTTCGTATTTTTTTGTCTCACTAAATGTTTCTTACTTATTGTCAAAATTACATCAATACTTAGAATCATCAAATTTGGAAAACTGTTCCTAGGTGTAACTTGTAGTGACGAATCATATATGTTTGTCTTCAGTAAGTGGCCATTTGAAAAACCATTTTTTACATCTTCTCTAAAATCTCATTTAACGAAACAACCTTTTTAGTGCAAACATTCTTCGCAATCACTTTCTGTAAATTTCTTATTTGTTGTCTCACCAAATGCTTGTAACGTATGGTCAGAATCATCAAATTTGGAAAATACTTCCTAGGTATAACTTGAAGGGGCGAATCACATACGCTTGTATTCATTAAGTGGCAATTTGAAAAACCATTTCTTACATCTTTTCTAAACTTTCATTTAACAAAACATATTTTTTTGATTCAGATGAAATATTATTAGACTATTTGTTCATCAGATGAACTGGAGGATAGAATTGAAAATTGCTTTGTAATTTGTGTGCAATTATTACTTTTAAATTCATATTATAATCTATTAAGACTACATTCAATTTTTTGGGAATATTTTGTGTAATGTCGTTTAAACAATGGTGTAAATATCTGAACCATGTGATTTTAGAAGAAATATAGTGTTCGGGGGCAAAAAAGAAACCTCAAATGCTGCATTCACTCTATTAGCGGCACAATTACAAGAACTGATTTCCTATTCATATTCTCTATATCATTGTCCTAAAGTAAGCCGGCACAGATAAGTTCCCTGACTCATATAATTACGTACGCTAAAGGAAATTTTTCAAGAACATTTTTTAATATGTATTGAACTACATTATTAATAAATTTAGTTACGCATTTTTTATACTGGTATATAGTTTGCGATATTTTTTAAATGTGTAAAGAAAAATGTTAAATAACTAATGTGAAGGAAAAATACAAATAAATAACTAAATGAAATTATTCACTTAAACGCTTCAAAGTACAAAAAAGTATTATTTAGGCTCCTTAATTTTAATTAAACATTACATTGTACGTATATTTAAATTCAAAAGATGATTTCAAAGAGGAAATTCTGAATTAGTGTAAACACGGTAAGCAAAAAGTTTAAATATGTTGTGATACTTAATATAGGTTGTTAGATTTCAAATTTCAATAGTCTTATGACTGTTGGAAATTAAAATCGGCAGAAACTGTATTGGGTATCAAAATATATTTATGTAACGCTCAAACAATACGCACTCCATCATATTTGTTCTCCTTTTCTTTTTTTTTTTTCTTTTCCTTCAAAAGAACTGACAAGCTGAGTAAATTAGACTTTTCGAGAAAAAAGAATGTTTACAAAAGTGGTTGCCGACAAGGCATTTGTGCTATGCTGTATTTTAAATTAACTGAGTTATTTTGTAAATAGTAACATGTAAATAGGATGTAAATATTAAAACTTATTAATCTATGATAAGTTATCCAGTTTTATTTCGTAACATAAGAATAGTTTCCACCCCGGATTCTGAATAATATGTTACAGAAGTGGCGCCCCAACGTCTGGCACGAATAGAAGCAAGATATGAAGATAAGTATTATTTTAAATTGACTTAAACTGTTTTAATAAGAATATTTAGATACTAAAGTACAAAAATTTATACAAAAGTACTTTTGATTCATCCGGAATCTGATGATTTTTGAAAATTGTATTTGATTCGTCCAGAATCGAAATATTTTGGAATTGTTCTATTCAGTTGAATGATATTTTCCTTAGAATTGAAATACGAAAAGTCGTCTGCAGCTTCAAGTATTTTAGTATCTGAATTAAATGAAGATATTCATAAGAGAAATAATTCTAATAATTATTTTTGAAAAAATAAAAATCGTTTGCTTTATTTTATACATTTATATAGTTGCACTGAGCTATTTATTATGAAGTTGTTATTGTAAATGAGTGCTTGGCATTATTTAATTATTATATGATTGATATTATTGTGTAAGAAAAAAAAAAAAAGGCAAATAGTTGGTGTCATTATATTGAGTTTTGAAAGATATTATATGTTATTTATGTTCTATATATGTTAAAAATTACGTATTTTGCTAAGAGTTATTCGTAACGCGAATTAAGTTTGAAGTTAGCTAAAACATATTTAGTTCAAATGATGGCGTTTCTTTCAAAGGGTAAGAAAATTGATTTAATCACATTAGCTTCAGAATTAAAAGTAGAAGTAAGTAGCGATGATAAAGTCCTCGAATTACGTGATAAAATTGTAAATAGTGAGGCATTTAAAGATAACATAGATTTTGTACAGGGAATTTATGAAAATATCGTAGAAGAAAGAAAGACTCTTGAGGAAGAGAAACGTTTAGCCGAAGAAAGAGAATTTGAGCTACATAAGCTCAGGTTAGAAGCAGCAACAAGAGATGTTGTTGCAAATACAAGCAACCCTCTAGAAACTTCTTCAATACGCGTTGACTTGAAAAAGGTTTTACCCGATTTCAATCCTGAAAAGGATGATATGAATTTATTTTTAATAACTTTTGAGAGGCAAATGAAACTTTTAAAGGTTTCTAAAGAACTGTGGATCACGTATTTAATTGGAGTCCTTCCAAATTAAATCGGTAAATTAATAGCGCGTGAACCGGAAGAAAAATTTGAGGATTATTCTTATATTAAAGATATATTGTTGCAGAGGTTCACGTTAACTGCAGAAAGGTTTAGAGTTTTGTTTAGTCGACATCCAAAGCGAACCGATATTAGCTAGAAAGAATATTATTTTGAAATTAGAAGCTATTTTGAGGGATGGCTATCTGAATTAAATATAAATTCCTTTGAAAAATTATCGAAATTAATTATTGCTGACCAATTAAAGAAAAAGGTTTCCCCTGATTGTAAAGAACATTATTTAGATCAATGGGAGAATTTAACAGATCCTGTTGAATTAGCTGAAAAGTTAGATTTATATGATAATTTGAGGTCACACAAAGTAGAAATAAAGAGATCAAATAAAATCAGTGAGGTCGAGAATTCTAATCGCTTTGAAAAAACGCCTTTAGATTTTAAAAGAAATGATTTTGGTAAAATTGGCAATCAAAAAGAGTCCAAGAGAAATAAAATTAATTACCCTTCAAATTTAAATCGACCAATGTTAAGTTGCTATGGTTGTGGAAACCAGGGAGTTATTAAATCCTAGTGTCCAACCTGTTCTCCGAAAAATGTATCGGTGCACTTTCAATCACTAGAATTTCGTACATGTAATATGCAAACATCACCAACATTACTGGTAAAAATAAGCATAAATGGTCTCTCTGGCACAGCTTGTGCTGACACTGGCGCAACACATTGCGTTGCGGGTGAAGGTTTGTATTCTTTATTAAAAGACCAAGGTGTGAAGTTTGAAAAAACTCAAATGATCTTAGTCTTAGCGGATGGGCTACAAAACACTACCGAAGTTTATAAAACAGAAGTTCATGTTAAAATTGAAGGTCGCGACATTAAAACAACACTTTATGCTCTGCCGAATGCCAGAAATAATCGTACAATTTTAGGAATCGATTTTTTAAGCAAAGCAAAAATTGTTTTGGATGTAGTATCAAGAATGGTTCTTTGCTGATAGATGTAAGTGGAAGTATAGATTCGCTGAAGATAAATATAGACCTCCCAATGAATTAGCGGTAAAATCCATTGAATTAGACACCGTTTTTCTTAGAGAAGATGAAGGTAGACATCTCACTTCAGAGCAACAAGTTAGGTTGAATGAACTGCTTGAAAAATTTACTAGTAGCTTCCAACTAGGGGAAGAGACTACACCTAAAGTTAAACATTATATTGATACAGGATCACGGATGGGCATAATTTTATCTTATGAAATTGATAGTCCTGCACATGATAGAAAAGGCTATGTAAAAGATTGCCGTAGGAATTTCGATTATAGGGGTAAGAACAGAAATTTTAATAGACCAATTGTTAACAGAAGCAATAATAGATATGGTCAAAAATATGTTAAACAGTCATTTAACCATGGAAATTACAATAAAAATAATTATGAGAAACCTGGTTCAGAGAATTCTTACCAAGATGAATCAGAGATTCCTCAAAATTTTGAGACTAAAGATTCTTTAATATCTCAAGATATGACAGAAAGTGGAGGTTTGGTGATTAGTTCATCGGATATGGTTGAACATAATGATGCATCTGAAACGCTAGAAAGTGCTTCACTTACTTCAAAAGTAAAGTATAATCCAAATTTTTCACCTAGCTACAAAAATAGAGGCTATTATCATGCTCGAAATAATTATAATTATGATGGCCGACGATCAGGTAGAGGTAGCTATCAGGAGCAAAAAAATTCCCAACCATCACACAGGTATGGTGCACGGCGAACTGCAGATTCGTCTAGCAAATTCGAAAAGAGATATGAAAATGATCTTGGAACTGATGATCAGGATAATTACAAATTGGATTATAGGTCTGGAGGTTACAGACATGATAATGGGTACTATGGAAATCAAAGATCTCCTACTTTTTATACCACTGCCACTAAAGAAAACCCCTTTTCTCCCTTAAGAAATTACCATATATCAGCTTTGTGTCCTTACACGCAAGATGATGGTGGATCTTCTAAAGGCTTTATTCGTCCTAGAGGCAGACCCGGGAAACATCAGACGACCAGCCAGCAAATATTTACGAAAGGACCACAAAACACGAGAGCCATAGAGGATTTTAGGCACCAGAAAGCATCCCGAAGGAATCCACCCAGGAAATGCACACTGCATCTGAGGGACCAGTAATGCAGTGTGAGGGGAAGAGTGTAACGCTCAAACAATACGCACTCCATCATATTTGTTCTCCTTTTCTTTTTTTTTCTTTTCCTTCAAAAGAACTGACAAGCTGAGTAAATTAGACTTTTCGAGAAAAAAGAATGTTTACAAAAGTGGTTGCCGACAAGGCATTTGTGCTATGCTGTATTTTAAATTAACTGAGTTATTTTGTAAATAGTAACATGTAAATAGGATGTAAATATTAAAACTTATTAATCTATGATAAGTTATCCAGTTTTATTTCGTAACATAAGAATAGTTTCCACCCCGGATTCTGAATAATATGTTACATTTAAACATTTTGGGTGTGGAATTTACCCTAATTCTGAACCTAACAAATTGCACTTTGAAATCATCATTGCTACTTTAAATATGCAATGTAATGCCTATTACATTCTTATAAAATGGATATATTTTTACAAATTATCCATTCCTTAAACGACAAATAATCCTTTTATTTCGTAAATGAATCGCTCATTTATCGAATTTCATTATAACATGTAAAGTAAATCGGATCAATAATTTGAGCAGTTATTATCCTAATGGGCATCAAATAGCTCGAGGCTTACTCAGAATGATTATAGCGAAATAACCTTTCTATATGGCATGTCCAAGAACAAAAGGTTAAAATATGAAACTATTTCAATAATTCTTAAGCTGCTTTTATGGAACATTCGGTTCATGTTTCATGCTATCATTACAGAAGCAAATTTCGTCTCGCGTAATTCCTATTTAATTTATTTTTAGATTGTTTAAGAGTAATGAATTACAGAACTATTAAGAATTGTCAGTAGTTCCTTTGAAGTTTCTAAAAGTGAATCCAATCATAATTTGCATTCAAGCAAAATACAATGTTATGAAGAAATTTAGTTAAAAGCATTTCATATCGCATTGAACTTTAAAATTTATATCATAGAAATATTTGTTAGTGGTAACTCTGTGTTAAAAATGTTTTTCCTCTCAAATTTTATATATTTTTAAAAATAATACTTTAAATTTTTATTGTAGAAAACTCAACACAATATGCAGAAAGAACTCCTCAAATCATTACAAAATACATTTATTCGATGAACACACAGACATTACGATGTAAAAAAAAATATGCAGCATATACAAATATCGTAATCAAAAGACATCATCAGTTGAATACAAAATTATTAAGCTAACGACTTTTACTTCACTCTGAAAAAACATATCGACATCTTTGTCTTTAAGAACCTCAAAAGTTTAAAATCGCATTTACGTCATCTTATTGCTTCCACTGTCAAATGTAAGGTATCGTGTTCTGCGATTGTGACTTTTGTACTCTCTACACCTCTTTTGCAGGAGAAAATTCAGCAATCACATGCGGTCGCCCATATATTTAGAGATGACTCGGGAATCTGTATTAAACAGGTTCACTAGAGATGGAAACTATACAATGAAGATGAAAAAAAGAAGAAGAGAAAAGGATAAAAAAATAGTTCAGAGGGTAACAAAACTAATGTTTCTCTGCTAAAGGCTTCAAATACCTAGAACAGGTGGTGGTGTTCCTATTCAGCGATCCTTTAGTAAATGTTTCTCGTGTAAAAATTTTCTCGCCATAATAAGTGTCGTTAAATTTTGTTTTAGTCACTTTAGAAGACTCTAAGCATTTGTATACTGTTGTGCAAAAATTAAGGACGAGATGGTTTTTCGCATATTACGTCGGACAGAAGTTTTCCACATCCACGGAAATTATACCATAAGATCTCCAAGATGTAAAAATATGGGTCAAGTGATCAAAACCATCTAAACAAGGAATCAAAGAATACAAAAACTTTTTGTTGAAATGGTAACATGAAGTTCAATTCCAGATAAGACAGAAACGTCCATCTCACAGGCACCTGGCAGGACAATTCAGTCTTTAATAGGGGTTATTATCACCCCTGGCTGTGTGCAGGATTTACAACGTCTGCCCATGCTGAGGACGACTTATCAAGGAGCTGTTAAGGCATGGAGTACCATTCCTCTTGTAACAACAATTGCAGCTGCGGAATCATTGCTGCCACTTTGTCATGTACTTCCAAGCATCTCCCGAGAAGGGACCATACGTGTTATATGGGATTTAGGTCCGAGGACCCTGCAGGTCAATCCATTCGTTGAATATCTTTATTCTCCAAGAGATCTGCGACAGCCACTGTATGATGAGGTGTAACGTTGTCGTCCACTGTCGTGTTTCCGTGTTGAGCACCTTTGTGCAACCTCCTGGCCACGTTAAAGCGTGATATCTGACGTCCAGTGTACCTTGCAACTTCTCCAGATCTATGTCGCCTGTTCCTTTTCTCCTGTAATACAATATAGCGGTCTTCCATCGTTATTAACGCTCATGGACGACCTCTACCAAACGCTCGGGCAGCTATTCCTATCGTTTGAAATGCTCTCCAGGGTGGCGAAACGATTCTGTGAGCGATCCCGAAGTCTTCTCACACACTTGTCACACGTCGACCATACCTCCCAATGATGCAACCTCTGGTAAAATCATGAAGGTGACATCTTCTGGATTGTCTGTTGACCATATCACACATTAGTAGCAAAAAACCGTCGTTGAAATCACTGTAGACCATGCAACAGATTTCGCCGAATTGCTGAGCGTCCACCGCATCTGTGCTTTATACGATTTCAAAATCTTCCACTTACGTTATATGCCATATATGCACATGCTCTACTGCATCGGTCCCAGGTCTATCTCATGATTGGCTTTTCAGCCCTTTCCTGTTTTTTTTTTTTTTTTTGCTTTTATGCTAATTTATGTGCTTCGTCCTAAATTTTTGTACACCAGTTTATTTCAAATTTGGCCTTCGTCCTCCTTTGATTCTGTTAATAGAAGCAATGTCTCCACAACTTTCGTTCTTCGAAAATGATATTCCTTTCAGTTTTCATGCTGAATTTTAACAATATTAAGCTTAGATTATTTTGAATTCTTCTCAATATTTCATAAATTCTTCTTCGTTTGCACTGTTTAAAAGATGGACATTTGTAAATCCTTTTTCTTCTTCTTTTGGGTACTAAGTAACAAATCAAATGGTGTATTTTACATACATATTTTATAAATCAAGCTGATGACTTCTTGAACTTAAGAACGTTTGCTTGAACCAATTTTAGGGATCAATGTTTGACAGTTTAGAAAACTAAAATAATATTAGAATTAAGCATTTCGACCAAATTTTTTTTCACGAGAAGGAAACTTGTAAGTTTGGCGCGTTTGATTTTTTCCTTCTGACAGTAATCAGGAAATTCTTCACTTTTAAAGCAGGACACGTTTCACTGATGTTTGCAGAAAGTTTGTTAAATATGAAACTCTCTTTCGGAAACTTTCACATTAGTTCAAATGCGGAAGAATCTTTTCAAGTATAAAATGAAACAAATTATTAAATGCATCTATTAACCCTTAATTGCATGAATTATTATTTTAGAATTGTGTTTTTTATTTTTATATTAAGGATTAGACACCAGAAATCTTAAGATAGATTTTTAACTTTAAATAGTAGCATATTTTTGTAATTTTTAGAGGATTAATACTTTCTTATAAATATAGTGGTTGTAAAGACTTAATTTATGTATTAAAAATTAAATAAAAAGGTGATGGAAATTTACATCACTATGCAATTAAGGGTTAAACACAATTTTTTTATAAAGTCTATTATTCGCTTCGAATGATATTAGATAATTAATCTGGCATATTTGGAGAGGTGTCTCTTGTTTTGCTGAAGCACTCATTCACATTCTGTTTTCCCTTTTTTGGGATTATACAAAAAACCTCTTATAATTTTCAAAACTTTTTTGAATGCAAATGACATATTATGAAAAATAAAACATTTAATAAGGATTTTCAGAGAATGTTTACGATCAGAATGAACTTTCTCATGATCTTATTTAATGAAATTTAGCTGAATTTAACCTGGTATAACTATCGTATTGATAACATTAACGCTCGTATTCACGAATAACTTCGACCCGGAGTTATGCTAAAAACCCGGGTTGAAAACTCAAATGGCATTCACCGTCAACCCCACTGAACCGGTTCGAGGTTAAAATTTAACGCCGGGTTAAGTAACCCAACCTTGGTCTACTGCAAGTTCAACCCAGGATTTTTCAACCGAGCATGCGTATTTAACGAAAAACAAGCGGTGAGAGTGAGAGGACCGCCATTTTACAATGGCGGCAGACATGTTGATAGAAGAAGGTGCTGTGTAAAACATAGAAGTTCTACTATTAAATAAAACGGAATAACATTATGCAAATGTATGTAATCTCATATATATGTAATTATCTTCAATATTTTTATCTGATTTGTTTATATATATGTATATAGCCTCTATATATTCAATACATGTTTAATTGTTTGTTTACACAAATACGCGTGGTCGCGAAAAATTTATTTGCCTTAAAAATAGCCAATATTACTTAAACAGCCGAATAATTTGTTTTAAAGTAACAACTGTCGCGTTTAAGATCATTTTTTTTTTTTTTTTTGCAATTTTGATGTTAAAAAATTCACAAATGTATTTTAACAGGACCGAAATAAACGCCATACTTGCATAAGTTCTAATTAAAATGTGAGACTCAGGCTAATTTGCATTTTTGTTTAAGTAAAGAAATACACAGATTATCTTAGAATATCCATAGATTCTCTGTAGATTTTTGATCAGTACTTATAGAATGTTTTAAAATTAAATTTTGCGTCTATTGTGTAAAAGATATATTATTGTTTATGTACAAACTGAGATTAATATAAATCAGATCTATAAATTAGATATTTTAACTTAAAATTTAAACAATTTGAGTTTTATTACTTTTTTTTTTTTTTTTTACGACTGTTTGTAAGCTTCTACGTATGTTTCCCAATTTTTGTGGAATTTGAAATATTTATTTTTATTGCATTTATTTTTCAACTGTATTTTAATTTCAAAACTATACATAATATTGCATTAGTATTGCATTAATATTGCATAATATTGCATTAGTACTATTTTATACGAAAATAATAATAGTAATAATAAATCCTAAAATGAATAACTTTTCAATGTTACCTCCTGAAATTGTGACTTTTTTTAGAGATCGCTTATAATTTTTGCTTCTTAATTGACGGCTAAATTAAAATAAATTACTAAAAAGTTAAAACAAAAATTCCCTTTTTAAAATAACCCCACACAAAAATATTTTTTATCAGCCCTTGTAGTAATAATGACTATTTTTAAGGTAAATGAATTCTCCGTGATCATGAGTATTTATGAAAGCAAACAATTCAACATGTAATGAAGGAGATATAATGTATGTATATAAATAAACCAGTCAAAAAATATATAGATAATATATATATGTGTATGTATGAGATTACATATATTCTTCTATTTTTGGTAATATGTACTTTAAACTTTCTTTTTATTTCTATATCTTACACAGCATCTTGAGAAACGTTTAATTTATTTAAATTAAAGAATGACACCAAAAAAGAGAAAAAAAATAGAGGGAATGGGTAGGGTGGTACAAATGGGAACTTGTTTTTCTCCACTGATTCTACTACAACAGACAGCTATTTTATTTATTAGCTAATGTAAAATTATATGAAATTATTAATAATTAATTTGAGTTGTTTTGTTAGATTACAAACTATCATTACTCTGCCTATTTAGTCTAGAAATCTATCATTAATCAGTCATCAAAAAAAAAAAAAAAAGGAATCCCACTTTTAATTTCTATTCTAAATGAGATTCTTATTACATCTAATGAAGTGATATCTAAATGAATTAAAAATATGAAATTAAGAAGCTGGAAAAAATATAGAAAATAAAATAACATTTTCTAAATAAATACATTTTTTCAAATGCAACACTGCAACCAAAAACAAGTGTCTTCGTGCATGTAATAATATTTCGTAATTATTATGCTAATTTATCAAAAAATAGTCAAAGATAATCGAGTGAATAGCTTTGATCTTGTAAATGTGATAATAGAAAAATTCTCATACATATGGCTGGAGGGGTAGGGGTGGGGATAGGTCCTAAAAGCTGGTCGATAAAAATTAAACTTTCTGTAATATTTCACATTTATTTGTCCAGATAGTATTCAGAATACATTTATCATGATTTAGGAAAGTCCTTATTCGATTATATGTGTTGAATGGAAATTCATACACTATACACTAGTAGTCTTAAAAAGTTTAAAATATTTGTGTTCCTTTAAATAATATCTTATAAAATATCTCCACTGCACACAGTTTAAACTTAAAGGAAGTATAGAGTTTTATTTAGCGACTAGTTTAATGAAAAAATGTTTATCAATCGCTCGGAAGTGATAACTATATGCGCCTATGGAGCGCCTCTGCGGCTTGGTACCTGGTGCCAGGGCACCGCTAGGATCACCTGTTCCGCTTTTTCTGCAGTTCTGTTAATATTATTTCACTCATTTTTCCTGTCAACCTGGAATATTAATTACTATCTAATTTAATTAGAATTAAACATATCTGGGATACCATCTATACTAATAAAAGAAATAGTATATATAAAGTACAACAGACTACTTTCATAATTTTTTTCCTTTTTTCTTCATTTTAATATTTTCATTATCAGAAATTGTTTAATTGCTAACTAGAGCTATTAATAATAGAAATCATCTTAATTGCTGTTGAAATAAAATTTTAGTTTTTATTCAAATCAAGTTTCATTAGTTTTGGCCCAAATCAAGTTCATTTTTTAGCAACTATGCGAAAATTTATTTTGAAAAAGAACCTTTTAACATTTATTTTAGCAGTTGACACGTTTCATATCATTAACCTAACTCATTAATAAATTAAAAAAAAAACAATTGTTTAAAAAATATTAAAACTCAAGAAAAATTAAGTTGATTCATTTTTAATGATTACAGGTTTTTATTTTGTCCATACATTTTGTGGAAAAAAAAAAAAAAAAAAAACACTACATTGAATCTTTCTTTCTTTTTTTTTTTTTAAATTGGCGTTTTTCTTCCAAAACATACACACACGAAGTCTCGGTGCGAAACCG
Source organism: Maratus speciosus (assembly GCA_963932465.1). Taxonomy (NCBI): domain Eukaryota; kingdom Metazoa; phylum Arthropoda; class Arachnida; order Araneae; family Salticidae; genus Maratus; species Maratus speciosus. The sequence goes on from OZ010789.1 coordinate 83,212,212, forward strand.
AACAAGGCATGTGATTTTTTTAACCAATAAACACATTTCGTTCAACCTAGGTCGAGAAACCCCGAGTTGGGTAACTTTTCATCCGAAGTAAACGGTGAATACGAGTTTTCAACTCCCGGTTGAAAATACCAACCTGGGGTTACTGAACCCGCGGTTTAACCCTCGGTCGAAGTTATTCATGAATACGAGCGTAAGACAATTTAAAATAAAACTTGTTTCGAAGAAAATTGTTGTAATATAGCTTTATTTTCGAAAGTTCGTTGATCGTCTGTATATTTTCTCCTTGCGCCACGAGCGTATGGTTATGAAATTAATTGTATTATGAATTTAACATACATACAGGATTTCTAGTTCTAGCGTCAACATGGCGAATACCGGTGTTGTGTCTGTATCTGATAATCTATTTATATAATCAGCTTGTACCATCGAGCTATCTTGGGGCAGGGATCTTTTTTATTCATAGTAAGATAACATTAAATGCATTGCATTCAGTTACTATCTTAAATTAAATGCCTAGTATCTAAACTCAAAGGTTTTAAAAATCTTCTATAACTGGCAAAATTTCTCTAATTCGAAACTTGAATATTTAAGTTCAATATCCATGATTTTTTAGCTCTTACATTAGACAGAGTCAAACTTGTTATCAATAGACAACATTTAAAGGCGAGCTGTGCCATAACCATCAGTAGAGTAATCTGAATGAAGCTCATTTTTGCTTTTAGGGTTATAAAGGAACTAAACAGAATCGGATAAAATAACATGTCTCAGCTAATTAAATGCATCCCGTTGTTCGTTACCGAAATGGAATTTAGTGTATTATTTCAGTAAAGAATATGTGTTTATATATAAACAGTTATATTGGAGAAAATTTTGAAATTATCAGGTCAGACCGACAAAAGATTGTGCATCTTTTACGGTTATAAGTTTCTTTGAAATTTACATCAATTTTAGTTTTTAAAGGGGATGAAAGAATTTGACCGTTTTTTTTTTCTTTGCTAGTTCTTATATTGTTTTTCGAATTGATAAAAGTAGCACTTCATAATATACAATTCCTCAGATACAGTGGTAAACAGGAGATTTAACTTTTGGAATCACTGAATTTAGGTTTCAGCTGTAATTCGCCTCAGTTGGATTTCTCTTCTAAGGAATCTTTTAGCAAATTCTTATTTATGCAAATCTGACAAACTAAACATGATATTCACAATATCATTATCATTAATACATTAACAATATATTAGGCGGAGTTTCATGAAAATAATGTATAATATTTGTAACATCATTAAATATAACTTGAGTGCAGTGCAGAGTATCAAAAAATTGTGAATGTGACACCGATGCCAATCTAACTAGTAGCAGACTTGGTGAAATGTTGGAATGAATTTGCTTGCCTGACATGGTAAAAAAATTATGATTATCTCTATTATTTTCATCCATTTCCTTCCCAGGGTCAGAGTTCACTCTGAACGGTTATTAGTCGTAAAATTAGTATTGTCTACTGCAAAACTGAATCCAGATAAGTGGTGCACTTTCTTGTGAATTTCTCTACCCTTGTCTTTAAGTGGGGCTCAGGGCTTGAAAATTTTTAAAAAATCGATTTTTCTTTTAGTATCTATTTTGATTATATAATTAATTCTGATCACACTGCAAAAAACCGCATAAAAATATTTGCATTTTTAACGGAGTTATGAGCATTTATGTAACAATCTTTACAAAGCCGCGCCCATTTAATTGCAAATTTAAGTCGCGTTTTCTCAAAACTTGATTTTTGACGACTATCCGTAAGATTTAAAAAAAAACTATTTGATGGAATGTCTTATTTTTTCCCCCATGCATATAGCATCATTATCTATAGAATGGATTAATATATTTTAGATAGTTTAATATTTTGTGTATATTTAATGAAAAAAAAAGTTGTATATTTTAGGGTTTATTACATTTTCAAATATGAGAGGTTTTTTTAATAAGGTTTTCTTTGGTTGATAGTTATATCCTTACTTCATTCTATAGAGTGAAGTTTCCTGGTCATTGTAAAGGAAAAATTAGGTTCATATGTCAATTTAACGTTAAGATATCTTACGGATGGTGATATGTCACCTAAAAGTTTTTCCAAAAATTATGTTATATAAATTTTGCTATATTTTTTGTTTTATTACATTGAAGTACTTCATTTTATAATTTTATAAGACTACAAATAGACCTTAAAACTATCAGAATGTTTAAATTAGTTACATTGAATACTTCTGTTTTTATATGGACTCGAATCGAGAGCTCTGTTTACATGGTTTTCGTTATCGATCAAGCCCTGAGCCCCCTTAATGTAAATGTGAGAAAGCCGCAGTCCAATTTTATCGGAATTTGAAATTTTATCTGTATTTTTATCAATTCGATGTTCTTCAAAGACATCATAGACTCTCATTTCACTCTATTGACATGGAAAGTTTGGAAAGTCTATTGGTTCATCCAGGCTAGTTGGGAGATTTCATTTACTGTTAGTTTATGGGTGAGACGGTAATGTTCAGTAGAGTTATCATATTTATTAAAAATAAAAACACTTAATTGGATAAAAAAATACCAAATCCTAAAAAAAATCGAATGGCACATGTAAAATATCGCACTAAGAACGGCTGCACTTCATGGGAAGAAAAAATGTGAGCTGGGAAGCAATGAAGGCGTGATGATAGTATAAAATTCTGCACAACATTTTTTTTAAAATGACCTTATTACGCAGAAAGAGCTCTCTAAATTAATGCTAAATACATTTATTGGGAGAAGACAGGTAGTAGATGATGTAAGAAAACTTCCAACATACAGAAATCAGCAGGTAGAGAAAAATCGGCGTAATCAGCAGGTAGTGATCGACATAATAATGAAAAAATACCTGTCTAATACCTTATAATTCACTACAAAAAACAATTCTATATATTTGTCTTTAAGACCATCAGAATATCTTTAGAACTGCATTTACATCGCAAAATGTGAGTTCTAAATTCTTCATTTCTGAAACTTCCCGCTTGTAACTCGAATGTTTTGTCTTGTGCGAGTTTCGGCTGTTGCGCCGTCTACATGTCGTAAGCAAGCGCTATGTCAGGATCCAGATGCTGTCGTACAGACATTTAGAGCTTTCTGTGCGATATCAGGCAAACATGACCTCTATTGCATTCTTGCAGTAACTTAAAATAGAAAAACAATATTGAAACAACAGACGAATATGCTATGTCATTTATTCATTAAAAAGCACTTTTGACAATAACAATCATACATTGATTAATATAAAGCAGAATACATACAATATTCATGCAAATAAGACAAATTAAACATAATACTGACGTAATGAAAAATATTAATCCATTTAACAATATTCTAGGAGGAGGTGTCGTCAAAACACTGTATAGTGTTTTTAAATCATTAAATTCTACGTGAGTGAAGTATGGGGTGTCGAAACTTTGTGGGTGTGACAGCGATGCCATGTTATCTTGTAGTACAGTTTGTGAAATGTTAGAATGATTTTCCTCGTCTGTCTTAGAAAAAAATTATATTTCTCTGAATTTTTCTCTATTTCCGTCTCAGTTCTCTTTCTATGTTTCATTATAATTGTGAAGATCAAATAATCGCAATAATACCTGATTTGCGTATATGAAAATATACGTAGTCAATAGTGTATATTAAAGTACTATTGATTTATGTGTATCTGTATATCTTTAAGTGTACGGGGTGTATCGGGAGTGAACGGTGAAATTTAGTGGAGAGGTAGAAAATAACAAAAGAACACAACCTTGCATAGGAAATTATGGGTGCAAATGAACTCATGACATTGTAGAGGTCGCTGTCTATCCACAGCTACTGATCATGCGCAAAGCTCTCTGACATATCCAGCTGGCTGTCAGTCAACAAGATGACTTTCCAGAAGAATCATGAATCATTATACGTTAAATAAATATACATATATATATATACAGGGTGATCTTTTTTAAAGTGACAGTGTTTGGAGCGCCCTGTAGCACGAGCTAATAGCCAAAATGGCACCAAACTTGGTATTTAGACTAATCAAGACATGTGAAAAAAGATTTCGTGAAAAAAATTTTGTTCCAAAAATCGCCGCTAGGGCGATTTTAGGCGCTGTTGTAGCTTACAATAACGAGAATTTGCATAAAACACGGGTATCAAAGAAAAATGCAAATGTTGTGCGATGACAGTGCCAGTAATAGGGGCTATAAAAGCAAGTAGTAGACAGCTCCGACAAATAATCTCAGCTGAAGTAAACGAGCTCCAGTGGACATGCCTCTCACGTTACCGGAACGTGCGTTACTTGTGAAGCTGCATTATATGAATCAATGTAATGCATCCGCAGCTCTTCGGGAATTTCGAACCAGAAACAAATGACGAAAGGGGCCTTTATCGCTGAATGCTCTTAAGAAAATGATTATGACGTTTGAGGAAACGTGGTCATTGTCCATTCGCGCTGGGAGAGGACGTAAACAAGTATCAGAAGATGTAATAACTGATGTGGCAGCTGCAATTGTCGAAGGATGACAGGGAACCATTGCTGGTACTAGCAGCACCCGGGGTGTAGCTCGACAATTTGACATGAATTATTCCACGGTATGAAGAGTTTTGCGGCGCGTTATTGGATTTTACCCCTACAAAATCAGCAGCTTTCACGAACTGAAACCAAGTGATTATGATAAGCGAGTGACATTCGCTCTATCGTTTCTTGCCAGGGTAGAAATTGATGATGCTTTCCCATGGCACATTCTGTGGGGAGATGAGTGCCCTTTTTATCTCAATGGGTCCGTAAACACACAAAATAGCCGAATTTGGGCTTCTGAGCAGGCCACACCGTTCATGAAATCCCATTAAATTCCCCAAAAGTCACTGTTTGGTGTGGTTTCACAGCCGAATTCGTAATTGGGCCATTCTTTTTTGAGACCATCACTCCGACAGGACCCGAAATGTGCACCATAAATACAGAAAGGTACCACGAAATGCTGCAAACATTTGTTATTCCACAACTTGAACAAGGAAACCGTCTCCAACAGACAATCTTTATGCAGGATGGTGCTCCGCCACACATTAGTAATAAGGTAAAGCAGCTGTTGCGCCAAAACTTCACTGATGATAGAGTCATAAGTCTGAGTTTTCCAGTTGCATGGCCGCTGCGTTCCCCTGACCTCACGCCATGCAATTTTTAGCTCTGGGGTTATTTGAAATCTCAAGTTTATGTGGTGGAGTATCAAATTTGTCTATTCTAAAGGGCAACATAACAAAGACAGTGTATAATATTCCTCGTGATATGTTACGTACGGCTGTGGAGAACGTTGTGCACAGAATGCACGGTGCTATTTCTGAGAACGGTGCTCAAATTAAAGGTGGTCTAATTCCTCACCGGGGAAGTTAATCTAGTAAATAAACATTAATAATTTAACTGTACGATTGCATGTATTAGTATTTTTTTCCTCAGATTCAATACATTGCAAAGCGCCAGAAAATGCCCTAGCGGCGATTTTGGAACTATTTTTTTTTCACGGAATCCTTTTTACCATGTCTTGATTAGTCTAAATACCAAGGTTGGTGCCATTTCGGCTATTAGATCGCGCTACAGGGCACTCCAAACACTGTCACTTTAAAAAAGATCACCCTGTACATCTAAATTATGTACTATATGATAGGTGAAAGATGCTCAAACTTATGCAGAACGCTGCACCAACGTGCGAAAATCTCAGCATCAAATATTTCCATGTGTTCATTAACTACTGAAAAGGAATGCAAACGTTTCTTGTTCAGCATCCGTCAAACTGGATGAACAATTTCAAACATTTGATGCTGGGGATTGCGCCGGATACGGTTGCATTCTATATACATTTGAGCAGCTCTGCGGCCGCTTTCTCCTGCTACACCGCATATTCATTTAACATATAATGATTCATGCTATTTCTGAAAAGTTACCTTTATGAATGTTAACAGGCTGTACTTGTCTGAGAGTTTTGGGTGGGCTCAGAATTTGTTAATAAAGAGATCCCTTTACATCGTCTTGCGTTCGTTTGATCCCATACTTTCCTATGTGGAGATTGTCTTTTACTTACCGTTTTCTACCTCGCCACCAAATATGAATAATCAATCCTGAAACACAGATGTGCACAAATCAGGTACTGATTTGGTTAGCCACTTAAAATGGAATTTCTTCTTTGACCGCAGTCATTTTTAATCATATTTTGCAGTATCTGTGTTTTTCTTGATCCGATGTACTGTAAAGACATCATAGACTTTAATTTTAATCTCTGTTTCTTCATCAGGGCTAGTTGGGGGATTCCACTTACTGTTGTTGTGTAGGTGAGAGGACAGAGGAGAAAAAATGATGCATGGGCGGAGGGAAGTAGAATATTATTCCTTTAAATTTTTTTAAGCAAATCCAACCGTATACCAACCATACTTTTCTGAATTAACCTGTTAGGTCTGTTTCTGATTAAGTGAAAATCCCATCTATCCCAGATGAAGAAATAGAATTTCCCTGCTTTTCATATCAAGAGTGTGAAATAAGAAAACAAGGCGTTAGTAATAGTTTTGTTTATTTTCCCTGAGGATAACTATCTATATAGTTCAAACTGCTAAGAACTCGATAATATAGTTTAACATATTTTTGAGTATTTTATCATATTTTAGTAATAAAACAAGTTATGTGTAATTTTTATGATTAAAAAAAGTTTATGATAAAATTCAAATTGTTTTCATTTTAAATTATATTAATTTTTTTGCCTTTGATAAAGCATTTTGTTTATATTCATAAATCAATTAAAATGACATATAATACTTTCATGATTTTTTATTACTATAAATTTACCTTAGCCGAAAGATTAAAATACTTTTAAATTTCCCGTTAAGTTTAAACGTTTCAGAAAAACTGCGAAAGTGTCATTAAGCAGAAGTTTTAATATGCATAACGTTCTTGTGCTGTTCTGAGATCGTTAATGCTCCCGTGTTCAGATCATTTGCATTATGGTTTTAAAATTATTATAATTAATCATAATTTTAAAATGTCAAAATATCAGTGTTCACTCCAACATTTAACCCAACATTTTATGTAATTTAATGTGGTAATCATTATTGGTTAGTGTCATTTAGTATATTTTTAGTAATTTATATATCAAATAGTAATTATACTAAATAGTAAACTTTAGTAAATTATATAGTATAATGTTAGCAGTTATATGCTTTTAGTGTAAACATTATCCTTTTCTATATTTTATAGAAAATTTTCACAAACATTCACTTTCTAATGCAAAACTTTAAGGTAGAGAAATGTAACTCATTTAATACTACTTTAATTTTACCTTAGATATCACTAGCTTGTTATTTCTGTAAAAAAAAAAAAAAAATTCACAAGCTAAAAAACTTGTACTTTCCCTCAGAAAGTTACCACGAATGCTCATGATGGATTAAGACTCGGGAAGCGTAAAGTTTGACTTCTGAGGCTCCGAACTACTTATTTTAAAAGGAAAGAAGTCTTAATGCATTTCCCGAATAATTATATGCTCCAAATGTTAGTCGCAACTTCTCTTAAATAATGTTAATTACGAGATAATAAACCTTAAACACATGCAACAATTAAAGTTTTGTAGATCGTAAATAAAGATTACTGATGGAGCATTTCTTTGCTAATGCAGTGGATCGCAAAATATTTCAATCGATTATAAATAAATAGATAAATATATATACATAAACAAATATATACATTAATATATTTTTATGGTAATTGGATTATAAACTATTTTCTTTTTTATTTATTTTTAATATATTAATGCGTAAGTATTGGGCATACGATTTAGGTAGAATTAGAAAATTTAATAGCAAACTATGCAAAGTATTATTCTTACTTTATTAATACATTATATATATATATATAGGGGAGACTGGGGAGGGTTGGCACACTTTTTACAACAGGATTTTTTATTTTTTTAAATTTTGAAAGTAGACTAAAGTTTTATATATAAAGTTTTATTCGTTATACAATCAGTTATCAAAATAAAATTACTACTTAAGTGTAACATATAAGAAATTTGAAAAATGATTGATTTTAATCATGAAAAAATAATGGTTCAAGGCTCCCCAGATATGGGAGGGTTGATCCAATATATGGGAGGCTTGACCCACTTTGTTTTATATTACACTATTTGTGAAGAGAAATAAAATCAGTTTAATAAAAGCAAAATTCTACATGCTTTATTCTACATGCTTTAATTATTATACATTTTTTTTAAATATGAGGCTTAAACAAACCTGCTAAGACGCAATCGCAAGTCAGAGGAGAAATTTTTTGTTTAAAACAGGATTTTGTCTGAGCAGGTATAATTGTACAGCAGGGAAAATGAAATTTTAACATTTAAGGCAGTATTCTGTTTGAGACACGTTCCGTTTTCATAGTGTTTCAAGTTATTATGTCCGGAGATAGGAACCACCGTCTCGCTTTTTTTATCTCCTTGTTCCATTTTTTGTGATACTCGATCTGACAACTCATGGTTGTCACATGGTTTGGCTTCATCTCACTGTATTCACCCTGATGAAATTTTTATACATACCTTCCTAAAGTTTTTCGATCAGTGCTATGTTCTTTTGAGCACATATTTTTAGAGATTCATGTGCAATTAATTAGAGATTTATCTACATGAGCAATTCACTTATCATTAACATGATTTAAACCTTTAAGGGGCAAAGTACTTTCAGTACTAAAATGTTGAAATAAATGACTGGCACCGGAATTTACGAGCAGATTTACTTCGAAATAAGAAAAAGGCTACATTTCACGTACATATTAAATGGAAAAGGTTTTAGCAAAATTCTGGTGCCATTGTGATATTTCGGAATTAAAATTAAGTGGTTTTTTAACATATCCACTGCCCCTCAAAGGGTTAAGACTGCTGCCTTCATCCTTTCTAGTCTTTCCCCCAGTTCCTATTTATTTATTGTAAGCGATATTTAAATGGAAAACGTTCCTATCAACTTTCCCATCTTCTTGCAATTTTTCACATTTTTCTATAGTCAGTTTGAAACATTTTCTTTTCCATCACATCATTTTACTGAAGCTTCACTGAATAAATTTACATTCTTTTATGTATATACCATTAACTTTTCATTATGCACAGTGCATAATAAAAATATTTCCAAAACCACTTAATTAAGGGTGCCTTGAGCATCTGGTCAACCCTCCCTCACATTGACGGGCCAAGTCTCCCTACATAGACTTTTTCTAAAGAATACCACATTGTTATTTTAAGTCTAACTTACTGTACAGTCTTTATGCCTGTAATGAAAGCTCGCTATTCTGCATTACTTTAAACCTACTTACTTAAATTTCTATGATATAATTTATTTGAAAAAAGCTTACAAAATATTTCTAAAAAACACAATTTTTAGGTTGAAAACGTCTCACAATTGATTTTCCCACACCTGTTTCGATTATCTTTATGAAACGAAGACTGTTGTTTAAGCATTCCAGTAGCTTTGGTTGATACCCACTGATAAAACTCTGAAATTCTTTTAAATATGAAAATTGATGGGTGGATCAAGCCTCTCGTATGGTCCCTAGTCTCCCCTATATATATATAAATCTGATATTTCTAATATATAGATAGTGAAGCTTAATCTTCAAGTATTCATTAAGAAGGCAATTTATTCAATCACAGTGTTTCGATTCTAATCTTTTTGACGAAACTTTTTCACGATAAAGTGCAATTAAATTTCATAAATAATTAGAATTTCGTAAAGATTTTCATTGATTGGGAATCGTTAATTAAATTCAGCATTATACTTGAGAAGCGTCTGACGTTAAGGTGCTAATGTAGCAATTTCCTACTTTTCATAATACTTTAAACAATGCCGTAAACTAGGAATATATTCTGACAGATTTAAATATAGATTAAATACATTAAAAATATTGGAAAGAACTGCCATTTAAACTCGCGTATTTTACGCAGTCAAATGTGACAGCACTTCCTCTTTACCTAAAGGATATTTATGCTAGAGTTTTAATAGTGACATGCTTGAATCATTTTCCATTGGCACGTGAATCAAATATTTAATATATTGTATTAATTTTTAAGAAGAAAATTAACCATTAAATGCCTGAGTTTTCGAAAAGCATTTTAAAAATGTTTTTCGGCTTTCCTTTTTTAAATAAATCACGGGAAAATACTAAAAAAAAAAAATCATTTTTTTTTTTTTTTTGTATGGTTTACGACTAAAAAACTGTTTGTTACTAATAGGCAATAGTGGTGTTTACTTGAAAAAATAATTTTCCTTTATAAAATTCTGTAGTATTAAACACACAATAATTTTGAGAACTATGAGAGGAAATAAATTTTACTTGCTCACTGCAGACCAAATTAGGGTATTTCGCAAGCTTAAAAAAATAATAATAAAAATAAAAAATAAAAAAAGAACATGTATTAACAATTGAAAAAATAAATCTATCTTTATTCTTAAACAGCACAAGTGTTGCCATCTAAATGTTGAAAATCGATTTAATAATATTTTTAGAATTCATTTTATTGGCAACATTAGGCGTTATAGATTCAATATTATTCTAATAGTATTTATAAGACTAAATTGGTTATGTTGCCGAAAGGGAACACCCGGCATTTAAGGGTTAATTAAATATCCATGAAAAAAAAACTCATAATATGCTGTAATTATTGAATTTTAATTTACGTTTCATTTATAATCAATTCTGTTGAACGATGTATTGTTACAAATTTTATTTAAAAAATAATCAAAATCAGCAATGCAAAAATAAATTTTAAATTACATGCATTTTTATTTATTTATTTTTAAAGCGGAAAACGTGGTTGTAATTACCGTAGATGTTAACATTATGTTGAAACTTCATTGATACTGAAAGACCATGTTTTCACTTAAATATATGCAATTATAAAATTGAGAAAATTTCATTTTTGTTCCTGTGTTATAATTAATATGTGCTTGGCATTTACTTTAAATATGTAAAAGCGTGTTAAAATATCTTTTTTTAAATGGATTTTATCCGTTTGTACCAACGTGTTCCATATATGCAACATACTTAAGGCAGGGTTAGAAAAAACCCAGCCCACTGGGCCCACTAGTCTAAAACCCGGGTTTTTTCGGGGTTTTCTGATAAAACCCGGGTTTTTTCCGGCTTTATTGAGTTTTTTTGGAGAGCACTTTAAGCTTCTAATTTTCATATACATAATACCTGAATTCTTCATTTATCAGTGAAACTTGGGCATAATTTGCATTAATTAAGTATGAATTAACAAAAAGTATATAAAAAGAAAAATCAAATTAATTTAAAAGGTACATCTGTATCTCATGGGACTAGTTTGCTGAACTAAGCATATATTAAGTGAACCACAAATGGATTTCTTTATATAATTCTTACCTTAAGTTAAACATGTTAAATTTATATAGTTTCTTACATTCACTTCAAATCAGAAATCAGTTGAAGACTTTTTTTTTTCTTTTGAAAGAAATGGGATTCGCAATAATATATTTGAAAATTTTAGCAAAATTTGCTACACATATATTGCAACAGTATTAAATGTTAAATTAGATTGTCATAGAAGTCAGTAACATTTGTAAATTTATATCACAAATGGCGATACACTTATTAATAGCTTTGCTGCTTTATCAACTCCAAAATGATTACGTAACTTGCTCCAAACCAGACCAAATGTAGAAAAGTATTGTTCAATTGAAGCAGAGGTAGCTGGTACTGAATGTAAAGAAAAAACTCACAAAATCCAGGAGGAAACTTATCTGTTTCACTCTTTTTTGCCATAATCTGAACCATTTTTGTGTGGAAAACTCCTATATAACACTTTCATTGAACATTGAAGCAGGATAATAAATGGGATGATTAATCTTAAAAGCTATAACAATGCAAACAATCAGGATGGGGTTCAAGTGCAATCTTTTTGCATGCATTAAGATTTAAAGCATTTGAATACATTTTAGATTACAGGCATGAAAATCTTCCTTCTTTTTTCTTTTTTGGTCATTTTATCTCTGCTTAGAAATTCCTTTAAATCTGGTTCTTTTGAAATATATTTAAATTGGCCTTTATCTTTGCATTCTCAAACCTTAGATTAAATAATGATACAGTTGTGAAAGCACAAGAAAATTTGAAAAAACCCACAGTGGGTTTTTTCAATGTCCGGAAAAACCTGGGCGTGTTTTTCGGGCTGGGCCCACTTGGGCAAACCCTGTCTAACAGCCACTGACTATTAACCGAATTTTCCAGTTTTCACCCATACTCATTCCTTAGATTAAATAATGTTACAGTTGTGAAAACATGAGAAAATTTGAAAAAAACCCACAATGGGTTTTTTCAAGTGGTCCTGCTCGAAAAAACCCTCAGATTAAATAATGTTACAGTTGTGAAAACATGAGAAAATTTGAAAAAAACCCACAATGTTTTTTTTTCAAGTGGTCACTTGGCCAAACCCTGTCTAACAGCCACTGACTGCTAATCCAATTTTCCAGTTTTCACCCATTCTCATGCCTTATATTAAATAATGTTACAGTTGTGAAAACATGAGAATTTGAAAAAACCCACAATGGGTTTTTTCAAGTACGCAAGCCCGAAAAAACGCGCAGATTAAATAATGTTAGTTGTGAAAACATGAGAAAATTTGAAAAAACCCACAATGGGTTTTTTCATGGGTTTTTTCAAGTGGGCCCGCCCGAAAAAACCCGGGTGGGTTTTTTCGGGCGGGCCCACTTGGGCAAACCCTGACTTAAGGGGACACAGTGCCTTTAAACATTCGAAAAATCAGATTTTATATTTTGATTTATTCCCCATTTTTGAAAATTTCTCAAGATTATTAACAAAAACCCATTAAAAATTTGCAGTATTTCTTGAGTTCTAATCATTTATAGATGGTGGATACAATTAAAAGTCCGTCGATATTGAAACTTTTAAACGTGTTTTCTCAGATTTTTAAATTTGACGTTTGTACGCATTGTTACTTTCAAATTATATGAACTACTAGCATATGGCCCCGTCAAAAATGACGGGAAAGTGTTATTGTAGGTTTACAACATTAAGTCAGACTCAATTAAACAGGTGATTGATATGCATGATTATTCAGATAGTGGTAAGTCCTCAAAAGCATACAAAAAAATAGTGTTTGTAAAAGTCAACCTTCAAATGAAAAAAATATGAACCACCTCATGCGGGTGGGGGGGGGAGAGCTTTTTCCAACAACCCTATGGCAAAATTCTCATTTTTTCTGCACATCTTTGATGAAATTCGTGTTTTTTTCGCAGCCTTTTGACGAAATGAGTGTTTTTATCGGGATTTGTTGAAAATTTTGCTTTTTTTATGCGCCCTTTTGACGAATCACACCTCTCGCGTTTCTTTGACAAAATTCAGGGAAGAGTGCCACTTGGCAAAAAAAAATTGTTCAAAATCTTGCCAAAAATCTTTTCAAGATGGCAGAAAAACATCATTTTTAAATCTTTGTTATTTATAAATCAATGATTTTGCCCAAAAAATAGAAAATGATGTAAAAACATGGATTTATAAATAACAAAGATTTAAAACTGAAGTTTTTCCGCCATCTTGAAAAATTTGTTACGAATGCCGGTAAAATCTTGCTCACAACTACCAAAAAACTTACTAATATAAAATAAAAAGATAAATATAAATAAATACCAATAAATGAGACGGCGATTCAGGAAAAAAGGGAGTTTCATACAGAAAAAAATATATAAAAAAAAACTAAAAATACTTACACAAAAAACAAACAATCAGTTAAAATTTACAAACAAAAAAAAAAATCAATAATTTAATGTTTATGGTGAAATTCTCGTTTTTTCTGCATATATCTGATGAAATTCATGTTTTTTTCGCAGCCTTTTAAAAAAATGACTGTTTTTACCACAATCCTTTCACGAAATGAGTGTTTTTATCGGGATTTGTTGCAAAATTCACGTTTTTCCTGCGCCTTTTTCATGAATTACACCTCTCACTTTTCTTTGACAAAATTCAGGGAAGAGTTTCGCATTCTGTGCCGCTTGACGAAAAAAATTGTGCCAAAAATCTTTTCAAAGTGACGGAAAAACTCAATTTTTAAATCTTTATGTTATTTATAAATCAATGATTTGCACAAAAAAAATAGAAAATGATGTAAAAACATGGATTTATAAGTAACATAAAGATTTAAAAACGAAGTTTTACTGCCATCTTGAAAAATTTGTTATGAATGCAGGTAAAATCTCGCTCACAACTGCCAAAAAATTTATGAAACATAAAATAAAAGTAAAAGGATAAATATAAAGAAATACCAATAAATGAGACGGCGATTCATAAAAAAAGGGGGAGTTTCATACAAAAAAAATTTCAAATATTTACATAAAAAACAATCAGTTAAAATTTAAAAAAAAAATCAATAATTTAATGTTTAGAAAAAGGGATCCTAGTCAGGGTCTGAAACATCGTCAAGGTATGGTTCTTCTCTTCTAACTGAATTAAATTTAAATTTTGATGGATGTTTGGTAATACACCCTCGATGTTTTCAGACTCTGAATTTTTTCGGCAGCCGTTGGCTGAATCGTCTGTCTCTAAAACAGTAAACAATGTAAAAATCGATATATTCACCAATAAAGGGTGCATTTTAAACAGCTAATGCAAAAATCCTAATAAAAAAAAAAAGAAATAAACAGCAGAGCAAGCGAGACTTACCTTACAATCAAAATACGTTGACAGAAGCACAGGTGCATCCGAATGTATGCAGCAAATTAGTTACGTAACAGAAAATTTAGCTGACTAACGGTTCACCTGATACTGATGAACCGATAAGCTTCAAGATCCCCCGATTTCAAAATTTACATTTTTTTTTAGGTTCTTATGTTGAAACTTACACTTTTGCAACCTTTCGATGAAAATCTCGTTTTCTCTGTGATCCTCTAATCAAAACATATTTTTTCTGTGATTATTTGATGAAATTCACGTTTTTCGCGATACTTTGATCAAATAATGCATTTTTTCTGCAGTCATCTGATGAAATTCATGTTTTTTCCACGATTATTTGGCGACATTCACATATTCCATGATCCTTAGACGAAACATGCATACTAAAGGACCCTTTGGGAAAAATTGTGCTTTTTTCTGCGATCCTTTGATGGAATTCATATTCGTTTGATGACACCACCCTTTTTCTACGATATTTTGATGATTTTTGCAAGCTCCTGGCTATATGTTTTTTTCATCCTGTTTGTTTCTATACATGGACTAAATGCACAGGTCATGGGAAAGGATTAGAAATAAACTCAAATTGCAGTTGCTTGTACTCGCATTTTTATTTTGTTAAATTCTGCTACCACCCCCACCCCCTTCTCGTCCTAAAAATGTCAACAAATTTTAATACTGATTTGCATCAATCCCAGGGATGATAAATTGTGCCGAAAAAATGGAATTCCCTGTTTTCGCTGGAAAGTGTCTGTAAATGCTTTTAAAAATATATGCATAGTTGAAAAAAAAAAAAGCTGTTGCATTTTTCAAACAGCAAAAAATAATTCACAGAAATATATTAAATTCAGCTTAAAAAATGCAGCATAGGTGAAATAAGAAACTTAAAAATAAAACAAAAAAACATATGGCATTTCTTTAAAAAATCAATGTTTATTTTTTAATTTTAGATGAAACTTTAAAATTTGATTCATATATTTGGCCAAAACTAAAACACCATTATGTGCATCATTGAAAGTAATACACATACAAAAAGCTATGTTTTTTTAACGGTACAAAAATTTAGTAAAATTAAAAAAAAAATGTAATTTTGATTTTTAAATCTTTATTATAATGAAACGTTCCTGTGAGTGATAAACACTTTATGAACATGAACTTAAAATATGCATAGTTTATATAAAAAATAAACAAAAAATTGTGCATATGGGTGTTTAATTCTGTTCGGTGTAAACTCAGCTGAGTTTATCAGGCAAACTGAGAAATCCGTTGATTGCCGCGATCGCGCAATTCTTTTCCTGGTCAATTGGCGCCTTCTTTCCGAAAGCCCATAATAAAAATTAAAAAAACTTTTAAAACATTCAAAAATAACTATTGACAGATGAAAGCGAGTAGTGGCGAAAAATCAGCACGTTTATCCCTCTGTTGTTTTTCCTAAAGAAACAGCGTTTCACTGTTGCCACTACAGAAGAGTGAAATACATGAATCATTGATATGAATCAATATTCATATGAATGATTCATATGAATAATGATGAATAATCATTAAATAATGTTTTTTAAAATATTTATTCAATAAATTACGTAATATTTCATATGTATGTCGTAAACTGACTGCTTGTAAATGTAAACAGTCGTAAATAAAATTGCTGCTTATAAATGTAAACGCATTGAAAAACGCATTTCAAAAAACTTAAAGGCTTTAATATGCTTTAAAAAATATATTTAAAGCAGAATCAGATGTTAGCCGTTTTTTTTTTTTTTTTTTTTTTTTTTTTTTTTTTTTTTTTTGATGAATCGTCAAAGAGTCATTCATTTGTTTCTTAATTTGCTGGAATTTGAATCTGAATGGCAACAGTATCGTTTGTTTAGATTTGATTTCTAATAGCTTAATTTTAATTTAGAACTTAATACATTATAAATGGATATGATACACATGTTTTATATGAAAATATGCTGAACAGACATGATTTTAAGTGGAAAAAATTATCATTTAGCTGTCATATGTTAAGATATGTGTTTCATTAAGCCTAACATGGCGTTTAGCTACGGTCGTTTCGCAGACCAGAGTGGTTCGCACCGGCATCGTTCCGTCAGTCACGCGCACTCAGCTTTTATAATAAGTAGATAGCTTTAAAAAATTAACCAAACATACGTTTTTTATAGTCTTCATGAAAAAAAATCACATATTTTGGTTATTTATTTTGTTGCAATTGAAAAACTTGGTTTTATTTTTTCTCAAGAAATACTGCATATTTTTTAATGATTTTTCCATATTTTGTGCTAAAACTAAATTTTAATGAAAACTTTTTGTACATATTTTGGTTTTAATTTAGAAGTAGGTGTGTTATGATCTATTTATTCAAAAAATCTTTTCTATATGGATAATTTAGAGTTTAATCATGCACGCAGCATACTGATTGTAATTCACGCATTAGTGAGATGAAATTTTAAATTAAAAATTTAAATAACAATTTTGTATATACAGCATTTATTTTTCTGAATAGTATAGCTAAGAATATCTATATATATACTTTAGGCAGAAAGCGAAAAAAAAAATCTTAATTGCATATTATTTGTATTTTGGCACTTTGAAAATGGTGATATGTTTGATCGTTTTGATGAACTCAAAGGTCCTATGCCCCCTTAAAAACCAATGTTAGTTATATAATTATCTTTAAAACACCATTTTTATTTACTGCTGGACTCCCGCAACATAGAAATTAATGTAAGTTGGTCAGAGAATTCAACACTGAGAGTCATACTGAGTTAATTTTCTATGTCAAAGTTTTATTTATCAACTTAGCAGATTCGCATGGTACATGCTAAAACTAACAACATAAATTTTGTAAAATTTTAGAATCTGGAGACGTGCAAAACACATTTTTCACAGAAGTGATCGTAGATTTTAGAATTGTGTGTTAGAAAATTGACAATATTTATGAGAAGATTGAATTTTCTGTTTAATACAGATGTGAAAAAAAAAATTAGATTTTACATTTTTATAATCCAAATTGTTGTTTTTTAACATGCTTAAAAAGACGTATTCTAACATCTAAGTAAATATATTTCTAATTGGAGTTATTGAGCCATCAACGGTTAATACCATAAACATTCAGCAAGAGTCAATGAAATTATTTTAGATGTTGAAACTATTTTTAAATTTGCAAGTAAACAGGTGAAAATTTTCTTTAAAATCATACTAGAAATTTTTTCAGAAAACATTTTTTTAATCAAGTGTTATTTATATAAAATAACGAAGTTACTTTTTCATAAAACAACGAAGAAACGACCATCTTATGTTTTATTATTTTGGACATAGGGTAAATATGGAATTTTTAATAATCAGATAAAAGTACTCGCAATACTGGTTGATATCAAGAAAAAAACATGATTAATGCATTGTTAAAGCTACTTCATAACCTTTCTGAAAATTACATTAAAAAATTTATAGCTTTGTTTGAAAAATGCCTCTTAAAATCTGAGAAATCTATTGGCTTCCGAGGTTCTGCAGACAAAAGCATGCTTTTCAGATTTATGAGTAGCTCGGATGAAGTTATATCTATACTAATATTATAAAAAAGTAAAGTTTGTTTGTAGGGAGTAATCTATAGAACTACCGTACTGATTTCATAAGCAATGGCAGCAAAATGATGATGCTATTCCCTGTTCGAACATAGTCTATATCTTATGTCGATACCTTTACCCCAAAGGGATTGCAGGATCAAACAATTTCTAAAAATACCAATTTCTGTGTTACTCAAGGGCCTAGAAACATGTAATATGGCATGGTAGTTACTTAAAAGGTATAAGGCATTTCTAAGAATATTTCCTAAAAGTGAGTGTGTGAGAATGAGCGAAAAACGTTCTAAACTGCGATTTCTACGCAATATCAGAAAGTACCAAACCTATTTCAAAAATAATGGTGTCAAAATGATGGTGCCTTGCTAAAAATAGTTTTTTTTATGAAGTTGCTTCTACCCTAAAGGGGGTGCAGGAGCAAAACACGTTCTAAAAATGTGATTTTTGAGTTATCGAAGGACCTTTAAAAGGGGTGAAGCAAACAGTAAATGAACGAAAAGCGTTTTAGTGAAACCTAAATTACGATTCCTATGTACTATACTACGATTTCCATGTACTATGTTAAGATTTCTAATGTTTCCGAATCAATAGTGACAATCTCTGATCCGACACAGGCTATGTTTTATGCCGGTGCCACTACCAGTTGGAGCTGATAGGATCAACAAACGTTCTAAAAATGCCTTTAACACTTTCTAAATTAAATTATGTTTTCCATGGGATATTAGGAAATATCAAACCTATTCCAAAATTACTGTTGGAAAATTAATGGTGACAGTTCTCTGTTTCAACATAGAACTTTATGGTAATTCCACTAACACCAGAGAGGAGATACACCGTAAGTCAAGAAGCCTGAAATTTGACATAATGGTTAATTTTAATATGTAAATTCGTACTGAGAACCATTTAAAAAAAATAAAATTTTAAATTAACACTGAAATGAGCTTGTAAAATGATATTAAAAGTTTCAAAATTCATTCTAAATTATCATTTATTTAGAATTAGTTTTAGTTCTTCTTATTAAATTTGCTCCCATTTCTGCATAATGCAGTGAAATAATAAAGTTTAGTTAGTGTTTTAATTAGTAATTTTTGAATATTCTTAAAAGTACAATTTGGTCAAATAAAAATTAGGCATACAAACAGCACTTGGCATATTTCAACTAATACGCGAGTAAAGCAGCGGGTTTAGCTAGTATTATTATATTTTCGTAAACGTTTTGAAAAGATCAAAAATTGTAAATTTTAGTTGACAAAGTTTGATCTAAAATAAGCAATTTTTATGTCGTCCTGAAAAAGGTGCTATAGCAAAGAAGGTTCTAAAATTACAATATATTTGATATTGTTTGGATAGAAATATCATAGTAGTTACTTTTAACACATAAATGGAACCGTTAAGAACGGTTTTTAAAGAATTACAAGTTTAAACTTGGTAAATTGAAAAGAAAACATCCTAAAATCCCAATATTGAGTTATTTAACAGATTAAAAAAAAAAACGGTATATTAATGGTGATAATAAAAATAGGTTTAATTAAAATGTAAAACTGCACTATTATTTATCTCGATAATACTTTCCTCAAACGAAATGCAACTGTGAATAATGTCTAAAATTCATGTTTAAAAAAAATATATATTTTGCATACGTTTTAACTGCAGAAACTTTAGACTTTAGTCACATGAACTTTGTTTTATTGGTTACATTTAAAATATAATTTGTTAAGAACTGTTATTATTAAATTGTTAAGTTTAAATAATGAAATAATTGGAATACTTTCTGACGTCTTCAGGCATTTTTAACTGTTAGGCCTAGAAACAATAATTTTAACACAAAATTTACTTTCAACCAGTGACGCTCAAAAATGAATTTTTTATTTGTGTTTGGAATGAATCAAAAAAGACGAAAGCGTTCTGCAATTGTATGTTCCGTCTAATTTTTCTGAAAATACCAGGTTTTTATAACCTTGAATTTTTACATAAAGTTAATTGATAGACTAGATAAATCCTCAATCTTTCTTTTAAAGATAAATAAAAATAAGTATCTTATGAGACATATGAAAAATATCCAGTGCTTGGCACAATCTCGCTAAAATGTGCAAGAACGTTTTTGAAAAATTGTAGGCACAAAACTTCTTTCTTCTAAACTTTTGCCAGTAACAGTTATTTTGTTACTTAAAATCAGTAAAAACAACATAGATATATGTCTAAAACATTTCGAGTTACACAAATTCCTCATATTTGAATACTTAAAAAAGATAAAGATTTTCTTTTCTGTTTACGCATAAAATATAAGTTACTGTGATTTTTTATTCCAGTTTCATATTTTAGTTTTAGGTAAACTTTTTAAGTTACAGAGTTCACATTTGTTTCTTCAACATTCTGGTATATGGATTTGTTTACATAACATTTCTAAGTAAAAAGACAATCAGATAAAGAATTTATCGTTGCAAATTACTGGCATTTTTCAACTCCTTGCTTGGGGATAATATTTAAAGCATACGTATTTTCTAAAGATTTTGTGATTAATAATGCAGAGTATCTGTAAATAATTAAAAGAAAAGAGCATAAAATAGTCTTTCAAATACAATTATTTGTCTTATATTTAATAAAAAGTTTTCTCTCATTAAATAAAGATAATATTGCAGTTAAGAACTAGAAATATTCAAATGATTACTCAAACGCACCAAATGAACTCTTCTTAGGCCTCCTATCTGTGGCCAAAATTGCTTAAAGATTAAGAATACATTATACAAGCTTTAAAAACCTGTTTTATTCTGATAAAGACATGCACATATTTTATTTATAGCTAATTAACAATGAACTCCCCTGCCAGTAAATAACTAAATTTTGCTTGTGATACAAATAGCCAGATAATCAAATATTATTAAGTGATTTAAAAGCTTAGTACGCCCAAGAAGTATTATGTGATTTAATTTCTTGATTTAATTTTTTACATTTTCATTTTATACTTTATCATATCGTATTTATTTTTTATTAAATACTTTACATAATGTTTTAGTGCCAAATAATTATAAATCATTAAAAGCATATTATTTTCGTATTTACCAATACTGTCGGTGTTTCGAATATTAGGAGTAGCACATATTTTTATTTCACTATTCCAGCAAAACGAAAAAAAGACATTTATCGGCCATGTTTAAAAACTATGCAGATAAAAAGGACACAAATAAATTGGATGTCGAAGGCGCTAATAATTCATTGTTTAACAGAATTTAATTCATTGCTGTTTAATAAAGAAATAAAAAGATACATAACTTTTAAAATATAGGTAACATAATTTATTCCAAAAATTGCTTGTTTTAACCCGTTAACGCCGTTGTATTAACCACGTTAAATAAATTACGTTTATACATATTTGTGAAATACATAAGATTTCCTTTTTATAAAACACTTGACTTTTTTCTTTATAACTGTAACCGTTTAAAGAGTATAACGTGTTCCTGTAGCAGGAGCGTTTGCGATCTGCTTTGCGACCTGCGATCTGGTTTGCGATCCAGGAGCGTTTGTGATGCTTTTTCTGATCTGGACAGAAGTGCGTGTTATCTTCTGCTGCATAAATGCAAATGTGTTTAGTGAAAACTAATAAAAACTTCATTTTTTTCGCATTTTGCATGCAAATGTATACAAACATATAAATAATTCCTAAAACTTCACATATTAAAATTTAATAATAATATTTAATAAACAGTTTCATTGGAATTTTGAAATCTGAAACAGAAACTAGTACTAAAAATAATAGAAATGTAAAGACATTCTTACTTATATTATTATTTTCCTATGCACTTTTTACGAAACTACAAGGAACAAGTCTGATGTAACATTGTATTGCATGATATATATACACATACACACACGCACATATATATGTATATGTATACTTGTATACACACACATATACATATATATTTGTTACATCTGGATTTTTTGCATGTATTTATATTAAAATAATTTATTCCATGGACACGTTTTCTGTTATTTTTAACTCTATATATTCCTGAATGATGTTTTAGATTTTCTTGATTATCTGATTCAAAAAAGGCAGTTGTTTTACAAATGGCAGTTGATACATATTTGATTTAAGTATATTAAATATTTTTTATGCTGCTATTTATAAAGCACGATATTCAAATTATTTTAAAAATATGTATAATCTTTAATACATTTTTAATAAGAGACATTTATGCATTTCAAAATTAATTATATGATTCACATTATAAGTGAATTAAGTAAAATAGGAATCAACCCCGGATTTAGAAAAATATTTTTTCTTTTTCTTTTTGTATACCACATATTAATTTGCTTATGGATGTCTCTTTAAAAAGTAGCAAATAAAAATACTGTTTTATTATGTCTTCATTTATTTTATTCAATTTCTTATTACAAAGAATTAAAAAATGCCTTTTTTAGTTTTAAGTATTATTTTACATTCACTCATAGAGCAATTATATGTTTTTTTCCCTCTTGTAGGCATATTTTTTCTTTCTGGTAATTTTAAAAACCGATAAGTGTCATCAAAACAGCTTTCCCTTTTTTAAACATTATTAATGCTTTCAGTTAACTCTAATCTCGTTCAAAAAAGGTTCCTTTAAAAACATAATGTTACACATCTGCTGCCCTTACAAATCAATATGAATAACCTTTTAAATTTAATTAATAATCATTGTACCTAAAAGTCATATGGCGCTCAAATAACCTGTTTTATTCGTTAACTGGTTCATTTGTACTTTCTGCCTAGGCGCGAAACCCTTTATTTATGAAGCGTGCTTGCAAACAAAGGAACGGATATAATGTATTGGAACTCCTGTATTGGTAACATTCGAAAGAAACTTTCCTGTTGCTTTTTATACGGATCTATTTATTGAAGTTTGAAATTGAATGTTAGTTGAAATATTGTCTTTGCATCTTAACTGTATTTGTAAAATTTCGTGAATTTATTTTCTTCTATTTAGTAATGTTACTAGAGATAGTCCAAAAACCAAAAATTCTCTTTTTTAAAAGAAATCTGCAAGAAATAGAAATATTATAAATATCATTCAGAAAAAAAACAATTATAATCTATACTATTAACTTTTCCATAAAGAATATACTTTAAAAACATTTCTAAATATTTTTAGGAAAAAAAAATAAAAATGTCGTTCCCGCAAAGAGAGCGTTGTTGTCTAATGTGTTAAGCTCGATTACTCGAAGTCTCAAACACTATAGTTAAAACTATATTATGGATATATCTTTTACATAGCTTAATTTGGTTCAAAATGCATTTCGTTTTCTCAATCGTTTTTTAAATTCTAATGTTCTAACTATAATGCATCCAGTTTCGCAGTTTTTTGACTCGTTTCTTTAATATGCATTGTTAAAAAAAAAAAAAAAAAAAAAAAACATTGACATTTTTACAGCGCACAAACTCGATCACAGTGAACGTGCTGTATCTTTCTTTGATTTCCTGACTATATTAACATGGAAAATACAGTAGTTGCGTAAAATTAACAGCACAATGTGCTGGCAATTTGAACGCTAGCAGTTTGTGCTGTCCTGTTTTTGCGTCCAAATGACAGCACATTGTGCTGTTAATTTTACGCAACTACTGTATTTTCCATGTTAATATAGTCTATTATCTTTATCTTTATTTATCTTTAATTTTATACTTTTCTTTAATTTAATGTGTAATATATATCTAATTTAAAAAATATTTTAAATATATAAAATCTTTAAGATCCAAATTATGAATTCATGAAAATTTCATCTTCTAAAGGTTTTTGTGAACTTTTGAAACTGCATAATAAGATTTACAAAATTATTTAATAAATTTTAGAAGGATTTTTGTATTCATAGCTTTTTTGTATTCATTTGTATTCATAGGAATTTCATGCAATATTTATAACTGCCCTCAAATATTTTATTTAAAATAATACGATGGGGGCTCGGAAAATAAGTTTCCCCTGGTGACTGTGGATAGAGGTGTTTATGAAAGACAAAAAATGTAATGAGACATTAAAGATAAAACACAGCTTTATTTTTCCACATAAGTAGCAAGTACATTGAGACATTTTCCATACCACTTTATAAGCTTCAAAAAGCCCCCCATGAAAAAATCAGGGCTTTGCATACGGACGAAGCGTTGAACGGCTATGGGCGAAAAACGACACAGCAGGCGAACGCGAACTTGGAAGACACCGATACACCATTGGGTACACCATCTGCTTAATCGCGGTCGACCTCTACCCAATGGTGTATCGGTGTCTTGCACATTCGCGTTCACCTGCTGTGTCGTCTTTCGACCATAGCTGTTTAACGCTTCGTCCGTATGCAAAGCTCTGATTTTTTCCTGGGGGCTTTTTGAAGCTTATAAAGCGGTATGACAAATGTCTCAATGTACTTGGTATTTATGCGGAAAAATAAAGTTATATTTCATCTTTAAAGCCTCATTACATTTATTGTCTTTCATGCACACCTCTGTCTACAGTCGCCAGAGGAAACTTATTTTCCGACTGCCCCTCGTATTTTAGTATTTTGTAGAGTTGAGAAATGTACAAAAAAAAGGTTTTTACAATAGAAATATTTCCGAACTGCACCCTCACCTCCACTGCTCCATTCTTTCAACGTCAAGAAGGCTGAAAAGAGGCAAAAGCAAAATAAATCATTAATTTAAGAATATTATTGTTTTGTGCAACCAATAATGCTTTTGGAAAAATATAAATTAAAACATCTATAGCTCATTCTAAACTGTATTACTACTAATCAATGTGTTAAATGAATTTCATAACAAGTTATTTTAATGGTACATTAAAGTTCCGTACCGTCAGAATTTAAAGCTTTAATGCGTTATTTACATAAGCAACAGTTACATATAATATTTAAATCTAATTAAAGGGAATTTATCAGCAACATTAAATTTTTTACATATGCATTCTAAAAATTAAAAAATGACTTAAAAATTTAACATTGTAAAAATTATATATATATATAAATACATATCTGCTTGAAATTGGCACTTATATCCTCATTTTCTAAAACATGCAAAAAATACTTGTTTTCAAATATATGGTGATAATTTTCTTTTATGAAAATGTGTTATTCATGTCTTTTAATGACATTAAATAATTAACTTGCATTTTTGCTACTTTTAAGATGAACTTTATTTATGAAAGATGGTCGCAGCTGTATTATTCGAAAAGTGAATAGGCGGATATTTAAATCTGTATTTTAGCAGCTTTTGATATAATACGAAAGCACCGCTCTAGTTTTACGATAATTAAATATTCTACGACTTGTAATAATATCGTGTATTTGTAAAGACAAATATTGTGAGTTGAAGATAAATGTATTTACTTAAGATTCAATACTGTTGTCAAAACTAAGGAAACATGAAATAACGATTTTACGTTATGTAATAATGTTATTTCAGCTTTTATTTGTAGAAATATTCAAATTTTTCTTTCTTTGTTAAAACAGATTTTTCTTAAATAAATAGGAATTTTGTTTCTACGTTGGAGATGGTTATCATTCAATTATAATTAATTATATATTTTTATGGAATCAGAATATATACGTATTGAGTGTAATGTTATATATTTCAGGGAATTGGACTTGCTTTCCCATTAGAATAAGAAACTATTTTTTAAATATATGCCAGAAAACTGTTATAAAAAACTCATTTTGTTTTTCGAAAAATCATTTTTTGTCCTTTTGCGTGTAAGAGTTCTATCAAATATTTCATTAATAGGAGATGCAAAGACAATTTATTTTCTAAAGAAAGTGCAATGTGAAATAGAGATTTTTTGCACAAAAATAAAAAGTAAAGAAATTTTACAAAGAATGTTATGCCTTAGAAGATTTAGAAGTTTCTCTATTAAATACAAATTAATGGCACTTTCATATATTTTAAGTATAAAAAGCCTAAAACATATTAAGTGTAATCTTTATCCATTAAATTAAAAAGTTCAAAGATTTGGTCTTTTAAATAAGAAATTATCTGCATATTAACAGTATTCAGCAAAGAGGGGAAAAAAATGTTTTATATTTAAAATTGTTAAAAATTTTTGCAACAACCATTTTGACGAAGACATAGATTCAATAAAAATGCATTGATAAAAAACCCTCTGCAAGTAGAAGTTCGATGCCATTTGGCACAATTTCTCAATTTTCATACAAATTACAGCCCGAAAGTTGTTGTAAAGGTTTTAAGGTTTTTCCCCACAAAATTGTTGAAGCAGCGGCACGATCAACGGGACTATTCAGACAAGGGGAGATACACCCATGATCTGGTCAAAGCGATCTCCCAATAACTTCTCACCCAAATTCCTCGCATACCATCTCTTTCATTTTACAGGATGTGGCCCATATCTCCATAAGATCCATTGCTACGATTATTCGCTATGTGAGTCCAGCGCATTAGTAGTAACTTTTCATTACTATAACTACTACACCCTCAGCATTTGTTAGTATATACGGCGCCCCTTTTCCATCTGTAAAAATTGCATTAATATTTTTTTCTCATCCATCACTTCGTTTAATATTAAAACAATTTTTTTGTTTCCTACTGGATTTATCTAATAATTAGTTGTTTAGATAGTACATAAAATAGCATTCCCCTTTTCTATTCTTATTTTCCTACCACACTAGATAATGTTCTATCGTCTTAAACAATTGTCACTTGGGTTTTTCCATAGGACCGCCGCATGTCACCTTTGTCCTCGACAATCTTCTCTATCACCATAACCTGTTAAATATTTATGTATTTTTCCCTTTTTATATGATCATCCATTTCTTCCGTTTTTCTTACGACTACTCGACTCTACGAACTAAATACATCAACATTTTTTTGTTTAAAACCTTATAAAAGGTATCCATGGGGGACATTTATGTTCTAAAAATGCTGGTTACATAGGTGTCAGCAGGACACCTTAATCAATGAAAACGATGACTTTGTCTGTCGATGGACTTAGTGCAGTTATTGGTAGTTATTGGTAGTTATTTCAAATAAATTTCCCAAAAGGTACCAAATGTTAACATTTCAGTGTTATCATAGAATTCGCCTCTTTAATGATCCGCAAAGCATCGATATTTCTGCTCTAAACAAATTCAAGGAATTAGCTGTTTAAAACCTGTTTATAAAGAAGATACAACTACTATTACGGAAGGAAACTGCTTGCTTTTGTTTCAAGATAAACATGCTTCATTACCTGTTGGAGCATTTCTTTCAATGGCGTAAACCGAAAATTATAAGAGGTGAATGATAATAAGTAAAAATGTAAGTGACATATATTTTATATATGTAATTTATATCTTTATTGAACAAGAAAATGCAAGCTTACTTAGAATAATTGTTTTCTAAATAAATAATGTTTGTTTCTATAAATAACGCAGTTATAGAACATTATAAAAAAAGTTATTAAAAGTTTTATACAGTAGAAAATAAAGTTTGACCTTACATCACACTAAAAGAAAGAATAGACTAAAATACAGAAATTATACAGGCAATAGAGATGCTAGTACTATTACATATTTTAACGGAAATTTAATCCATAAATTCCTTAAAACGGAACATTTTCTGTAATTTATGGGGAAATTTTTCCGTTAAAATACGGAAATAGTACTGGCGTCTTGATGGCCAGTGCAATTTCCGTATTTTAGCACTTTTTTTAATAGTACAGTATTATAAATGAAGTAAAATGAATTTTAGTTAAAAAATATGTAAATTAGAAAATATAAATCTATAGTAACGATTATATATTATAAATAAAACGTTGAAAGTTGTTTGACTTTTAAATTCAAAATAACCAACTTTTTCGCGTGATTTTCATATAGTATTGTACAGTCGGTGAAGAAAAAAGTAAACACCCCCTACTAACTCCTCAACAAATTGTCGTAGACGAAAGTTACTGGTACCGAACAGTTGGATATAAAATCTAATTTTAAATGATGTGTATAAAATTTTCTTAAGGGCCATCTATATATTAAAATGAATCCAAACTTCATTTTTATCTATGGCAATACCCAAATTTAACGAGATATTTCAAATCTTCAGTTCAAACTATGCCAGACACCAAATTTCAAATCATTTGAATGATAAGTTTTTGAATTATAAACATTAAAAATTTAGTTCTTCTAATGTTAAATTGCATTTTCATATTTTTATTTATATCTCCTAAAATTATTCTCCTAATGTGCTAATTTTTTGTAGCAATAATACTAATATACCCAAACATAAATACGTAGAATTTGCAATCTTTTTAATTTTATGATACGAATCATGAATTATGAAATTAATATTCGAAAAAATTATGAATGGTACCCTACAATTTTTTGATTGATTTAGATTTATTAAGTTTTGCTTTATGTAAATCCAAAATTTCACATTTTTCTTCCAAGTAGTTTTCAAATTATGCTTAAAAAACGGCAAAATGATGGTTTAATGGGCCGTCTATGATAGAAGTGAGTAAATATTTTGAAATTTGTTCTGCTGTCCTGCAATCTAACCGCCTTCATTGACTGTTTGAGTGGCGCTTAAGGTGCCTTGATCAAGAAGGGGGCTCTCTCGGTTAACAATCGTGTACGGAACTTCAATTTGGATGCAGCCCTTAAAATATGCTCGTTTCAAAACATTTAATTTCTCGGAAACTTGTGGTACGAATTGCCTAAAAATTTGATTTTAGGCTAATTGAAAGGTGTAGAGTTCATTTATGCTGTCAGAATTGTGTACAGCTATTGAAAAAAACAAAGTTAGGTTCGTTTTAATATGTAGATGACCCCTAAGGAAATTTTATATGCATCATTTAAAAGTAGATTTAATTTCCAATCGTTCGGTACCAGTAACTTTCTTCTATGATAATTTGTTGAGGTGTTAGTAGGGGGTGTTTACTTTTTTCCACGACTGTACATATCATACAGCGTTACTTTTCGTGATCGATTGCACCATATCTGTTAACTTACTACAGAAATGTATGTACAGAAATGTATGTATAGTCCTTAAATTTCCTATGGATTTTAATATCTAGTAACTTTCAAAATATTAGCTTTTCCTTTTCCAGAATTTATGTGCATTAAGGAGCTCTTTTTATATAAAAAAAAGTTCAAAACTAAATATCATGTCGAAATTACACCATGTCTACTATTCATTAAAAGGGCCCACCTTTACCTATGTGCTAATAGAAAAACATTTATTTTTGTTATAAATAAGTCAAGAACGTATTAGCGAATAAGTAAAAGCAACTGATGAGTAATATCATTAATATCTGCAATAATGGTACCTTTGATAACGAAATAGTTTTTAAATAAGGGCTTCAGAGTTCGAATCCCGTTCAGGCGCCAATGTACGTACAGGATGGCATTTCACTCTAAAATGTGATGACGGA
The DNA here is from genome assembly GCA_963932465.1 of Maratus speciosus. NCBI lineage: Eukaryota > Metazoa > Arthropoda > Arachnida > Araneae > Salticidae > Maratus > Maratus speciosus. The sequence continues at coordinate 83,241,872 of OZ010789.1, forward strand.
CTGTTTAGACTTAATATGTGATACATAACAGTAGAGCCACCAATAAACGAGTCACAATTGTTTGATTCACTTTAATTAATAAATTTTACACTCACAAATACTTCCTTAATTGTTACTACAAAAGTGTTTTCTATATGAAATTTAATTAGAGAAGAAGTTAACAACATGCGTCGAGCACCTACTTATCAAAATTTACAGAATACTGTAAGGTAACATTGTTGGTTCTAAACGGTAAAAAAAAAAAAAAAAAAAAAAAAAAAAAAACATTTTGTCCGACAGGCGGAAAACATAAGACAGACAAAACAATCGAACTGATCAACAGTTTGCAAGTATGTTAAGCGATACTGAATAAATATTGCACTTTTCTAACATATTGATATACAGTTTAACGTCAGAAATCCGACATCTTCGTGACCGAGACTATGCCGGATTTTGAAGGAATATCAAAAGTAGTACTAACTTCTTAATGCTCTTTTTAGCAATAATTTATTTTATTATTAAATGATAATTATTTAAGACAAGGATAAGATTATATATATAAAAAAAACTTAGTTTAATTGATATTTTATATGTTACATAAAAGAAAAAAAACTAATCAAGAGTGAAATTATTTCCTCCTCGAAATTTTGGAAACATCGTTGTCAATTTTGTTTACTTAATTTTTTTTTTACCGTTCTTTAAAAATATTTTCTTGCATTTTATACAAATTAAGAATGTTTATTCCAGAAATTCAGTCAGAAAAGCAGATATCAAATTTATGCAATTTTATAGTGGGAAATTTTCTCTACCTGTTGTTTATACTAGTCTTCTGTGCAGTTACTATCATTATCGGCGGTTTTATTTAGCACAGTATCAGCCATCTTGCTATTCGTTATAATGCTCGTTTTTGGTCTCCATTTTCGTCATTGCTTAGCATTGCAATCATCTATATCCATTTTTTTTCGAGACTTAATTCAATTTCACATTTTGTGTCTTCAATTAGCTCATAAATGATGGCCTTTTCACTATAAATGTGATTCCCCAAAATATTTCCGCATCTTCGATGTCGGCGTTGTCCAAAAATTGTTCCGGCCGTATATTATGCCATGCATTCGGCAAATTCTTTGACGTTACTTGTTCCCATGACTGTGCAACAGCCCAAATTTCATCTCTGGTGTTCTAAGCCTTTTAGAAAGTTTTTAATTTTAAGCCCTGTTTGCGTGCACTTATAAGACGTGTCACAAATTCTGCTTTATAAAGGCATTTTAGTGATCGCATATTTCCCTGATCTGTAGTCTGAATAATTGAAGTGCAATTGGAAGGTAAAACATAGCGGTGACTATATCTTTATTGAAAATTTTAGGATGGGCTGCTCAATTATCAAGCAGCTAGACAATCTTCGAATAAGATGTAAGACTTATGTATATGGATTGGCGCAGTACCTCCTGAACAAGGGAATTGTTAATCCAGTCATTTATGATGTCGGAAGTCGTCCAGTTACAATTGTTGCATTTATAAATTATTGGGAAGACTTTAATACCTTTAAAACGGCAAGGGATTTGCTTTTCCCTATCACCATTATGCCAGCGTCATTTCAGCACTCAAACACAGTAATCCGCTCTTTTGAGTCTTTCATTCCTGATGCAGCTACCTAATTTGAAGCAGCGAGGGTTGTTTTCGGTAAGCAACAACAGAAAAATCCTGGAGCGTTCGCGTTATAAATTTGTTCAGGAGTTAACATCTCTTTGGCAACAAATTCAAAAGCTCCTTGACAAAATTTTCAGCGGCTTCATCATCCACAGACAGTTTTTCCATGCAAATTTCTAATTTCCAAATACTGTGTCGATATTTAAATCGGTGCAAACACACTTAAGAATAATCGCATGCATCAGAAATGTTTAATTCCTGATGATGTGCTTTAGCTTGTGCAATCAGCATAGGATTAGATATGTGTACGGAAATAATTCGAAGAGCATATTTTTTCACCGTACCAATATTTACCACCTGAGTGCTTTTTTCCTTTAGAATATCTTTCAGAACGTCATTTTTTTTAAATAAAATAGCATTACATTTTGATTCTGTTTTTTAATGTCACAAACTGTCGACAATCAGATTCTATACTCAGCACACGATTATTTCACAGAGGAACCACTTTCTATCTATTTTATCAAATCTACTATATCTGAGATAGACGAACTTATATGCTTCCTTTCAGAAGAAGCATTTGCTGGTTTTGAATAAGACATCATGCTAAAACTATAATCTATATTCTATAACCTTTTTCCCAAGGCTTCATCTGCTGCATTATATATAATACGTTTAATATTATTCCATTCCATCTCTATATCTTCCTCCTCCATTATTCCTTGATCTGTATTTTTTTATCTATCTCTGTATAATGCTCTTATACTCTCATTTTCTAATACATATATCTTGTATATTTGTTAGTGCTTTCTCGTATTTTATGTCTGATGTTTCCTCCATCTAGTCCATATTTCAATCTTAGAGATCACGAAATAATGGTCAGTGTACATATCATATCACCTAAATACGTATGTGTCTATTACCTGTGATGACATTTTTTTTTATTTACTATGATATAATCAATTAGTGATCTTGATACTCTGGCATTCTATGTATATTTATTTATATTTTTTTACGAAAAAAGTGTTTGTTATCTTTAAACGTTTAAAGGTTGCAAAGTCTCTCATCTCTCGTCCATAAATAATAATGATAATAAACTTCCAAAATACACGTGTTTGTCTGACGTCTGAAAAAAGAAGTCACAATCAAAACAATCTCTCCCAAAGTACTTGTGTACTAGTCTCCGCGCCCCTGGTAAACAAAGGTGGAGTTCATAGAAAATTTGTTCATAAAATAATCGCCTCTCACAAATGAAAAAAAATCAAATATTCTTTTTTTTTTTCATTTTTATTTTCGATCTTGAAGTTTTTAATTCACAAACATTTGCTATTTTTCTTCTAGCATAACTTAAAAGTGTAATAGAAAAACGAAGAGAAAAGATGGTAATGATGCCGGATTTCTGAATGCCAGATTTCTGTCTTCACACTGTAATTCGTGATATTTGATTCTTATTAGAAAATAAAAACATCCTGAGAAATACAACGTAAAAGCATAACATTTTAAGTTAATTTGCTAATATATGGATTCTGTATACCGAGCATATCCCTGAATTCATAATAGAACTAGACAGATCAGATCAATAAGTCATGGAAATGACTTTCCATCTTAATGTATTTTTCAAAACGCATTCGTTGAAATATTTTGTTTCTAAAATTTGAAATGCAAAAACCTTTTTGAGAGTAAATGTTGCAATGCAAATATGTTTTCGAAGGTTTAAGAGGATGAATAGCAAAGTGTTTCATAGAAACAACATTTTTCATAAGTTTCGAATGTTCTTTACTTGTATCTAGTTTGGAAATATTTTGACAAATAATTTGTAAATATAAATAATGTATTATTGTATGCAATGCTATGAAAATTAACAGAAAAAATGAGTTTTGAAGGGCTGCGTATAATGTTAAACATATGTATATTCGTATCAGCATATATATATTTGTGATTTTTTTAAACAGCATAAAAGCATTCGGTGCTTTCTGTTATCCTTCAAAGAAGATTATAGTCGTATCAATATTTTGACCTAAAATACATGCGACTTCATATTGAAATTTTCCGCTAATACCTCTAATAATGGATTATGGTGGGAAAGAAACATTGGCTAATTAAAATTGATAAAGATGATAATAAAAAAAATGTGGGTAAGTGTGATCGAATATCATGCACATGGTTTCGTTTAATATTCCTTTCAAAATAATTTATCCTTTAATTAATAAATCCCAACAGTTAATTTACAATTATTAAATCCTTTCCCCCTTTTACAATAAGAACATAGATGACAGCATCATTAAATTAATTTTGAAATCATTACATACGGAAAATATTTTTTTTAATCCATTTCACACTAATTAAGATCTGCTTTTCAAACCATTGTAACTGTGTATGTGTTTATATCTGAAAACTATATTTAATTACATTATTTAATTTTAGTTCAAAAATCCCCCTTACCAATGACTAAAAATCCGAAAGTATTTATAATTAAATCCATCAGACAATGAAATGTAGTCAATTTAAAATATATCAGTTTCTCAAAATAAGAATTTTTTTAATTCCAAAAATTATTGATCACATATTTTACAACTTTTCTAATACATAGGTGACAACCTCAAGCATATCTTCCGTAATACGTCCGTTAAATTAACCCTAGTTTAATACATTTCGAACCAGAATTTTTTTAAAGAAATTAAATTAAGTGCGTTCCATATAGCAACATTGAATTAAATAAATAAAAATTCATGAAATAATTTTTTTGGTTCGAATGTGGTTAACCTGGTTTAAATTAATCCAGATATTACGGAAGATTAGTGCAAGGTTGGCAGCTTTGCTAATATTTTACAGCAACTCTAACCCCCCCCCCCCCCCCCAAAAAAAAGGTCGGATGCCTTTTATATAATTAATTTTATTAGAATAATCTAACACCTTAAAAAATATATATGGTTTGTCGTGTGATCGGTAGTAATTAGCTATAAGTATACAGATTTTCAAGTCTGTATCTTATGCACTTTATTAGAACGAACTCTGCGTCGGAATAAGAGGCAGACACAGGAGTGAGAGGAACAGAGTTTCGCAAGTGGCATTTCTGGGTTTCGTGGAATTCCTGTAAATGTCTATTGTATATTGTGGTATTGGTAGAGAGTTCTTATTATAAAAAAAAATTAATTCATTTGTGCTTATGAAAGTTCTATAATCAATCATAAAATGGATCAAATTCTCTTTTTAAATAAGAAAATTTATATATTATATATATCACATACAGAGGTGGGCGTGTATCATAATTTTACAGGTGCTTAGATGGGGCGTGGTTAAAACAAGTTTGCGTACAGCGATTTAGTTCCGTATGATGCTTATATGGAAGACAAAATACAAAAATGAGTTAAAAGCAAACTCAAAATGATTGCTTAAAATATGCAGTACTGAACATGGTTTGATAAAATGTATGCTATATTGGTCATATATTAATTACTTCTCTTTTTACATGGTTAAATTTAAAAGTGTTCTAAGTATGAGTGTTTAAACATTCAGTATTTAAGTATAATATATTCACAGTTATTCTTCTATTATTTAAGTTACTGTTAAATTAATTTATTAATATATTAAGTAGTTCAATATTAAGTAGTTCAATATTAAGTGTTTAAATTTCCAGTTTTATCTATTTCAACTTTTATTATGTATTTAAAAATTATAGAAATTAAATGAATATTTTAGGATGCACTTTTTCTGATTAATAAAATATATATTTATTTAATAAAATGTCAAATATACCCTAAATGTGACAAAAGTATTGGAATTCACGTCCCATTTAGGCACATGACATTGCAGACTGTTAAAAAATAGCAGCAAACACTGCAGTCATTCGACCGTCCTTATAGATATCTGCTATATATCCGTAATTTCCGTCTGACTGACCATAGTAATGTGCAATAATACAGCTAAGTGACGGTTATGTAACGCTTTTCGATAAAAACAGTCCAATAACTGGACAGTTTTGGCAGTTTTTGAACAGCGCAGATGCCTATCAAAATTAAAAAAAAAATAAAAGTATTTTTTGTGCTAATATAAAATATTCCTCAAAGAGCAGTAATTCTAAACGTGGCTAACATGATTAAAACTGTCAGATATACTATAGTCCAGGCAATAGGGAATTTTACCTAGCAAAATTAATGCTAGTACTGGAAATCGGCTTTCTAGATGTTTTTTGGTTCGCTGAATCCGAATTTGTAACTTCCCACCAAAATTTCCCCCGGCAACCTTCCCACATTTTGGTAAAAAGCCCCCCCCCCCCCACAAAAAAAGGTTTTTATTAAAAAATGCCATTATTTTATTGTTTTAGGAGGAAAGTAGCTAGAAATTCAGAAAGTAGACAAAATTTGCAACAAATTAGATATATGACATTATGACTTAGGATGAAGGGGAAGGGGGGATCTTCCTCGGAACAAGCGCGCGGTGCTGCGTAAATTAAGTTGCGCAATTCCACTTAACCACTCACACGTTTACATTCGCCCTCCCATCTGCCCTCCGAACTTTCTCTATAAGGTTTACTTTAAGATTTTTGGGTCGCTGAATCCGAATTTTAACTTTCCCCCAAAAATTTCCCCCCTGAATTCCCCCCCAAATAGTTGTTTTTAACTTAAATTTCATATTGTTTTAGGGGGAAAGCATTACGAAATTCAGAAACTAGACAAAATTTGCAACAAATAGGATATATGACATTATGAATTAGGATGAACGGAAAGGGTGAGGGTTGCCTCTGAACATGCACTGCAGCGCTACGTGCACTAAATTATGGAGTCCAGGCAATACGGGATTTTATCTGGCAAAATTAATACTAGTTCTGGATTTCGACTCACTTTATGTTTTTTGGGTCGCTGAATCCGAATTTGTAACTTCCCACCAAAATTTCACCAGGCAACCCCCCCCCCCCCCCCAAAAAAAAAAAAAAAAAAAAAAAAGATTTTTTGAAAAAATTTGGTTTTTGAGAAAAGCGCGCGGGGAATGTTCCGAGGCAGCCCCCTCTCTCCCCGTTTACCCTACGTCATAATGTCATATATAGTATTTGTTGCAAATTTTGTCTAGTTTCTGAATTTTGTAATGCTTTCCCCCTAAAACAATAAGAAATTTTAGTTAAAAACAACTATTTGGGGGGGGGGGTTCGGGGGGGGGAAATTTTGGGGATAAGTTAAAAATTCGGATTCAGCGACCCAAAAAACTTAAAGTAAACCTTATAAAGAAAGTTCGGAGGGCAGATGGGAGGGCTAATGTAAACGTGTGAGTGGTTAATTGGAATTGCGCAACTTAGTCCACGCAGCACTGCGGCGCATGTTCCGCGGCAGATCCCCCTTCCCCTCCATCCTAAGTCGTAATGTCATCTATCTAATTTGTTGCAAATTTTGTCTACTTTCTGAATTTCTAGCTACTTTCCCCCTAAAACAATAAAATAATGGAATTTTTTAATAAAAACCTTTTTTTTGGGGGGGGGGGGCTTTTACAAAAATTTGGGGGGGGGAGTAGCCGGGAGAAATTTTGGTGGGAAGTTACAAATTCGGATTCAGCGACCCAAAAAACATCTAGAAAACTGATTTCCCGTACTACCATTTATTTTGCTAGGTAGAGTCCCTATACGGTCTCTATTGCCTGGACTACTACCTGAAGTGCATAACGTAGAAAAGAAATCGTTTTTAAATCTATAATATATATATTTTTTAATATTTATAATATATAGCTATATTGGTCAAACGTGTGTAACGCTGAAGTCATATTTACACTGCAAAAGCAGATGATTAAATTTAGCTTTTGTTAACTTTTACTGCAATTTTTTAAACTTCACTAATAAAACTTTGGAACAAACTGCCCAGTCATTCGACTGCTTTTTGAAAAAAAAAGTTATATAATCGTAATTAAATTCTAATTTGACCATAAAATGGGCCATAATATGGTCAGAAGATTGTTTAATTACGGTTGTGTAACAGTTTTCGATAGAAATGGTCTACTGACTGGAGATTTTGCTGCAAATTTTTAACAGTGTTCTAAATTTCGCACATTTTCAATTTTTACACCATTGAACAGGGAAAAATTGTATTTTCAAAATCAATTTGTTTGAAAAATACATTGCAATTTATTTGAAAATTTGTATATCAATGTACTCATTTTTTTTTTTTTTTCAAATCCATTTCTGTCTTGTGCTGACGATTACGAAAGATACATCTGCTTATATTTAAATGAATATAAGTACCTCATCATTTGATCCCAAACAATATTCCATAACAAAATTAAAACATTCAGAAATCAATAAATAAAACAATAAAATATAAGTAAAACAGAAATTTAATGCATGTAATAGAATTTGTTTTTTCTTTCGTATATCGCTGATATTTTCGTGTTACTGAGTGCAATTGGTCATTCTCAAGATATTACTACTTATAACTGCCTTTGTAATTATGTTTAGTTCAATGTTCAAGCGCGTAGTTTGTTTGCATGCCTGTTAAATTTTAGTTTTGTCTACTTACTTGCGAAAGTTAATTTTCTTTGTGCTATTTCGTTATAAAATATTACATTGAATTTCACTAAGCCTGAATTAAGTACACTGTTTTCAAGTATAAATATGTGATCTCCGGTAACTGGGTTACAAGCAGCTTGAAAAATGAGGACTAAGAATAGAAAACGCTGGAAGTTCAAAAGATGAAATTTTTCAAGAGAGCGAAAAAAAGGCGAAAGCACTATTTACAACGTTTGATGTACAATTTTTCGACTTGTATAAACTATTACTACTAGGGTTAGCACATCAAGCGTTCTCCTGTTTGTTAACGTTGGCTCATAAGACATTTGTTCGTAAAATAAATAAATAAATAAATAAATAAATAAATAAATAAATAAAAATAAAAAAAAATAAAAAATAAAAAAGGTTTTTGGTTTGTTGGTACTTTCAACGTTTTCAATTCTTAGTCTTCAAATAATTAAGTTTAACCCTCTCGCTGCGCAACCCGCGATTTTCTCGGGCATGCATTTTTTTTCGTCTAATTAACCCTCATTGATTGTTCCCACCAGTAATGTTTTTATTGTAAATTTTCCTTATTTAATCGGAGCATTTCCCCTATTAAATTAAACAAAATGTTTTGTTTTGAAAATCAGGAAACAAAAGAATAAAAATTCTTCAAAGACGGTCGTCGCGAAGGGGTTTTGATAAAACAATTACGCAGCGAGAGAGTTAAAAGTTATATTAAAACCGTACATATATATATATAGATAGATAGATATAATAATTTGAGATACAATTTCGAAGAATATTCCATTTGAAATTACACTTTGTTTTGTATTCAAAAGTGCAAACATTTTAATTTTGGAATTCTCAGAATAAAAAAAAAGAACGTAAAAGCGAAATTTAGAGCTTACGTTGTTGCCACTCTCAATTGTACGCCGACTTTACTCACGGACATGTTTTTGTTCTATAATATAGATAATTAGAAAGCGTATAGTAAACAGTTTGAAAATATCTGATTGACCCGTGGTGGGGGGGGTGCATAATATTTATAATCCCCCTTTTTTTTCATTAATTTCTTCAGCAAACGAATTTACATTTAGAAGATAATTGTTTCAGAAAATATTCAGCAACATTTTGTTAAGAAAGCCAACAACTGCATCAAAACTACACTGGCAACATGTGGTAAATGCAAATATTAAAAAATAAAAATTAAATAAAGAATTGTTTCTAATAATATTTAGGTTTTTAGTAATATTTAAGATAATGCTTCTAAACATTGATCATATTGAGAAGATTGTATCATTATTTGAAAAAGAATCTGGGGAAAACTAAATGCTGTTTTATATACCCTATTTATTATGTTATCTAATCGGTTTAAGAAAAAAAGTAAAAAAAAATTGAGGCGCATATGGTCTCTGAGAAAAGAAATTAATGATGTACTATCTATCGCTGATTAATGTACAGATATATTTAAAAGGACAAGGTACCTTGATCATGTTTCTGCTATTCTAAATACCCATGAGGAATTTCTATATAGCATAAACATGCATCAAATTGCATCTATTTTTTCAGACATGTTTCATATAATTGTCCATACAATTTATCATTATTATTTTACTCTCTAAAATGACGTTTTAGATATTAGCTAACATAAAATTTAAACTAAAATGCATCAATCATAAATATATGACATTAAGTTGCACTTTATATGTAGATTTTTTTAAACACCAAAACATTTTTTGTATTTTAAAATAATGAAATTATTACATGTGTGAAGTTGCTTATAAACGACGAAACAAAATAACATATGGGACTTTTTTTAAATACTAGATGTTTCTTCCGTTATAAGTAGATTAATTTATATATATATATATATATTATCCACAAATATTTTTATTTTAATTATAAATATTAAGTTTTACAGGATAATAAATAAGTCAAATAATCTAAATCTTATAAATATCTTAGGCAACAAAATAATTGGAACTTTTATTAAGGGCTAAAAGACTTGACAATAAAAATGGTCTTGGCAAAAAAGGGAAAATTTCAGCATATACACTAACGCATTCCACACGCATGTACCACACCTTGATACATATAAGAAATTTGTTCGATATTCAATCGATCCTTTTTTGATTTATGAATTTTCAGAAATTATTTATATACCATTATAAAATACAATAGAGAAATAATGACTTTGAATTACAAAAATCTCGGGAAATTATGCCTGTATAAAGGAAGTAACGAAAAAAAATACAGATTTGAGTTATTATCTAGCGCGTGTAGTTTCATACACGACCAGAAAAAAATATCCTAAAACTCTGCACGAGTCATAAATACTTGAACACGGGATAGGAAAATCTATTTTTTAAATGCATCTACAACTACAGTTTCAAAATAAAGTTAACTTACAATAACTTCTACTTGTTTTAAAAAATAGCGACTACAAATTACTTTTGAAAAGTAGTCACTGCTTTGTTACTTTCATTTTTTGTCAAAGGATTCGACATGTACTCTAAGTTGAAGACATATTTTAAAGAATAATGTGACCAGTCGTTTTCTCGCGTTCCACAGTGGAGCAAAATCCCGAAAAGCTGGCCAAAATATGAAAATGTTATTCAAATTGCACGAAACTTCGTAAACGGGTGTTTTTCAGGATGCTGATTACGATTCTAAATTTAAAATTCCAAAAAAAACAAAATGGCGGATCCAATATGGCGAATCCAATATGGCGAATCCAATATGGCGGACTAAAAATTAAAATGCTTTGAAAGTTACTCAATTTCTATGAAATTTCGTATACAGGTGCGTTTGAGGATGCTAAGTACGATTCAAAAGTTAAAATAAAAAAAAATGACGTATTAATTCTAAAAATATTTAGATTTAAATAAAATGTGAAGTTTCGAGACTAAACGTTACAAAGAATTTTCAAGGAACTAAGATATGTTTAATCGGAATTACACGATGAATCCTTTATTCATGAAACACAATTAAGTACATTAATGGAAAGTAAAATGTTAAAAGGTTTAATTTTTATATTATTAAAATAAAACGAAAGGATATTCTGAAATTCCTCTTCTGAATCATCTATAGTATAATAAGTAGATTCTTCAGAATGGGAGTTTTCGAAATATTTTACAGGACTTGTTATGCCTCTAAGGACAAGGATCTTAATTTCTTCTACATTAATTTATGTAATCTTTAAATGATGGGATCTGATGACATTCAAATCCGATAAAAGCCCCATCTTCCATTGTTTTCGTCCTACTGCATTTTAGCGAGAAATCTTCTTGGTACCGCTTGGTCAATTTGTTGCACGATTCTTGAGAGTCTTCCGACATTTTCCCAATTGGTAATATTGAGGAAGCTATTATTTATTTGCCATGAATAAGTATTCTGGGCACGGAATTTGGCATATAGAACAAGGAATGCAAATCAACGAATTTACAAGCTGTTTGTGAGCAATAATCCACGAAATTGATCAAATGAATGTTAAGAAATCACTTTTAATACGACGTGGAATCGTTTGATCAAATCTTCGTCTACTATCTTTATGAAAGCAGAATTAGTTGCGTTTTCAAAGAATCGACGAGCTATACTGTCATCATTTGTGCTTCCAAATCCGGCTTTTGGTTTATCGACGAGAATTCCTAATTGTAAACGAAATCCTTTTTGTAAATTTTGTTTTGCATTTTTTTTTCTTTTTGTCAGGAGTGCGCACTTGCCATTCCTTTATATCCCGTTTGTATAACAAATGCAAGCTACACTCAAAACATCTTATACAGGCACGTAACGTGGTCATACCGAATCGTAAATGAACTTCATTCACTTTTAGTTTGAAAATGTCATCAAGTTTATTAAATTGCCTTAAAGTTGCCAGACATAGTTACCAACGTTAAGTTGACAAATTACTAGTAAAGGCATTAAAATATTTTCAATCAATTATCCTTAAATCTAGTTTGTAATTAACGCCTACTTATTTTCTATCAATGATTGCTTTAAAAGGAATACGTTTACTGTCCTGATCTGCAACATAATCCATTTCACTGATAGTAGCTTCCGTATTTTCGAGAAAAATTGATTTTGATGGGCCTAAAAAAATCTAGGAGATGAAGGTCTCGAATTTTTCCAGATAACGATTTCTGAATTATTCGCAACACTTAAAAGTTCTAGTGGCACTAGAGAAGTGAAAAAGGTATTTGAACCTGCTTTCTACCATCAGCATCATCGCAAAAGTTTTGTTTAAAAGTACTTTGACCATAGATGTGCCATCACATCCCCACTTGCAAAGCAAATTCAGATGTTCTCGGAAGTCAGATTCTTAATAATTCCCCTTTTAATTAATAAAACACGTTTAGCAGTATGATCTAGCAAATATTGCAATTAAAAAGATATTTATTCTAATTACATTAGAATAAAATTAATTATTAGCTATAAAGATAAGATAACGTATTTCTATCGGATCGATGATAGAGAATTATTTTATTTTTATTTTTTTACTAATATTGCTTATGAAATTCCTTTATGCTTATGATTATAATACTTATTTTTAATATAATACATAATAATCTATACAAAACTGATTAATCTGAAAATTTCAAAAATGTTTGCCAGCTCAATTACTGTGACAAGTAATAAATTTCAGAGTTTTTGAAGCGACTAAAAAAGTGATATTTTTACTTGTGGTTACAAAAACCTGCACAGAATGCAGAATAGCAGTTTTTGGCAGCTGGTTTTTCACTATACATTAGATAATAGTTCAGGCTACTATTTCCATTATATGTCGTTGCGGAACACTGTGGAACTTTTAAACTTTTTGATGTTTAAAAACAAAAAAATAAGATATTTTTTCAAAATTTTTATCAAAAATAATCATGAAATTATTAATTTTTATGTGCTTAATAAAAATTTTTGTAACACGCGCAAATAATTTACACTCCATCACCGTGTGAATCCTGTTTAAAGCATTAAAATCGGATGATATGGGAAAATGTAGCACGTGTTTAAAGGAACCATTGTTTTGCTCTTTTTGTTCACCTCAGATCATGATCCTCCAAGCGTCACTTTTGAAATGATACAGGTTGTCAAGCTAAAACGAAAAAGATTTTTATAAATATAGATTCTGACCCTCCAAACATTATTCTAGCCATCTGTATAGTCAAAATTCCCTAAATAGTAACTTTATTTTTCGACTTTTGGCCAGCTTTTCGGGATTTTGCCCCACTGTGGTCGGCTGAATACAATTAAGTAAATGGATATGAATAATAAGTGAAAATTAATCAAATAACGGAGAGCATTAAAAATTGAGAAAGATTAACACCAGAAAATGATTTGTGTGTTTTCTCCAAAATTTTATTTTATACACGCATTTCAAAATTTTATCGAAATTAAGATATATATACCGGGTGTTCTAAAAAGGACTGACTGATTTTAAAATTCAATAACTTGCAAACGGTAACAGATATTTAAAAAATTCTTGCAGGAGCGTTATGCATAAGGTCAAAAGTTTTTTTCAGTGATTTTCGATTTCATTTGGAATTACAAACGATAGATGGCGCTGTAAGCAATAGCCGCTAAAAACAGGCTCGATTTTTTGGTGGATCTGTTCTTCCATGCGGAAAAAGGAGAAGGAAATGTATTAAGTGTGTCCCGAAGGACCAAAAATCAACCTGAATTTAGCGTCTATTGATCGCAGCACCATCTATTGTTTGCAATTTGAACTAAAATCGAAAATCACTGTAAAATATTTTTGACCTCATGCATAACCCTCCTGCAAGAATTTTTTAAATATCTGTCACCGTTTGCAAGTTATTGAATTTTAAAATCAGTCAGTCCTTTTTAGGACACCCGGTATATACATAATTCCAACAATATTTAAATATGGTTACACAGATAAGTATGGAGTCAGGAGTCTCGAATTTCCGAACACTATACTGGATACTGGGGATTCAAATGTATAGTAATATAACAATAATTGAAAACACATATCCTAATTTAACAAATGCTAGAATTGGGAACATGAAAACGTAAATAAACTTACGCACATAAACGTACACGCACACATCGACACATACATATAAAATCCTTTTAAAAATAGTTAAAATGGATTTAAAGGCCTCAAAATGTAATAATACACCAAGTATCTCCCAGAAATGGTTTTTATCTTAATCATAATGCTTCTCTTAAATTGTATGTGTACGGGGAATAAAAAGACTATGAATTTCTTTGGTAGGAACAAAAGCAAAGCAATGTGTAACAACGAGCTATATAACGCTAAGCTACTCTTGCATATAACATATTTATAGACATGCAAATAATAAGCTGCATAAATTTTATTTAAAACTCTTTTAATAACTATTACATTCTGATATAAAATTACTGTTGACATGCATTTAACAACATATTTGTATACTTAAGTCTCAAACACTCTCTTAATATGTTGACTGTATTGCGTTCTGTACAGACTTAATTATATTGAGTTGTACAATTTTAAAATCTAGAAAATTTCAGAAAAAATCTCTAAATGTAAACAATAATTAAATCTATAAATAATGCAGTTTTAAATGTTAGGACACCTATCATCATGACGAACATGAAGCCCTAATAATGAGTAAATATACAAGTAGTGCCAAAATGAATACTAATTTATTTTTTAGGGAGGTTAATACATGATTTTATCAGCATCGCTGAATGGTACAATTTTATGACTTCATGAGAAGCGTTGCTATACACTGTATTGTAAAGAAAGTTGGGATTTTTCCAGAACTTTATGTTGTAAATTTTAGAGCACGAATACTGTGAAATCGAATTCAAGCACCGATGGTGTGACATTGAATTCAAGCAAGAAATGAAATAAAAATCTAATATTTTCTATTCTTTCGCGGTCTATGCAGCCAATAGTAACGCGACTTTCCTCATTCCTGAGAAGAAAATACAGTATTTTTAAAGACAACAGATTATACTTTATAGCTACTATTTTGGCAGCTGGTGTGCCAGAACTTTATATTGTAAAATACATTGTTTTTTCCTGTAAATTGTTTTATTTTGAGTGCACAACTGTGATTTACATCTGATATTCTCAAATTGTTGAGCAGAATAAGTTTTAAAGAAAAGTTTACAATCAGTTTACAGACACGTGATTTTCAGGATAGCACTTTTTTAAAGAACAGTTAAAAGTAGAATAAGTTCTTACTACATACTTATTATTTTTTCATATCTATTTGTACCGCGCTGCATTCGACCCTTGCTTACACACGAAAAACAATGGAAGAATATTAATAGAAATTTTAATACTACTATG
The DNA here is from genome assembly GCA_963932465.1 of Maratus speciosus. Taxonomy (NCBI): domain Eukaryota; kingdom Metazoa; phylum Arthropoda; class Arachnida; order Araneae; family Salticidae; genus Maratus; species Maratus speciosus. Next base: position 83,257,264 of record OZ010789.1, read on the forward strand.
AAAAATAGCGTTTACTTATATCTCATAAATAAGTCTCTGTAATTATTATCTTATATTATATCAATTGTAACTTTCACGTAAAAAAATATTTTAAACAAATTTTGAGAAAAAATGGGCAACCTCGAAACTGATCCTCAAGAGTCAAATTCCAAACCCGAAACCGAAAACTTTAAAGTAAACCAGACACTAATCCGATTTGCAACAACAACAAAAAAAAGGTTAACCAGATCCAACCAGAATATCTTGTCGCTTCGGGTTTTTGTAAATAAGCTTACCCGACACAATCAATGATTCTATGTTAAATACACAGATTTTTATTAATAGTTTGTATATATTAAGACATTCGAATGATAGATTAGGTCTGTAGAAAAAAAATCAAATGAAGAAAGGAGAAACGTAAAACATCACAACATAGAATATTTTATTATCAAAGAATTACTGCATTTAAAAGTATTACACCTCACACAGCCAATATGAAGAAAAGGGGAAACTTTGTGAATCACGTTCTAGGCTATTTTAATATTAAAGATCATTTATTCATACTCTTATTCTGGCTTATATCACTAGTAGAGCTTTCTTGTAATAAGCACCTAGTTAAATTTTATATGAATCGCTACATTTTAGACACAAAGTTTCCCCTATATAAGTAATATATCTTAAATATATGGAGTGTGCTAAATATAAATGTTATACACATGTGTAATAAGAATATTTATTTCAAACATTATATATTAGATAGAAAGTTTAAATTGGATGAAAGGTAATTATTTTTCTCGTCTAATGTGGTTTCAACCATATACGATTACTTTAAAATATAATGGCGATAAATACAAATGAATTTGACTGTAAAAAAATGGTTCAAAATTCGAAATAATGTTCTAAAACTAAGATAACAATGTAAAAATATTCCAATTAAAACTGTTTTCTAAATTTAAATTAATGTATTCTTTCACCTTCTTTTTATATTTTTAGTGTATTTTAATATGTAAATTGTTATTGCAAAGGAATTTTTTAGACCGCCACATTAAAAAAAATTAATGCGATATAATGTCGATCTTACAGTTTACAGTGTATCTTAATTTACTTTTTTTAAAACTTTTGGATTATTCAAAGGTTTTTCGATACGCTAACAAATAAACAAGCTTAATAACACCTCCCGCATCATAAGTACACAATGTACGTCACGAATTAATTACACAACCCTACAAGAAGCACTTTCCGTAATACATCACGTATAATATCGAAATGTTGAAATAAGAAAAATAATATATGACAATGTGAAAAAAATATGAAACAATCTAAAATGAACTTTTGTGAAAAAGCTGATATATGTGCATGTGCACGCTTAAGATGTAATGTTCTGGGGCTGGTACGGCTAATATAATAAAAATCCCTTAGCTGCCTACTCCATGTTAGCATTTGTAATTTTTCCCAAAGTTGAAAATTATTATTCTTTTTTTTATTTCTTAGAATAATATTGCCCCCTTTCCTTTCAGATATTTTTTTTGTTGAATAAGGAATTGGAGCAACACTTTATGGCTGCACCTGGCAGTAGTCTGCTGTGAAATTTAGTGGTATTTGCCCTCTCCAAAAAGTCGATAAGAAATCCAAATCTACAGGAAGCGTGTTGTCAGAAAACGTTTGTGATTGAAAGAGACTTTTCCTTATTTGAAGAAATTTCCGTCGTTTGACTGGAGAATTTCAGGAAAAGTTTGCTCGTTCAGTACATTCAAAACATGATACATGAAATGTCCGTTTCTAAATTTAACACGTAGCACAGTTGTCCGAACACCTTGGGTAGCTGTAGAATAAAAATATAAATAATAGGATTTCAAATACTTTTTATGATGAATTTGTTAATTTTCCGCATTTTATGGGAAATACACAAAACAATGCGAAAATAGCGTTGTAACGAAAGTAAACGAATGGAAATAAACCTTGAATGAACTGATTTTTGTTTTCAGAGTTTGGTGTATTTTTCACTAAATTTTTATTTATCAGTTTGACAGTCTGGTGTTATTTTCATTGAATGTTAAATTTACCAACTTGTCAAAAATTCTAGATCTGCGTAAAAACTTTCTGCGTATCTTTTGTGCCACGTTAAATTTATGTCAAATTTATGTAAATGGTATCCATGCGTCATTGAAGCCAAACTAAATTAAATTTATACAAATAAATAGTACAGATTTTGTTTTCAATAGACATAAATTACCGTCATATATAATAATAATAAAATTTCTGTGAATATAAGTTTTCAAATGAATAATAACCGATCAAAAATATTCTTTATAATTTGTATTAATTCTATCTACATTTTCTTATATTTTGGTAAAAAATTGCTGAAATTCCTCCCAAGGTCTTCCTAAGTATTACTTCTTGCTCTGTATATACTGAACTTTCATTCAAAATGCACAATCTGTTGTGTATTCTTTGTAATATTATTTTTCAAAAGTCATTTTTTTACAAGTACAATAGCTTATTTCTATTCAGTACTATTTCGGTAAAATAGCATATGATAACCTTATAAAAGTTGTATTACTGCATTCAATCAACATCCATTTCCACTTATTCCCATTCCCGTTTCCAAAATATACGTATTTCTTCTTTTAAGTCTTGGCAACAACGCTGAAATAACACTTTCCTAATAGCCTAGCCTCAGATTGTGAGATTTAAGCAGTATATAGCCTGACAATGGGGAACAAGAAGGCGTTAATTTCATACGAACTCAAGTGTAGTTCTTGTGGGTAAACCTCTTACACCTCATTTCTTTAGAGACATAATATTGTCATGGCAAATATGTTTTGAAGGAACCTCATACAAATGTTCAAAATTACCCGTATCCTACTCAACACTAGTTATACCTGTAACCGAGAAATAAATCTTTAGCTATATTTCAGCGAATGGATGGAGGCAAGTTTGTAATGGCGTGTGACGGAGTTACGATGAATACTCCCAATGGACAATATAGTAATGGCGTTGTAATATAGTCCTATTTTTAAACCGTATTATATAAAAAATTAGAGAATTCTGAAAAAAAAGAATAAGGTCAGTCGTTTCATCTGAAACCAATTAATATCATTTGTTAATATAAAAAAAATGCTCGACCCATTTTGGAAAAACTGTATGACATCATTACATCAAGAAACTATACAAAATCACTTAAAAATTGTTATTAAGATCCTAGAATATACTGCATGTAGATGTTCAGATATGCAAGCGTAGAATTACACAGCAGATACACTATATGGCCAAAGGTGACCGGTCACTTGCGATTTTAGACGTTTTGTTAAATATCTAGAAACATACATAAGGAATTAAACTGAAACTGCAGGTGTGTAAATATAATAGTACAGGTCATATATTTCCGTGAAGATTTTTTCATGAAACCCCCTAGGGGACAAATTGAAAAAAAAAATATTTTGGATAACCCTGTAAAAACTAATGTAGCAAAATCGTTCAAACTCGAGATTATTAATAAATGGCTTATTGTGATATAGTGTGTTTACTTTTATGAAAATACCATGTATATTCGTAGAGATATTAAAGTTTTTATAAAAATAGTCCCAAATTTTGCCAAGTGTTTTGCTAATAATTTGTAGAGTTCTTAATATATATATTTAAAAAAAAAACGTTTTTTTTTTCAGAAAATATGACAAACAACATTGTTTTCCTGCAATCGGAATTGAAAATTATTAAAATTTCCATAAAAGATAAGCAGGTTTACTAAAAAATATTTCACTGCGCATGCGCAAATACAATCAAAATATAATGTACATTATGTATTAGCTAAGTGTATAGAGCAACTTTTGCGAAAGTTTCAAAAACATAGCTTGAAAATTCTGAAAATATTCGTTGATAGAATAAGCTCGAAATCCGTTGTTCCCAAAATGAAACAAAAAGATGAGGTGTTGTATCCGTATATCCATTAATTAGTGCCAATATAGCATACACAATATTCCACGTATTTGGATTATGTATGTATGAAGTATTATGTATTTGGATACAGCCCTCATATTTTTGTTTCATTTTGGGAACAACGGATTTCGAGCTTATTCTATCAACGAATATTATCCAAATTTTCAAGCTATGTTTTTGAGACTTTCACAAAAGTTGCTTTGTACACTTGACAAATACATTATGTACATTATATTTTGATTGCGTTCGCGCATGCGCAATGAAACATTTTTCAGTGAACCTGCTCATTTTTCATACAATTTTTTTTATTTTTTTATTTTGTTTGCAAGGTATTTTGTACAATATTGTCTGTCATATTTTCTGAAAACAACTTTTTTTTTATATTAAGAACTCTACAAATTATAAGAAAAAAACTTGGTAAAATTTGGGACTCTTTTTATAAAAACTTTAATTTTTCTTTGAATATACATGATATTCCCATACAAATGAAAACAGTTTACTGCAATAAGACACTTAATCATCATCTACTTTGTTGAACTCTTTTGTTACGATTTTTTTACAGGGTTATCCAAAAGACATTCGTTTTTTTCAATTTGTTGACGATCCCCTATGGAGTTTCAGGAAAAAATCTTCACGGAAATATATGACCTGTACTATTTTGTTTACACACCTGGAGTTTCAAGACAATCTCTCATGTATTTTCTAGATATTTCAGAAAACGCCTAAAATCGCAAGTGACCGGTCACCTTTGGCTATATAGTGTATAACACTATTTTAAAGGAAATCAGAACGACATGTCACATATTTGCTGAAATATGAAATGACGCCTTCTTGCAACTTTTTATGTTAAGTTATGCGTACATATGTTAGTATTCTACGATTTTAGTCTTAAACTGAGTCATTGGAGATAGTATTGTCTCTAATGTACGGGGAAGATGGAATTATTTTACTCTGTATAATTAGCAAAATAAGCACTATATTTCCATGAACATTTCATTCACTGAATTAGAAGTGGCCCCACCAGTGGCCGAGAGGTTCTGCTCTCGAAGCTAGTAGACGGGAAGTGCTGGGTTCGAACCCAATCGCGCCCGTCGGCCTAATCGTTCGTAGCTTTTGTGGTTTTCTTCGAACCTTGGATTTCCAAGCGTTAATGCGGGTTAGGTTCCCTTAGAAAGACCCCACGAAGGGCACTCTCCCTTTAGGGCCTATATCCCTCTTGTTGATAAATGGCCGTCATAAACGCAACCAACCAACCAACTGAATTAGAAGTAATCGAAAGTATATATGATTGAAACAATCATTTCTTCGACGAACAATATGAGATGAATTTTAATACGTTTTCTTGTACAAAGTGGCTTTATAATGTATGTCTACTGTGAGCAGTTTGGGTTTTAAAAGGGTTTTCTTTTCATTTTACCTTAGTAAATAATTATTTGCAATTGAAAAAACTCTTTAGTGTTTGACAACCATGTTCAAACGAGTGATATTTCTCGCAGTAACTTCTTCCTCTTCCTGCTCACTTCGTGAGGAAGACGTTAAAATATATCTCCGGAAACAAAAATGGTGAAGTTGCTAGTTCTCTTGATAATCTGTATAATCTGACTGAATAGTGTTTATTTATTACTACTGCTTAAATCGCGATCATTGTTTTATATTTATTTGGAAGATTTATTGTAATAAACAAAATTAAAAAAAAAAATTACCACTATTATCTATGAAATTTTCAAGTATTGTTTAAACTTTATGAAATTAAAAATGTTTATCTAATATGTATGCAATTCTATTGATTGTTTTTAACTAATTACTTTAGAGTGCTAAGTATCTTAATATTTATTCGTTCTTTTAACCTGCAAATGTGAATGAAACATGCAAATATTTATTTTCAAAACACTTTATTCTTCGAAACGGAATACAGCAGAATGGATATTGCAGTGATATTATCACATTATCAGTGATGGAACAGTGTACCAGCAGAGAATCAATTGACACCGCAAAATTGCATTAGTATTCTTCATTTAACTTCAGGACAGAATTTCTGATGTTTTTGAAGGCGAAGAATACTATAAAAATTTAGTGGTGACAATCACTCAATTGCTGCGCCACTGTTCCATCACTGACGTTTTTCAGATTCACATTCCGGTTCCATTCTCGCAATTAGATCACGCTGCAGAAAACGCCAGGTATTATAAATTTAATTTTGGCCACTGTGCATATAAAATAATAATAACTAAGAGATATATTGTCAAATCCAAACTGGCTAACATATGATACATTTTAAAATTATTTTTCGTTTGCAAAATCATGAAAATATCAGTTGACATTACTTAAAAGCTGTAACTGAATTGTTTTGAAATTTTTGGTTAAAAGCAGAAGATCTCTAAGAACATACTAATAATGAAATTAATATCCTGCCGCATCAGAACAGGAAAGGGAACAATCTGCTATTATAACAAACATCGCTTATAAGAGAAGATAATAAAAAAAGAAAACTGTTCGATTAAAAATCATATCTATAATTATTCCAACAAGGGAATTGTTTTTATGTTTAAAAATGTTTCAGTACGTTTCGAGCAATGATTCAGAGAAAAATAGTTTTTTAAACCGACCAAACCAGAAAAAAAAAATCTTAACTGTTTACTTTTACCGATTTAACCCATTTTTGTCACTGCACAACTAATGAATTGAAAGAGAATTTATCACGAAAATATAACTCTGAATTTGATAATTATTTGGAAAAAAAATAATTCATCTTCCCTCTTTCTCATAGAATATATATTTTACAGCTACCATTGCCAAAATATAGAAATATATAGTTGTATATATATTGGGAAAACTTGCTTAAAAACTGCATCAACCAAAATGCTTGTTATGTTAAACATAAATGTTTTCTTATAAGCAGACATTCCTTTAGAAATATTAAAAATCTTAATTTCAAATATACAGCGTAACAATACATTACAAAATTTTATGTTTTTATCAATTATATATTTCTTTTCTGATTGTCTTTTTAATTTACAAAAAAGTAAATACTCACATAATAAGTACGAAATTCCTCTGATTACTTTAATCTAATAAAAATAGTAAAAACAATTATTTTTCTAAGCATTTTTATTTGTTCTATTTGCTCTGTCTCTAGTTTTCAATAAAATATGAAACTTATTAATCGTAAAACCCTTTATTCTTCAAAGCGGAATGCAACTGAGAATTTTCGTTATCCAATTATCCCCTTTATCCACTTTTTCCCAGTTTACATGCTACAGCGCGCTGTATCTCAATTATATTTGCATTCCTCTGTGCAAATCCATTTGTTTTAGAAATTATCTTCGAAATTATTGAAAATGATTGGGTCTTGCACCTTTTAAACACTTCGAAAATTAACGAAAAATTTCAATGTTTGAATTAATCTATCTTCAAAACCTTTTTATGCATAAACATGAAATTTTGGATATTGATTAAACAGATTGTGCTTTGCAATATGCTACCATTAGAAATTTATTAGCCTTTTATAGAATTTGTGTATTGTTGAAATCGAAGTAGCTTAATAAAACTCTTTTTTACTCCAGAAGTCATTGCGCGCATGGTATCTTGAGAAAGAATGTATGGATTGTCATGAAATTTGCTAAAGATACTAAACATATATGTGTGTTTAAAATGAACTACTTTTAAGTATTTACAATGGTAATATTTTTAATTATGACTATTTTTATTCATTAAAAATATAAAATTACTTTTTGTTTACAAAAATATTTTTTTATACAGTTAAGGAAATAATTTTGGGATAAGAGTAGTTCATTTTCAACATACATATATTTTTAGTACCTTTACCAAATTTTATGATAATCCATACATACTTTCTCAAGATATTATGCGCGCAATGACTTATGGAATTAAAAAAAAAAAAACATTTTCATTTCAACACAGCACAAATTCTGTAAAAGTTGATAAATTTCTAATGACAGCACGTTATAAAGCACAATCTATTGAATCAAAATCCAAAATTTCATGTTTACATACAAAAAGATTTTGAAAGTAGACTAATTCAAACTTTGAATTTTTTTGTTAAATTTGGTCACGTTATTTGTTCTATTTGCTCTGTCTCTAGTTTTCAATAAAATATGAAACTTATTAATCGTAAAACCCTTTATTCTTCAAAGCGGAATGCAACTGAGAATTTTCGTTATCCAATTATCCCCTTTATCCACTTTTTCCCAGTTTACATGCTACAGCGCGCTGTATCTCAATTATATTTGCATTCCTCTGTGCAAATCCATTTTAATATATTAAATTTATTTTCCTGTAGATAATTATGTTTTGTTGCAAAAACAGATCAAAGGAAAATAAACATATTACGCACTGTACGAGAAAACAACCTTTTTCCGTCAATTTTGGGAATTATATATATAGTACCTAATTATATTTAATATATATTTTTAATTTAATGGCTGAGATTTAGAGGGTGTCCGAAAAATGCATTTGCAAAATGAGATACAGAAAAACGGAATGCTATAGAAATGCTCTGTTTGTTGCATTCTGCTTGGGAAACCAGTAAATATCAATCACGCAAATTTAGAATTCAGTTACGATGTTCACCAATAGATGGCTTCGCCAATAGATGGCTTCGCCAAGACATCTGCAAAAGCTACAGGAAAACGAACTCTATCTAACCTGAGCTCTGAACTTCGTCTTTCTGCGGCGACCGTGTGCTAGTCAGAAACTGCACAGTGTCTGTGCAGAAATTGTTTATTCGTAAGAACATCGGATATTGATTGTTTTGGAGTTTTACCTCGTGGACCAGAGTATTGTTGAAACAAGTCTCAGTTTTCAAAGGTACTTTAATGACACAAAATGGCCGAAAAGGCTCTGTTGGAAAATTTACAACGGATTGGAAATGTTGGGCGCCTGCGTGCGGCAGATTCAGAGGCTAATGTTTGAGGCGCCGAGCAAGTGATCCATCGACAACCCTTTACTTCTCTCAGCCGTGATATTTATTAGACTGAACTATGACAACTGTTACGTAACTTATAATACCCCATAGATTCCACCTGCTTCCATACAGAATTCAGGACCGAAAACCGCTTAGTGCTGCAACTGTAACTGTTAATGCACGGAACACGATTTTGAACGCTATGCTGCAGGAGATGAGTTGGAAATAGTTGGTTCTTCGCTGAAGCATATTTTGCACTCCACTTCTTCGTCAATATGCAAAACTGTTGCATTTGAGGAACTAAAAATCCCCAAGTTCCAGTGCAATTATACCTGCATTCCCTTAATCGTAGTTTGGAGCACCATTTTTTAAAAAATTTAATTTGGTCATTTTGTTGAAACAAAGCAGTTACTGCAGCTCTCTATCGTAACAGTTTTGCAGATTTTTGGCGATACAAAATTACTTGTTGGACAATGGGAGAATTCCGTGGTTCATGGAGGCCTGTGCCCGTCCACATCAAACGGTTGATGGTTTTTCACGTAAATGAACATTTTAATGATTATCTAATTGTCAAGGATTATTTCAAGCATACAGGAAATGGCATGGATTGGACACCGTATTCGCCAGATAAGACTATCTATGACTTTTCTCTTTGCAAAACACCTGGATATCATGGTGTATTGACACCAGTTTCTAAAAGCACAGAAAAACTGAAAAAGTACATTTCTGCTGCATGGGAGACAATTCCAGATATAACTTTAGCACGTGTTTCTTCGAATTTGTCCTCAGACAGAAACTTGTTCCTAGAAATTGTGGATTTATTCACAAAATGTTTATTTAGTTTCTTCATACTTCTTCGCAATGGGTTCATACAGCTTTATATATATATATATATATTCTCATTTAGCATCAACATCTGTTGGGAAACTTAGGAACTAAATTTTAAATTTCGCACGACTGAAAATTTACTAGTTTTTCAAGTAGTTTGCGACAAACCGTACATTTTTATCGCTTTCTGTTTTTCTGTATTTCGCATTTCAAATGCACCTGCCATTTTTGTGAGACTATTTATTATAATATTGATTATATATTTACTATACTATCAAAATATTGAAAATATGAATAACAATGAAGCATAATTTTAATCTATATATTTTTAGGTTTAAGTTGGCTATTATATATATATATATATATAAAAGATATTATGCTGTTTTTTATGATCATTAAATATTACATTTAATAGTAATTTTTTACTATTTATCTCATAATTATTTCTAATAATATGTCTAACATGTTTTATATTTTCATAATTTTAAATGTATGGAATATTTGATTCTAAAACGATAATTTTAATTATTATTTTTTTTTGCCCTAACCACAACCAGGTCTTATTTGAAAACAACAATATGTTTTATTATTTTTTTTTTATGGTGTCCTAAAAATGGTATCATTTTTCAAATATTAGAACTTTACTACCAACGGTTCGAAAATAAAATTAATATTTTACATTTTCAATCGTTTGATTTTCGATTTTATTTAAGAGATAAGTTTAAATAAAGGATAAAGTTTTTTTACTATTTTAAAAAATAATATTTTATAAATTAAACATGAAGCTAGTGCTGTAGACTCGCTTATAAAGAATATATATATATATATATATATATATTGGTATTTAACTTTTAGTTAAAACAAATTCGGAACCTTTACAAGTTCAAAAAAGTTTAATTGACTTTATACCATGCTCGATATTTTTTTCCCTCGTTTTGGGACCAGCTGCACGTTTCTAAAACTGAATAGCTGTTTACATAACTCGAAAATCTACGAGCTACTCAGTAACCTTACAGCATCACTTTTATTTTATCACGAACAAGCATACCGATAATATTTTGATGGTTTTGAGTACATATTCTTGGAAAAAAATATATTACTGCATAGTCAAGATCTGTTAGTGATAAGAAAGGTATCGTTACATTCATTCATGACTTAACGTAAAGTAATACCAGTACTTGAGCTGATATGTTTAGAAACATTTAAATTTTTTACCTTAAGGGGACAGTGGACGTTCAAAACGATTTTTTTTTCACTCAATCGTACTGAAATTTTGCATGCATAATTATTAATACATTCTGTAATTAAATTAATCAATTTCATTAAAAAACATGTGTAATTAAATTATTAATTAAAACATGTTAATTAATCACTCTAATTAAAATAGCTCCATGCGCTTTAAATTTGGCTTTAGGAACCCGTTATTTTGTTATATAGTAACTTTATAATTACTGCAACAAAAGTTGCTATGCGTTTTTAAAATTGCATTAATATATTGAGAAAAAAAAACTGCCAATATGTCATTTTTTCATGGTATTTTTCGGAAAAAAAGTTATAAAATTACCAAATTTTCATTTTATGTACAAAAATGCATGCATATTAATAGCAACTTTTGAAGAACAGCATATTACGAACAATAACACTTAATATTATTAAAATCGCATAAAAAATAAGACGCCTGAAACTTTTCGAGTATACTAACTTGACGAAAATTCTCGTTTTGAGAAAACGAGATTTAAAGTTTTATTTTTAGTATAATTCAATTTGTGCTACACAAAATCAGCACAAAACATTTAATGTTTGCAATCTATATCAAAATTCTTTAGTTTGGCTACTAAAACCCCAAAAATAATCAGAATACGTGAAGAATTATAGGCTTTGGAAACTTCAAGTATGTACATCACTTTTACAAAAATTTCATACATATTTTGCATTTCTTTATACATTTTTAGAAATATGATTTTCACATGTAATTAATGCGTATATTCAGATTTAATTTCTATAAGGCACGTACAATAATATTAAATTATGATAGAAAAAAAATGGTATGTCAATAAATTCAAAGTCATCGTGAAAAATCGTCATAAATTGCGAACTTCCACGGAAAAAAAGATACTTTAATTGCAAAATTTTCCTTTTATGTGCAATAATGCATGCATATTGATACTAAGCATCGAAGTATAGAATATTGCAAACATCAATACTCAATATTATAAAAATTGCATAAAAATAACATGCACGTGGGACATTTTCAATATCGACTAACTCGATAAAAATTCTCGTTTCGAGAACACTTGATTTCAAGTTTTACTTTTAGTATAACTCAAATTTTCCTCAAGAATTCAGCACAAAACAATTAATTTTTGCAATCTATATCAAAATTGTTTAGTTTGGCTACAAAAACTCAAAAGATAATCAGAATAAGTGAAGAATTATAGGCTTTGGACACATCAAGTATGTACATCACTTTCACAAAAATTTCATACATATTTTGCAATTCTTTATACATTTTTAGAAGTATGATTTTCACATGTAATTAATGCGTATATTGAGATTTAATTTGTATAAGGCATGTACAATAATATTAAATTATGATAGAAAAAAAATGGTATGTCAATAAATTCAAAGTCCTCGTGAAAAATCGTCATAAATTGCGAACTTTCACGGAAAAAAAGATACTTTAATTGCAAAATTTTCCTTTTATGTGCAATAATGCATGAATATTGATACTAAGTATCGAAATATAGCATATTGCAAACAACAATACTCAATATTATAAAAATTGCATAAAAAATAACATGCACATGGGACATTTTCAATATCGACTAACTCGATGAAAATTCTCGTTTCGAGAACACTTGATTTCAAGTTTTACTTTTAGTATAACTCAATTTTTCATCAAGAATTCAACACAAAACATTTAATTTTTGCAATCTATATCAAAATTGTTTAGTTTGGCTACTAAAAATCAAGAAATAATCAGAATGGGTGAAGCTTTGAGAACTTCAATTTATTTTACCACTTTTTATAAAAATTTCATATAAATATTTTGCTTTTATTTAAATATTGATATAAAAAAGATTTTTGCATGTAAATAAAACCTATCTCAAGATTTAATTTATATAATACACACAATAATATTTAATAATTACAAAAAATACAGAAAAAATAATGAAAAAAGTTACTATAATTAAACATTTTTTTCTTTTATGTGTAATAAAGTATGCATATTAAGACTAAGTTTCAAGATATAGCATATTGCAAATAATAATCATCAATGTTATGAAAACAGCATAAAAAATAACACACATTTCCTAAAATTTCCCCGCTCTATAAGATACCCCTTCTTTTTTAATTTTTTTAGAAATATTGATTTAATTTTTAATTTTTTTTAGATTTCTGTTATGTTTGTAAGCATCAGATGACCGAATTGTTTTTTGTGAGCTTCTCCGTTTTTCGCGTTTTTCAGCAATTGCACCAGAGTTTTCTATTTCACAATTATTTATCCGCAAAGTTGCTGCACACCCTAAATTGAATTCACCAGCAGCTGATATGACGTAGATTATATGATATATAATCTTTTCTTTGAAACAAACACCTCTTTGGGACATTTATTCCAAATGCAGCTATGAAGGGATTCGTTAGCATTCTGTGTTTTTGCAGAAGCGCATCGGGATAAAAGCTCTGTTGATAACAGTCTTTGATACGCAGGAAGAACTTCTGAGACGACATGTTGAGACAAAACAGTTTTCATTGAAGAATAAGTTTTGGGTGGTTCTTTAAATGCTATTGCACGCTGATAAAAACACCAGGATGTTGATCCTTCTGGGCATTTGGAATGTTGGGGTTTGTCATCGGTCGACATGCAATGATACAACGATGCTAGAGCTGCCGTTTTCATCTTATCAGTATCTGGTGCGTTGTCTTTGATAGCTTTTCTGTAGTAATTTTGAAGTTTTATAATTGTTCCTTCTGTCAGATTTCCTCGTTTTTTGCCGCCAAGAGTTACACCTTTTGCTTTGCAGTCTTTAATTTTATTTCGAATTCCAGTTCCCAATCTTTTTGAAACATAATTAAAACATTCTTCTGTCATGATCGGCATTTTTGCAACTTTTATGGAACGCTTCCAAAGTATTGAAGCAGCATGCATTTCCATGCTGTTTGATGACCCCGAAAACTTTTTTTGGCACTCTGACGAATGCGAACTACTCCATATGTGATATTCTGCAGTATCGTCGGCAAGGTCTCGAACAGCTGCAGTACATTCAGGACAATATTTACTCATTATCTCAAAATCAACCACCAAACCTGTCATGATATCAATGGCGATACCAATACCATATAAAGAGGTATGGCCTCGTTTCTGCCATGTACCATCAAATGACACACAGATATCAATAATATCATTTTCAGATAGAGACGTATCCATCTCTAAGTGCTTTTTTCTCACAGCATTGTGTGATGTTTGCAAAATATATTGCTTTGATTCAGCACTTTTTGAAGACAACTGATGCAAGCAGCTTGCAAAAGTTCTGCGATCCATTGCTGGGATTCCTAAAATCATTGAAAAAGTTTCCAAAGCAGAATGACCTTTTCCAATAGAAATAAAGCCTTTCACAAATTTATTATTGATATCGAATCTTCTTGAAACAGATTGGCGAGAACTGTTGTACGAAGAATTGGATTTGTAATCACATTGTTTGCACTGGAGTTTGATTTTCATCGAAAATCCATATGTATGACCAGTACTGATGTTTAAATTTTGCGTCTTGCATTCAGGACAACAAACATCGCATAATAAAGACGAAAATATTTCCTTATCAATCACTAAATAGTTCGGCAGAACTGGAGGTTCACCAGAACTTGAATCAATATCATCATTGTTGTCTTTATCTGTTACCTCTACAGATGATGAATCATTCCATCGTTTCGCATTATTCATTATTGAAGCTTTTTTATGTTCCGATGGTCTGCCTTTAGGCTTACGATAACGAGAACTTATACAATCGATTTTTGGAATAAAAGATCAAGCTTACTTTCACTCAGGAAAAAAAAATACTTCAATAAAACTTTTGAAAGAAATGCTGCTATCTCTAAAACCACGATAGAATCATAAACAAACTACAATCGGCGAACGGTACAGTTACGCAGTTGCAGTTAACATGCACGGTTACGAAAATATAAAAATATTATCATTTTTTAAATTACAATATGAAATTATAAATGTTAAAATACATTTGTTTACATTTTTCACGATAATTAAAGGGACACACGTCCCTTTAATTGTGACAAAAAATTGTTACATACAAATTTCAAAAGCTTGTATCTTCGTTACGAATCGTTGCAACTGAATGTGGATTTTTGCAAATGATAGAGATAAGATTGTTGTTCATTAATAAACAAAAAAAATCGATTTTTTAGTCGATTTTTGCCAAACTTAATGTCCACGGTCCCCTTAATAAATTTATGTCGCAAATGCTGGAAGTTTTCTTAATGATGCAGATTTATTCATTTGTTTGTATAGAGACTGAAAGAAAGTAATTTACCTGAGGGGAAAGAATTACAGAGTGAATGAAAAAGGAGAAAAAAATTATTAATGAATTTAAAGTTTTAACAGTTAAGAAGGAAAGACCGAATAAAAAGTTTACAAAACGTCTTATTCTGAAAGACAGTATAATGTCATAGATAAAACAAGAATAACTCGAACAAAACGAGAAGTTCTACTGAATCCAGCCTGCGAGTATAAAGAACCCCGACCAATTCCAGCTATTAAAATAAATGATCTGATTATTTTGTGCCAGCAAAACTTAAAAAGAAAGAAGAGCCATTACTTGTTCGTGTCTCCAAAGAGACCGTCAACTAGTAGCAATGATAATTTTTTTTTTTTTTTGGAATATCTAGTTATAAGTATTGAGAATTTGGTAGTAATCTAAAAAAAATATTTACTAAAACTATCTTAATTTCCATCTCTATAATAATAGCTGAAGTCATTTGACTGTCATCAACAGTTACGGTCTGATCGGTTCCTTTTTTATATGCCAAAAGGCCATTTCTGTACTTTTATGTTAGTCGAGCGCAGGTGATAAATCGCCAAATATTTTTCCGTCGCCACCATTCCATTTAAAAAATATATATATTCCTCATTTCATTTAAAACGCATAACTTTCCTTTAAAACACGAAAATCTAAATACATATATCAGATAAATTTAAAATACACATCTTTTATTCACCCCATTCAAAATACAATAAATAAATAAAGATATTTTTCCAGTATAGTTACTTGACGAGAAAAAGAAAAAAATCGCATCTTATTTTCCGGCAATCTATACACATAAGCAATTATTTCCATATGTATACAATTTATTTAATCTAAAGAAGGCAATAACATATTTTTATATAGAAACAGGGGTAATTTGTATAAACAAATATTATATAGATATATGTATAATTAAATTGTTTATATGCAAATAAATACATTTAAAGAAAAATAAAAGTTCACCAGGTTTGTTTTTATAGCTGTTTATATATTTTGTCAAGATATTTCTTTTTTGATGCCCGAATTGTGCCAAGCTTTAAAAAAAAATTCCAAGCCCCCTTTAGTGGAAAAGTACCTAAATATAAAAATGAATCGTAATAATAATAACATGAACTAAAATATTTCTTTTCAACATCAAAGTATTGTTTCTAACCAAATTAATCTATATTTTAAGATAACTTCAATTTAAATTAAGTTGACAGCTTACTGTCTCACTTCATAAAGAAAACAAACACAAGACATTCATTTATCATGAACGGTAGGAAATATTAAACCATGAAGATAATCATTCGCAAAGCAGATTCTCCAACAATGAATGATCAATATTTTTATGACATCATCGTAGGTAAATTGGCGGCGCTGGAGTTTGTTTACGGTTTGCATTCACGAGGGTTTTATTAACATGCTATCTTACGTCAGTGTTATAAGTTTAATTTAGATAATTTATGAACGAATCTAAGTTTAAACACTTGAAATTTCACTGATTTTTACAGCTACGGAAATTAAGTGGTATCTCTCTATTCTAAAAAAAGTAACTACCGCTGTCACCGCCACCGTCGGTCTTGAATTTTTTCAGACCGGGGATATTTCTTTGTGAATATTAAGAAAAATATTGCATACAAAAATATGAAAACCGTTGGTATAATAGAGAAATGTTTGATAAACACGCTGATGTAGACAGTTTTCAAATAGAAGAATTATTTTAAGAGATATTTAATGCTAAAGTTGGACAAAATCGTTCTATTAAAAAAGTTTTATAGGAGCAAAAACTATACATGGGAATTTAATCATTTTTAGATCATTTTATACGTTTGAAGTTCCCGGTGTGCAGACTGTATTTATTTTTTTTATTTGACTTATTTTGTGAGGTTTTATTTGTATTTTAAATTCAAATTTTCAGCATTTCCAGAAATATTTTTTACATATTTTAGAAAATGGTATTAATTTAAACTGTTGCCAACTGTATAAACAGTGCAAACAATAATGCTTGCTTTAAACTTAAAATTTATTTACACATGACTATTATAAGCAGGAAAAAACCCTTTCAAATTAGAATTAAATAATTACGCATAAAAAGAAGGAACTTATTAAAAATTACGTCATAAAAACTGTATTTACACGTGAATTTTAAAAGAGAAAGGATATTGTGAAATAATAAATTCATTAACATGCGTTAGGAGTCTTAAATAGGAGACATTACGTCACATTTACGTCACATTACAGCAATTGCATAAAATGAACAAAAAATAATATCGCAAAACAGTTTAAATTTAGCAATTGCGCGAGACATTTAGTTGATTTATTTCATTATTGAACAACATATGACTTTTGTGCTTGATATGAGAGACCGCTTATAAGTCAGAGACAAGATAGGAAATATTACAACACAAGAGAACTACATCCTGGGAGTTCCACACAAAATGTGTGTTCAATGGAACCAGCGGGATTCGAACCCACGATCTCCTACGCTCGCAAGCGATTAGCAGCGTGATGCCTTTGACCACTCGGCCACGGAGACCCCGTGATTTATTTGATATTTATTTGATATTTTGAGATGATCTTTTCAACAATTTTCTTAGGACAGCGCAAATAATATTCCATTTCTAACAAAAGCATTTTCGCGTGAATATTAGAAACAGAAAGAATGTTTTGGTCAAAATTATGTCAGATTAAAAACGATATATTTAAAATGTCTTATTTAAAAGAACTTTCTTTTCGCTTTGTTAAAAAATACCGGGTGACAAAGGACTCTGTTTACTTAATTCATTTGTATTAGCTTATTTTGAAATGTTTAATTGATTTTATTTAATCAAAGGCGTAAACAGCCATTGAATCTCTTAACAGCAGCTGATTTGGCATTAAAATTCCCCAATCAAAAAGAAATGAATAGGAACTCGTGTATAGGGAGAAGGCCACTGTTTTTAAATTATAATTCATTTTTCCGAAATCATTTTAAAGACGATCAAATTAGCGTGCTTTTAAAGTCTGCGGTGTCAGAACGGGGGTTGGCGAGCGTAGCTGGTAGGGGGCAGGGCCCCCAAGTTTGTTAAAAAAAAGACGAAATACCCATAACAACAAAAAATGTACGAAATATTATCAGGATCGAAAGGAATTCCTGATTTCTCTATTAGAATGTCTTCAAATTTGGGGAAAGATAAAGCAAGTTAATTAGTTTAAAAATGAAAGTAACATGATGCAATGCTTAGCACACATTTAAAGGAGACCAAACTGGTCGCCAGAGGCGGATAGTTTAGAAATATTAGTGTAAAACATTTTTTACATGCTTGTTTTTTCATTCATTACTGCTGATAAGTAAGAAACGGGGTAAAACTTTACTACACCTTTTAATGATGTTCTATATAAATAGTTGATTTTTTCAGGTAAACACTGGGATATTACCGATCCGGTTCTATATCTTTATATTATCAGAAACATGAAGATAAAAAGTAAGAAAAGTGAATCAATTCTTTTTCTATGATGCCAATTTAATTTTTATAAACACCACGAGAAAAACATCCAAAAGTTAGGGTAGTGATCATTTTTTTTTTTTTTTTTTTTATTCCCTGATTTTTATTCCGTTTAGAATTGAAAAAATAGCAAGTTATAAAATCGAATATACTGGAAACGCATATTTTAATTATATCCAACTTCAGATGCGAGGATATTATAAAGTAAAAACATGTTCGTGAGAAAACCAGATATTAGATTGATGATGATAACAATGTAATCATTAAATTTATCTTTTATTATTTTTTTTTTTACTTCCTAAGTAATTCTGTGCAATTTAAAATTTTACACCATTACATAGAAACGAAAAACAAAATGTACATTCAAATGCGATTTGCTTCATAACTGTACTTCAAATTACTGCTTTTTACGGTTTAAAATTAACTTTCAAACACAAATTATTTTCTATCTGCGTCCACCCAATTTCAGCAGATTAAAAAAGTTGCCTTTAAGACAATGTAATTAATTCAGCATTTCTGTGATATCATGTAATATTCAATAACTAAACTGCAGAAGGAAATTTAACTTAAAAAATAAATAAAACACGAATTTACAGATAGCTAATTAAACTATGCGCTATGACACTCAAATAATCAGAATAACAAGTCTTAAAATAAATAGTGAAGTGTTTTGTTATTGTCGGATGGCATTTGGCTAATACAAAAATATCAAAAATTCTTATAGAGTCTTTGGAAATAAACAAAAGAAATGGTCAGGTTATAAAGGTGTCATGTGACAAAATGATCAGTAAATCATATGACTGAGAATAATCAATGGTGCAGTGCCAACTGTTAAATTATAATCTGAAACAATTAATACTGACAGAGATCGATAAAATTTTAATTGATAGACATAAGGAAGCATTTGCTAACATACGCAAATAGACATTTGAAACTTTACAATTCATTTTCTCAAAATGATGTGTCCCTTGCCACCTTTATCATCTGAGATCTTAAGTTGTGAAATATTTCTACTTAAACAAGAGTTTTAAATAAAATGTTAATTTTACCGTTCTGAACTCCGGAAAGTACATATAACACCTTTAATCAAGATATAAAGAGTTAGATAGAAGGAATATTTTATACTAAATTTTAACACTTTATCTCATGAGTTTTGAATAAAAAAAATCGCTTCACCTGGATAATTATCTTTATTAATGTCGTAATATATAAAGAACAACATGCATAATAATAATTTGATATTTAGATAATATTTTTAATTAAAACTGATTTAATAAATTGGTAGTTAGAGCTCTTTTGCAAAATATGTACAAGAATAAGTAGATTAGTAACAAAAACTACTGTTATGGAAATCTCCCAGTTCTTATAAGAGCAGTTTAAATAAATGTATTGTGATCTTACATGTAACAGAGAAATGTTTTGTAGTTCCAAATTTTTCGTATAACATTTTTTAATAGGATTAAACCTACACGTAGATAAATCGTTAAGAAAATAACCACATTAAAAAATATTTAAGGGGTCTCAGGAATCTTAAGGCTTTCGAAATTTAAATTTTTTTGGGGTGTTAAACTCTCATCTTTTCTGAACCTTTTAATATATTTTTTCCTTGAAATTTTCATTGGAACAGAAATTATGGCTTTCAGATTTATACTCGTTCAATCGCTGCAGCGGCGTTTCCAAAATTTTGAAGTCGTTTTTCTCCAAATGACGCTTTTGGGTATAACGCGCAAGATATCTCAAAAACTTCTGAATATTTTTTCAAAAAATTTTCAAAACATACGTTCCATATTAATCTGTATAAATTGAACCTAAAATTTCCTTTTTATTGTTCAAAAATATATATATTTTAGCTCATTATGTTATTGAAATTTTCAAAATTTTGTATCAGCTAAATACAACTTTGTATTAAAAATATAAAAATGCTTTAAATACAAATTTATTTAGGTTCAGTGTAATTATTATAGACTTAAGTATAAATAGGCGCCGAAATTTAAATTCTAATCGAAACATTTATTTTGTAATTGTGCGCATAAACTGTTATACAAATTTTCTACTGATCAAATATCTAATAGTTTTGTACCTCTTGTAAATGCTAATTATACATCTTGCAATTTTTTTAATACATAAAATGAAAGAACGTACTTATATCTTTCAACTCAATAAAAATTGTGTTTTAAAATCGTATACATTTTAAGATATTAAATATTGAAAATGGTCTCTTTTTTTCATTTTTTCCAATTTTTAGAGACCTGAGACTCCTTAACTTTTAATGGGATTTCTAAATATGATTGAGCAAATTATTTTGTATGAAAAGTGCATTTAATTTCAGAAGAAGACGTATTAACTCTTTAACCGTCTGTCCCGGATTTTTCTGTTCTTGGAAAGATATTATAGCATGAAACCGAGATTAAAAAATATATACACCCTGCGATTTACAAGCATTCTTATAAAAATACTGAAAAAATCCTCGGACGGTGAAAGGTTAAATAAATTTCACATTGCATTTTTTAATAGTACTTAAAAGTACCGACATTATGTATGTAAAATTATGGCTAAAATACATTTATTTTGAATGTTTTAATAAATTCGCTTCGAAACTTTGGTTGTATACAAAGTAAGAATTTGTCATATTTGAATTTTTTAATACCTTAAAATCCTTCGTATAGCGCACACCTACGATTTTAGACTGTAATTTTCTATTTTTAGGTATATTCGCCGTATAACTCACAGCCTTTACTTTACAAAGCAGCCTGAAATGTACGTACAAATGGGATGCTCTTATCTTTTGAAGTCATTCATTCTAAGAATTTTTCCATGCTTGGTATACTGTAGTGACAAGCGATAAAAGGAAAACTATTTTCAAACACAAGCACTTTTTTACTCTTTCTTTCTTTCTAAC
Organism: Maratus speciosus; assembly: GCA_963932465.1. Taxonomy (NCBI): domain Eukaryota; kingdom Metazoa; phylum Arthropoda; class Arachnida; order Araneae; family Salticidae; genus Maratus; species Maratus speciosus. Next base: position 83,278,834 of record OZ010789.1, read on the forward strand.
CGATTTACCAGGCCTCTACCTGTCAGGTCTCCACAGCTGAACGGGTTTGATACCTGGTATCGGGGCGGTGATTGCGTAATCGTCGCGTAGCGGCAATAAATCTGACAAGGGCCTAGATCTTCTTCCTATCGACTGTGCCTACTGCTTAGCTGTGAACTTAGTTAAAACGGTTACTTAACATTTTGATCTTGTTTTTTTGTAACTGCGCTTTGTAATTCAAGTTGGCCTCGTAATTTAGAACTTTGATCATGTGAAGAGACCTTCACCTGGCAAGGCACCTTCAGAGGTATTATTCACAGGTAACTTGGAGGACTTTGCACCCACGACGGTTTTTACATGCACCAGGCGCCATTATCGTACATTGCGGACATCAGCTGACTCCAAACCGATGACCAGACCCCTATCTGCCAGATTTCCCTACCCAAACGATTATACTCGTCTGGCATCGGGGCGGTTGTCTGCTTAGTCGCCGCATGGCGGCTATCCAGTAGGCCAATGCCCCGACCGACCTAAATGTAGAGCCTGTAATTTGCTGGTTTCTCTGTTGTACCGCTTGCTTAACTAATTTACTTTGTTGATTTGGCTCATGCACATTACACACACATATCCAACTTAGGGAGTAGGTAAATCTGTATTTTAGATGCCTAATCGGTGGTGGGTACTTTACTCATAATATGAAAAAATATATATATATTCCACTTACTTACTAAATTCTAATTGAATCAAGTAATACAGCTAAAATTATTAAAGCTTCAATTGATAAAAGTTAATTAACTATAAAGCTATTTATATGTTCATATTTTCCTTATTTTTAAACGATTCATTTTCTTATTCAGCGTATAACGCGGACTCGTAAGTTTCGATGTTATTTTTAGTATTAAAACGCGTGTTATAAGAAAGATTATACGGTAACAAGACAAAAATATAGAAAATCAAAATACTGATGCAGCTACAATATATTTTGAAGGATAACAGAAAGTACCATATGTGTTTATTGTTTCTTTTCAAACATTTATCACACAAGATGCGCATGCTGATAAGTATATAAATAGTGTAACAATTACATGGATTAATAAACCACTCTTTTTTCCTCTAATTTCTTAACATTTCGGTCGTACATTATTCATTTTTGCAAAGTTTTCGGCAAAATATTTTAAAACTAAATACGAGAAATGAACTTTCTAAACTTCTGAAAAATGTTGTTTCTACGAAGGATTTTCCTTTTCATCCTCTTTGAACCTTCGAAAACATATTTGCATTGCAACATTTACTCTCAAGAGGATTTTTGCATTTCAAATTTTAGAAACAGGAATAATTCTTGGAATGCACTTTAAAAAATACATTTTGGGGGGAAATGATATTTGATGGAAGTTATTTTCATGACTTATTCATCTACCTAGTAAATTTTCACTAATAAAGTTCGATATGCATTAGTCACATAGTAATAAATTAAAATTAAAATTTAATGTGTTTTTCGTTGAATTTCTATAGGGTAATTTTTCTCCTGTCACAAATTAAAGATCGTAATGTATTGCAATACATAGGAAAATAGTAATATATTTTTAGTGTCACTTAATATACTTTAAAAAGATTTATGACGTCGATTTGTTTGTCTGCCGTCTGCTTGCGCTCTAACAAACGTAAATAACTTCGAATTTACATATAATTATTAAATGTTAAACGTTTTTACTGTGACATATTCATTATTTAAAATGAGTTGTGTAGACTTATCAGCTTGTTTAGACGGATTTACAAAAGAATCTCATTATTATATTTTCAAAATCAATACGAAAAACGAACTTTCTAAACTCCTGAAAAATGCCATATTTATGAAGGATTTACTTTTCATCCACTTTTAACTTTCAAAAACCTATTTGCATTGAAATATTTAATCTCAAAAGAATTTCTGTTTTTTAAATTTCAGAAAAAAGAATATTTCAAAAATGGTTATTCCTTGAAAAGAACATTCTGCCGAAATGTCTTATTAGATCTAACTAGTAATTTTTTTGTGATAAAGTTCGGTATGCAGTACTGATACATTAAAATTAAAATTTGATTCGTTTTACGCTGTATTTCGCAAGACTATTTAAGAAACAACAAGAAAGCAAATATCACGAACTATATCAATATGTTAGAAAAGAGTAATATATTTTTATTACTTAACATAGTAGAAAAGTGTTTAAATCTGCGAGAGATTTATTTTCCGTATGTTTCTCTTCTGTCTGTTGTCTGATCACACTGTAATACACATAAACATTCTCCGATTGACATATAAGTAATATCTGTTATCCATATTTACTGAAGAATTTTCGTCTTTGAAACTGGTGAAGAAGCATTTTTGCACACAATAGTGAAAATGTAATGAAATCGGACAAGTGGTTTATGAGATACATAAAAAATTAAATAAGTACAAAATTTTAAATATAATTTTTAAACAATATTTCAAATTTTTTTTAAATATTTTATATCATAAGTAATCGCTATAGAAATATGCATTGCATAAAAAATGCATTCAAATTTGACTGTTAGTAAATAAAATTAAATTTTGATAAATTAGACATTTTAAGTGTGGCTGCAAAATAACGTCTTTTGATTAGTAGAATAACATAAAATCTCCTTCGTGCTGTATTTTGATCCGGCCCCAGAATTTTTATTTGCCAATTTAATGAAATATTCCCCTATTGTTAATGGTTTCTTTCGCTACGCACATGCTTCCATCATATTTTAACAAAATAAAAATCATATATAAAGATTTTTAAAAAAGTAATAGGATATCTGCAGAAAGAGATTTACATCATTCTTTATATCATGCCTAACAGAGACACAGGATAACCAAGTCCATATAAGCGAAAGGGAGGATGCAGTACAGCATGATATGTTTGGTGCACGTACTTCCCTGAAACAGTAATATATCTGATTGAAAGTACTTTAGGATTGAAAGAAATTGACTTTTGGAATGTCTGAAATACAAAATTATGCCTTATATAAAATAGATGTGATGACATAAAAAATATCCTAGCATTCCACGAGATGCAGAAACATTACTCATACCAATAAACTTATTTTCGCTTTTTGTAGATGTCTTATTGTTTGTCTGAGTCTACACTATAGATCGATACTACCTAGAAAGCGTACAACAAACTGTTTATAAATATATTAATCATATGTACAAAAGCAAAATGCCTTTTTTCGATTAATTTTTTTAAGAAAAGTAATTTAGAGTAAAAAAAAATCGATCCAGAAAATATTTAGTAATATTTTACAAAGCAAGACAGCTGAATCCAGTGTAAAAAAGTAAGATATGAACAAATATATATTTTTTTGACGTAATAAATATATTTTAAAGAATTACTCCATCAGTTTCTAATAAGCTAATGGTTCAAGCTAATCGTTCTGAACATTAAACACAAATGATCATTTTGATAAAATTGTAACAATATTTGGAAAATATGTTTTTATTGTCCGGGGAGAGAAAAATACAGTTATATATACATTATTTACTATGTTACTTTAAGCGGTTTTAGAAATAAAATTATTATTCACATATGTGATACATAGAAAAGAAATTAATGACGTAGTTGGTTTTAGTGATTAATGGTCAGATATATTTAAGGTATATTGATCATGTTTCCGGTATTCTAAATATCCACGAGAAATTTCTATAAAGCATAAACATGCATCTTATTGCATCTGGTTTGTCAGATATGTTTCATGTAACAGTCCATACCATTTATCACTATTATTTTATTCCACAAAAGAGATATTTAATCTATAACATAAAACGGAATTTAAAATAAAATGTACCAATCGCAAATGCATGACATTACTTTCTACTTTGTGCCTAATTTTGTTTAACATGAAAAGAATTTTCGCTATTTAAAAAAATACCTGTTTGAGATGTTTATAAATACGTCTTGTTTATGTGTTTTCAATAAAATATTAAAACAATTGACATATGTTTTTTTATAAAAATATCTTTCTCCTGTTATATGTAATGTAGATTCGCGTCTATATATTTCATATTATCTTAAGTCTATATATTTCACGGTAATTTAAGCCTATATATTTCATATTATCTTACGTCTATATACTTCATATTATCTTACGTCTATATACTTCATATTATCTTACATTATATGATATTATCTACATTGCCAAAATAGAAATTGGTCACCATATTTTTTTAAGTATTTAGTTCAATATCATGATAAAAAAATGGGATGAAATAAACTTAATATAAGTATAACAGTCCATACGAATATTATTCATACGAATAAATCAGTGGCGTGGCGTCCGGTCATCGCTGGATGCGGCGATGACCAAGCAATATTTTAAAACTCTTAATAAGCTTTTAAAACTCTACGATCCAGTTTTAGCAGAACATTTGGAGTTCATGTATAAGTGAAGGTAAGATTTAAAGTTTCTTTTTTGAACATTCAACCATTGAATTTTAGAGTTAATAATTTTTCACCACAAACTTAAATAATTGCGATGACCACCGAAAATTTTCACGCCACGCCACTGGAATAAATATATTATACATACGAAAAAAATATAATATTCTATAACTAGAGTGTTTATATGCCATAGTTATGGAAGATATGTATAGATATGGAAACGTTTCTTAAAAAATCCAGACGTGATGCGGCGTATAACTACTCCTACATCCCCGAGAGTTCTATATACAGGTTAACACGATTATGAAAGCTATATTTTACTATCTCAATATATATAAAATGCAAGCAGAATTTTCATTCCTACCGCTTATAAATTTAATTCTGCTGAATAGATTTTGAAGGGACTTACACTGTTAGTTAGATAATTTTTCAGAAATGTTATTACAACTCATAACGTTCTACGTTGCTGAGTTAAATAATTATCGTGAAAGTTCTAAATCAGATGAACCCAATTTTGAAAGACTGGCTTTTTTTAAATGTTCCATTGAATGAATTTTTATGGGATTTAGATCATTTTCAGGAATATTTCGGTACATTTTCCAGTTTAAGAGATTCTGCTATGTGGATTTCGATGGAACTTGATCGGTTAGTTAATTTTTCAGTGAATGTTTTAGTATAAAATACATATCATATGCTATGTGTTGCTTTGTCGTCAGGTTGCTTGGTTATAGAATTATGGCTGAAACTTCTAGAATCAGGCGAACCCAATTATGAGTGATTTACCTTTTTAATAAGTTCAATTAATGGTATCTAATGAGACTTTCATTGAAAAATTTTCCTGAACTATTTTAATATATTACATATTGTTCTATCTTTCTTTACTGAATCATACACTAAATGATCAACTAAAGAAGTTGCTCCTTAAAAGCCTAAATTTTGTTACTCAATAAAAGATCTAATAGCGTAAAGAGGTTCATATTGTTTTCAGCAAATCTGTTGGACATTCCAGGTAAATGTACATATTGCTTTAAAAAGCATGATCAAATTCACAGGTATATTTCGTTTGATTCAAAATTTCTTTAGGAAAACCGACCAGCGTAGCGGGCGAAGGCTGCTAGTATACTATAATTTTCGTATGTCTTAGGCACCAAGATATTTGGTACATTTGGTACATCCATTTTATTATGTGCTATGCGGACTTGATTTTAAAATGGCTATGGAAAGAGAAGGAAAATTTTAACTTGTATTTCGCTCGCATTTTAAACATAGATTAATATACACAAGAATTTTTTTCAATATGCAGATGATTACATTTAATATATGTATTTGCTTACCCCAACAATTTATGTATTATTTTAAGATACGGAATGAAGATAATGAATTTGCTATTAAAAAAAAAAAACTTGTAAAAGGATGGCTATCTAAATATTTCAGAAGGAAATATTAATCTCATTTATTAACAACTTTGAGATAGACTCCTAAGGTGGCAGATTTTACACGACGCGAAACAGAAAATTGTACTCGGAAATTCGAATAAAAAATACTTACAGTAGCGCTGCGAAATTTAACAGTTTTATCAATAATATAGTTAATTACAACTACAGCTAATTATTTTAAAAAATTGAGAGCACAAATTACATTTGAAAAGTAGTCCATATATCACTACTTTCAGTTTCTGTCTAAGAAATCATCATCCACTTGAAATTGAAGACATGGATTAAATAATAAAATGACCCTTCGTTATAATTAAGTAATTGAATATTAATAGCAAGTGGATAAGAACATGTATAAGGAGGATATTTAAAAAAAAAAAAATCAGAAAGATACGATACCAGATAACGTTTCGTACTTGTCTCCAAAATGTTATATTATTCATATATTCCAAATTTTTCACGAAATTAAGAGGTATATACATACAAAAATTTATTTAAATACAGTTACCTTAAAAAATCTGGATTGCCTTCTCCCGAATTTCCGAACACTTTGCTGAATACTGTGAATTGAATTAAATAACAATATAACACTAAATAGTAATTAAATCCGAATTTTTGGAATGCTTTATGAATGTGTGTTTTCATGTGAGAGTTTTTAAATACTAGGGGGCACTGCCCCGTACGAGCTACATTCGCCAACCCCCGTTCAGACACCGCAGGCTCTAAAAGAACGCTAATTTGATCGGCTTTAAAAAGATTTCGGAAGATTGAATTATAATTTAAAAAACAGTGACGATCTCCCTATAACCGGATTTCTATATATTTCTCTTTGATTGGGGAATTTTAAGGCGAAATCAGTTGCTGTTAAGAGATGCAATGGCTGTTTTCGTCTTTGATTAAATAAAATTATTTAAACATTTCAAAATAATCTAATATAAAATGGATTAAATAAACAGAGACTTTTTCTCCCGGTATTTTTTAACAAAGCGAAAAGAAAATTCTTTTAAATAAGACATTTTAAATGTATCGTTTTTAATCTGACGTATTTTTCGCCAAACTTTTCTTTCTCTACTTAATATTGGCGTAAAATTACTTTTGTTAGAAATTAAATATTATTTGAGCTGTCCTAACAAAAATAGTTGAAAAGATCATCTCAAAATATCAAATAAATGTTTAGCGCAATTTTTAAATTTAAGCTATTTTGCAATAATATTTTTCGTAGTTTTTACGTAATAGGTGTAAAATGACGTAATTTCTCCTATTTAAGACTTCTAACGCATGTTAATGAATTTATTATCTTACAATATCCAATCTCTTTTAAAACTCACGGGAAAATATAGTTTTTATGACGTAATTTTCAATAAGTTTCTGTTTTTTATACATAATTATAATTTGAAGGTTCTTTTCTGTTTATAATAGTCACGTATAAATAAATTTTTAATTTGAAGCAAACATTATTGCTTGCGCTGTTTATGTAGTTGGCAACAGTTTAAATTGATACCATTTTCTAAAATATGTAAAAAATATCTCTCGAAATGCTGAAAATTTCAATTTCAAATAGAAGTAAAACCTAAAAAAAAAAACAGTCAAATTAAATAAAAAAACAAATGCAGTCTACACACCGGGAATTTTTAGCGTATAAAATAATCTAAAAATGATTAAAATTCCCATGTATAGTTTTTGCTCCTATGAAACTTTTTATTGGAACGATTTTGTTCAATTTTAGCATTAAATATCTCTTAAAATAATTCTTCGATTTGAAAACTGTCTGCATCAGCGTGTTTATCAAACATTTCTTTATAATACCACCGATTTTCATATTTTTGTATGCATTATTTTTTGTTATTATTAACGAAAAGAGACCTCTAGTGACAAAAAATTCAAAACCGGCGGCGGCGGAGACGGTGACAGCGTTAGTTACTTTTTTTTAGAACAGAGGGATTACAAATTATACTGAAAACGTGGGGAAATTTTAATATACACACATACATCCACCCGTACACATGCAATCGTTTTTAAATAGTTAAAACGGATTCAGAGTCCTCAAAATGTACTAATATACCAATATTTCCCTAATAGTTTTATTATCATAATTTAAATACTTCCTTACACTGTATATGTAATTTTGATATTTTTTTTTTTTTTTTTTTATGGAATATAAAAACCGTAAGTGAATTTCATTGTTTTGTTAATTATAATTATTTTTTAAGAGTAACGATACACTTCGGATACCCTGTAGATTATGAAACAGTTTCCAACACATACAGATTACTACAATGAATCTCACAGTTTAACTAAGAGAAAGATATAAGTAAACACTTTGTAAATTGCAGAGCACATTTGAAAACATAATTTCAGCAATTAACACCAATAGTCGTTGGTAAATAACCGAATACTTTTGTGAAACTCTGTATATGATCTATATATTTTTAGTATCACATACCATGTTAAAATTTAGTTAAGTTAGGAATCCCATTGCATAGTTTAAAAATCCCTTTCAGGAATTTCTAACAATAAATTTAAATGCACTGAAGTGGTATTGTACAGACATGATCTATATAATTTATGCATAACTAGTAATATGCACGAAAACACTGTTAAATTTAAAAACGTGTGCTACAAATTAAAACACACTTTCAGCTATTATTGACCATACACAGTACTGTAAATGAAGATATTGTGTCTCTGTAATTGAATGATGAAAGCTACGCACACTCTATTACAAATTAAACATCTTGTAGTTCATTTCAGTGATGGATATCAATTTCAATATATTTGAAATTGGTTTATGATTGATTTGACTTTGGTTTATGATTAATATGATGAATATGAGAAACATGATTTTTCGTAAGAGACCTTAATGTAACGGAATGCTTTAGAGTATCCCTGTAACTTAACGATATAATGCATACTATATTATATAGTAAGCATCTTGTAGTACACTTCTAATATACACATATCAATCTCAAAATTTGTAAAATGGTGTAAAATCATTCAAAGACATCGCAAGTTAGTTTTGTCCACATACTTTAATGTAACGATATTCTTTTTTTTCCTTTCAAGTCCTTTCATGTCCTTTTAAGTGGGCTATAAATGATACACGCTTCATTTTCAAAACTGAACATGTTATAGTGTAACTCAATAACATATTTAAATTTTGTGGAAACCTGGAAATATTTCCGTGAGTTAAAGCGCAGACAGAGAGGTTAACCGAACTCATAAAAACTTTCCTCTATGTTGGGAAGTTTAAAAACATAAACAAATGAAGCATCATTTTAAGCTATGCCTTTTTAACACTTTCCAAGAAAGTTGAAAAGTGTTTATGCTTTCGGTTTGTCTCTCCGTCTCTCCACACGCTGTAACTCCCGTAAATATACTTGGATTTTCATACAATTGATAAACGTTATTTAGGGTCACATAGGCATGCTTAGTATTGCATATGAAACATGTGGAATTAATAATTCATTTACAGGGGCAACCAAAAGAATCCCATTAAATTATGGTATAAGGGGGAAAATTGTTTGCAGAGAATTTTAAGCTCATTGTGCTATTTCAAATGTATCGAAACTGATATAAGTCACTGCATATTTTACTACTGGATGATTACGATAGAATAGGGCATTCATAGGATTTGCCGTTTGTTTACAGGGACACACAAAATAAATCGATTACTGTACTGTCTGAGTAATAATTGCTTAAAGTGAGTTTTCAATTTCGGCATGCGCATTTAAATTTAACTATTTTTTTACACTTTACTAGTTTTATATAAATTATATACATCATATACAGGACTACGGAAAAGAATTCACGTGACATTCCTTAGTAGCGGTGTGTTACAGGTTTCCACATGGTTGAATTAGACAAAAAATTTTACTTATTAAACGGTGCAGTTTTGTTACATTATTCTGAATGTTTTGGAAAGTGTTTCATAATTTATGCTTGAAGCATGATTTTTTTTTGTTTCTTGTTTATGCATGACTTCACTAAAGTAACTGTTCGTTCTGATATTCAAATATTACTTTTAAATTTTGTAATTTCTTTATTAAACTATAATGTTAATTCTATATTAATATGTCTGACATCATATATATTTTCTGAATATTAAAACATTAAAGCAAAAAATCTTATATTTTTTGCTAAACAATATGTTTTATTTTGTGCTGACCACTATTATTACAGTAGAAAATAAATATATGTGTCTTATATTTTATTCTGTCCTAAAAATGCTAGATAGTTCTTTCCAAATTTAGAATTCTAGTATCAATAGCTAAGAAATAAATTCAATTTAAATTGGTTTATTACATTTTAAATAATTTTGCTTTCGAATTATTTTGCGGATGTGCTTTGAGATAGAATTGGTGATTTTTTTTATTTTTATTTATTTTTTTCTTTTTACTAGTTAAAAAAAAAAAAAAAAAAAAATGTTTTTTTTTTCTTTTATATATATAAATTAAGTATAAAATTGGTGGTTTAAACAATGATACTCAAAATGAAACACCAAATATATTTTAATAAATATTTTCATATTTATCTTTCACTATAAAGAGAAATTTGGATATTTGACAGAAGCAAAATATTTTGCCAGCATTTATGTCATCTTCAATAATTTTCTTCGCTCATCTAAATTTTTGGAGCAGCTGTATGTTTCGAAAACTGAATAGCCGGGTACATAAAAATAAAATTTCTCAGTTATTGAAATAACACGAAAGCATCGCAGTTATTTTAGCGTGAATAAATATTCCCATGTTTTGATGTTTTTGGGTAAATATTAATGAACATTTATTTTTACTTATTCAAGATCTGTTACTGATGTCAAAAGCGTGGTTACATCTACTAACGACTCCAGCGTAAACTGAAAGGAGTATTTCAGCTTATATGTGTCGTAGCATTTACATTTTTTACTTTGCCATTTTTCTATCACATGAAAGGCGATTAATTAAAGTTTCGAAATTATTCATTAGCTTGTATATATTCTTTTATCTTGCATGCAAAACGGAATACATATATTTTTCGAAGGCACAGAATTTTAATACGTAGGTGTAAATTTTCATATAAAATTTGCAATAATTAAAGTGACCAGCGTGTTCTGTAATGCGATGCATTCGCGAGAATGAAGCCAAATTTTGTAAGATGATATATCAAGACGTACGATAAAGAATTCTGCAGAAAAAAATTATTCCCAAAATTCATCGCTACGGGATATGTGGCGCTATATAATAAAAAATAGAGTCTGCAGTTTCACACTCTAAATCTAAAAGGAAGTGATGAAGAAAACCCATTACTGAAATTTCACTTTAAATATTTTAAAAAGTGTCAGTTTGTTTGGCTTTAAAAGACAATGTGTTTTTTATAAATAATTTGATCGAAAGTTATGGCAATATCACTACTTCTATAGCAGATACTGTGTTATATGTCAAATACTTTTAACTCAACTAATGCATCTCGCCAATCTATCTTATTGCGTTTACAAAACACCAAAAAGCATAAAAGTAATGGTCCTTTGTTACTTAATGGCTTACAATCAAAGATTGAGAGGTTACAGGAAAAAGGTTCTCTGTTAGTTCATTGAAGAAGATGTCGCAAACCGGTGCCATAGGGTATCATCGAAAACGTTGCAACCTACAGTTGTTGGAAAAACACAGAACGATATTTTTTGCAGTTTCAGCAATTGTAGGTAACTCGTAATCTGTATATGATTTATTATACGAATGGAAAATCTTAAAAAATATTATTTACTTCTATCCGTACAGAATATGGCACAGAAAGGAACGTCAGAACAACCAGTATAACCAATGGACTATTTTTCTAACTATTATTTACAGAATAGAGGTTTGTGATAATTGGTATTATAAATTCTTATAGGGAGACATTTTTTTATCGGATTACATGTGCAGTGCATGTGCAAATATCAAGAAATGCAGAATTTGGAATTGCAATTCATCAAACACATTCAAATAATTTCCACTACAATCCCTTTAGATAACTTGTTAATGATATTTTACTCCATAAATGATAAGGTACATACTTCTATCAGAACATTATCTATATTTGACATCATGTTTTTCCTTTTTTTTTTTTTTTTTTTTTGTATTTTTTACGTTAGGAAATCAAAAGAGAAGTCATTCGGTATAGCTATTTAAGAGTTATGAATGTTTGTATTTTTGAAACTTTTAATTTTAATGTGAAATTCTTTACAATAGTTGCAAGTAAAGATTGCAAGGCAAGAAGTTTTTTAAGATACATAGAACATAAATACATAAATAACTAAAGAACGAAACATTTAGATGTAGAATTCGCGTAATTGCATTTTCTCAAAATGGATTTTTGTTTAAAAAATCGTGTTTTTTTTTTTTTTTTTTTCGAAATTATTTTATCATATATGTATACATATATAATAAATTTTCCGAAACCATTCGAGTGTAATTTATGTTTCTGAGTATAATCTACCTATTTTACATCAATATTAACTTCATAATAACACATTTGTTCGTGGATGTTTCTTTTTTTTTTTTACAAATTTGTTCGTCAAATCACTTTAAAATGTTGCAAAATGAACAGGAAGAATTACGAAAAAGAGAATTGCTAAAAGAATTTACACTAAAATATGTTTACATTTATTTGATAAAATGAAACGTACTAAACATGGGAATATGCATAATATTTGTAATATTATAATATGCATTATTATGTTTCGTCTAAATTTACATAAAAAAAGCTTTTTGCATAAATAGCATAAATGCATTTAAGCAAATTGCATATTATGCATTACAATTATTATTTTTATGAAAACCAAAAAATATATATATATTCACTTTTTAACAGAGGCATTATAAGTATTAGTAAATATAAATTAAGAATAATAGTATAAAAGGCGTATAAACAATTTGTTTCATAACCATCTTGTAAAGTACTTTACATAAATAAATTTCCCCTAAATGGCTAAAAATATATATATACCCATTTGTAAATTGCGTCCAATATTCTGTACGTTACAAAAATGCATAAAAATAGGCTTGAAAATGTAATTTCAAAATTTAAGAAAATACGTATTTCAGTGAAATCGACAATTTAAAGTTATGACTTATTTATTTGGATCCTTGCTAGGAAAACCACAAATAGACCTACTTTTTACATTTCGCAATGTTGAAAAATGAAATATCTATAAACTTCGAAGAAAGTCTTCATTTACGCAAATAAATGTCCTTCTTATGCTGTTATCTTTCGGTAACAGATAAAGACATTTATAAATAATTATTTCATACTGTTTCTATGCTATAAAGAAAAAGAAAATTATACAAATGTATTAAAATTCGTAGCGTCCAAAAAAGGGCATAAATGGGTTAATATGCCTAAGATATTGTATGTAGGCTGAATTGAAATTTAAAATGAAATCCAATCACATTAAATTAGTTTAATACGTTTCATCATTTTATTTTCGTTTTATTTCAGATGATGCATTTCATAAAAAAATAAAGCATCTTTGTTCTTTCATTATTATTTTTAAAAATATATCTTTTATTAATAACTAGCGAACTTGCCCGGCGTTGCCCGGGTACGTCAAAAAACAGCAGGAATTACGAAAAAGCTCTGAAAATCACAATAAGATATCGCCAAAATTTTTTAAATCGCTTCTCAAATTTTGAAAACAGAAAAATATATATATTGTGTTCGAAGATTGCGGGATGATTCCTTTCACTAATGTAGAAAAATAGTAGCAAATCGCTAAAATACACTAAAAATCACATACAAAATTCCCGAAAAATTCGAAAATTGCTATACGAAGTCCGAATAAACTTTATTGAAATGAGAGCAGAATGTACTTTAGGTCAAAAATAGAATGTCAAAAAATTGCAGCAGATCGCGAAGAAACGTAAAAATCGCATTAAAAATTGCAAAAAGTTCAAAAATCACGAAAGTCAAAATTTACTATAATTGGATAAAAGTTTCAAATCTAATTCCTTTAATATATAAAGCGATTCCAACTAGTTTTCAAAGCAAAACACAAAGGTATTTTTCTATTTAAATTTTAGAGCAAATTTGGATTCCTTACACACGCGAATTATTTTATCTGCATTTGTGCAGGGTTCAATAATTTTCTTCGCCCACCTAAGTTTTGGGAGCAGCTGTACGTTTCGAAAACTGAATAACCGTATACATAAATCTAGAATTTTGTCGTATTTGAAATAACAAGAAAGCTTAGCTGTTATTTTAGCATGAATAAACACAGTTGTACCATGTTGATGTTTTCGAGTAAACATTGTTGAAAATTTACTAATACTTATTCATGTTCTGTTACTGATGTCAAAAGCATGGTAAAATATAAGGATTACATAATGTAAAGAAATAGCAGTATTTGAACCTAATATATTTAGAAGCATTTACATTTTTTACCTTTCTGTTTTTTTATCATATGAAGAGTAAGATTTCATAACGGTGCGGAATTAACTAATTGTTTCTACCGGTTGTCCCAAAAATGACTGATGGATTTTAAAATTCAATAACTTGCAAACGGTGACAGATATTAAAATAAAATTCTTGCACGAGGGTTATGTATGATGTCAGGAGTTTTCTTACTGTGATTCTTGACTTTAGTTTGAATTTCAAATAGATGACGCTGCGAGAAATAGGTAAAAATTCCAAACCCGATTTTGGTAGTTCGGGATCCATTCAAAATATTTTCACATCTTTTTTTTTCGAATGGGAGAAGAGAGAGGCCGAAAAATCGAGCCTAGATTCAGAGCCTATTGCTTGCAGAGCTATCTATCACTGCTATTTGTAACTAAAACTGGGAATCGCAGTATAAAAACTCCTGACATCTTACATAAACCTCCTGCAAAAAATTTTTAGATATCTGTCACCGTTTGGAAGTCATTTTTGACATCACCATGAGTCATTTTTGGGGCTCCCGGTATATAGTCTCCTATGTTACATCGATTTAGGCTAGCCATTTTGTTTGATTACGTGAATATTTGAAGTCATTGTTTATCGGTAATCATGTTTAAAACAATCGATCGGCCCGCCAACTGTGCCGTTATCGAATTTTTGAATGCGAGATATGCTCGAGCTTGCGAAATTCATCATCAAATAAGTTAAATTTACGGAGATAACGCGATGACTGAATGTATGGTACGAAGGCGAGTTAGGAAGTTTAACGAAGGAAGGGAAATGCCTACGACGAGGAGCGCGGTGGACATTATCCCTTCCTTTATTAAAATGAATATTAGCAACTCTTTCGGAAAAATAATCCGAAATTTACTATCATAAATTCAGTGACATTTATTGGATTTTTGAAAAGATTAGATAGTTTGCAACTAACAAGTTTAAATGATACATCAATTGTTTAAAGGAATTCTTCTAAACTTTAACGAAAAATTCGCGACTGTAAGTAAGAATTTTTAAAGTAAGAATTTGTTCTATTTAGTAATCTAAAGATCTGTTATGTACTACATGTATATTTCATTCCCGATGAGAGTAATTTAAATGTTAACCGAGACTGGCTACCGCACTGCACCACATTTTCGACTCCCTTCGAAATTCTTGAGTTACGAGATGCTCTTTTCTTGCATCTGCTTTCTTGCGCTTGCCGCACCTACGCCATGAAAAGCTTCACTTGTTTCAAGGGGTCGCAAAAGAACCGAACACGTGATGCAGGTACGGCAGTCTGTCTCATTTTTAACCCATAGGATGCTTTAGGATGCTTTAATATATACATCATTAATTTTAAATAGTGCATTTTGCAGCATTTTGTTGTGATTTTTTACTCCCTCCGTTCTTTTAATCTAATTTGAAACGAAAAACAAATAAAAAGAAGAACATAGAATGAAGAATTGCTGTAACGTAGTGTAACTGAAAGATATTATAGTCATAGTTGACATTTTAAAGTGTAAATGCATATTTATATGAAATTTTAGGAGTGATTAATGCAAAATCTAACTTTGTTGACTGTCAGATCTACACATTCATATAAGCCTTATTATGCTGAATTGTTTCATTTCGGTACATAAAACTTTATTATTCAGCAAGTTTAAACAGCAGCAATTTTAATCTGAGATTTATACGGTTCGAATATAAATCCAAATTTAAATTCATTCAAAACTGATTAGGTTTAAATTTGTATACCGAATATTCAAATATTCAAATTTACTGTTATAATAAATCATTGTATAAATATATATATTCCAAATCATTGGGAAATATACTAGTATATTATCATCATTTTTAAATAAATAATACTTTAGCTGTGTTTATTTATAATAAACCTTTATTGATATACTACTTTAGATATACTACTATGGATATGGCTACTTTACAAAGATACAATAAATCATTTTATGTGTTAACAATTCCTAGATGTAATAGGTGACTGAAATCACAATTTGGAATTTATAAAAGATTTTTTTTTTCAAAAAATAATTTATGCAACGATCGATAGACAATAATATTAAAATCGAATTTCAATATCAGGAAATATTAATTTTTCATCATTAACATAGTTGCTAGAGACCAACGGTAATTTATGGTAATAAAAAGCTGATTACACACTTAAAACTTATTGTATATATTAACTGTACTAATATTTGTAATCATGTTTGATAAAAAAAAAAAAAAAGTTTTTTTACTTCTGGAAAGTACTCATTAAATAAATACATATTAAATCAGTAACAACCCCCCCTTTTTTTGTATCTAATGAGATCTTTTATTTATTTATTTATTTCATATCTCCAGTGTATATTAAATAAAGCTACGAAAATTGACCTTGTAAAGTCTTTATAAGAGATTAACGAAACAAATGAAATAAAATTCGAATGAACAGAAGATTTTTTAGACAAAAGGTTAGAGAGCATACCATCACCTGGAACGTGGATGAGCTTCAATCACCCCATAGCTAATTTTTGTTTACTTACTTGTCTTACTCATCAAAACATATTCTTATAGTCATGCATAAAACTTCTAATCTGAGCAAGCATTCTATGTGCATATAACAATTTTCTTATAGAGTATAGCAGACAATAATCGTGAAGCAGTTTGGTATTCAATCTGGAAATATTTTCAATTTTAATATTACAATGCGATTAAATAAGTATAATTATACAATAACTTCTCGTTTCCTTCTTTTTCTTCTTTATAATTATTTTTTTAATGTAGTAATATAGTTGTCATCATTACAGAAATTTCATTATAATTGAAAAAAATCATGAAATATATCTAATTTCTTATTCGAACTTTCAAGAGTTACTAAGACACACATGATGATAGTTTGTAATTGACGATAAATGAATTTCGAATGCGCCCCATAATTAAAATTTGTAATTATGAAATACAAATACATAGACAGAGTTTCGCAAAATATAGAGTAAGTGTAGGATAGTTTCCCACCTTGAGTCCCTCAAATTTTCTTTTTAATAGTAATACGAACTTCATAAAAAATATTATTGTAGCATACATGCAAGATAAAATGGATTTTTTATGAAAAAACGTAATCAGTGTTTATAACGGTCTTTTCCGGATCTCAGGATTAGACGATCCACTTGATCGGAAGAGATGCTTCTGCCAATATCTCTAGAAGTAGGAAGGAATATGGCTATATCATTATTCGATACACATTTCAACAACATTCACTGAATATTTCATGAAACATCTCTAATAAATACACTATATTTCATCTGTTTCCATCTCTATCTTATGAAAACATACAACAAAAGGAAAACCTACCTTTTTTATGAATATAAATTATATTTCAAGAAATAAATCTCTGTAACGTCATCTACTACGCTTTTTCATAACGACTGAGAATAAAATAACGCCACTAATTCGATACCATTTCCAATAGTTGAGATTCAGGGCCTGGAGCATCTAACCAGGACTTATCTTAAACTATATAGAAATAGTCATGGAATTAGCATCTATTATACTTAGATTTAATAGCTCATAGTCATAATTTTTATTTTATCAAATATATATTATAATTTACAACATATTTATTGAAGTATTTCCAAATTTATTGAAGTAACAGCATTTTTCTTTCTACACATTCTTAACGCATTTCTTTGTTTGATTTGAACCAGTATCAGTATGAAACGTGTAATAAATACGTGGCAGAATCTAGACAGAATGAAATGTAGGTGAAAAATACCAATTAGGTGCAATCTTCACTTTTAATTGATTTTAGTACTACATAAAGAAAAATGACGTGAATATTTATTAAAGCTACACATGAAAAATTACATTTAGTTAGTTTGAAGGCAATGGTATAAATATAGTAAGTGAAAGAATGTTATTTACAAAACATATAAGGTAAAAATTAATATTAAGGGACATTTAAAGCCTAGTTTGAGAATTTAGAATTTACATGATATTTGATTAAATAATTTAATTTTGGAAATATGTCAATAGCAAAGATATTAACATCAACAACAAAATCAGGTCTTCTAAAAAGCTTCCTAAATAATTCTCAAATACGCATTACATAACGGTATAAAGAGAGACAGATTTTTGAAGGAAAATATTTTTCGTAATTACCATTCCTAAGATTTCCGCAAATAACATTTTGGGCATTTACTGCATAGAAAACAAAGAAAAACTCAAAAGAAATATGATGCACTAACTGAATTATGTTTTATAACATTTGCAAAAGAAAAAGAAAACACAAATAAGAATAAGAAAATAATGGGATGTAATAAAAAGTCTTTCTTTTTATTTTCTAGATATGTTTTTAAATAAAAGGATTTTTTTTTTAAATGTCTTGAAAAAGAAAATGACAGCAAAATCAAAGTCTACCGAATTGTCTACCGAAATATTTTAAGAATAATTAAAAAAAAAAAAAAAAAAACATTCTAGACGGTTTCAAGACGGAACATTATACAAAATAACATTAAGTACTTACATTTCTTTGGATTTTTGGAAATATATTCTAGATCTTTCGGTAAAAAAAGATGTGTTAGACAGGGTATCTACTAATTAGTTGGTCAATTTCTAAGTTAACCCTTAAATGCCGGGTGTTGTTTCGGCAACATACCCAATTTAGGCTTCTAAAATACTATTAGAATAATATTGAAGCTATAATGCTTAATGTTGACAATAAAATACATTCTGAAAATATTATGAAATCGATTTTCAATATGTAGATAGCAACACTTTCGCTGTTTAAGAATAAAGATAGATTTATTTTTTCAATTGTTGCTACTTGTTCTTTTGTTTTGTTTGGAAGCTTGCGAAATACCCTATTTTGTTTTGCAGTGACCAAGAAAAATTTATTTATTATTATAGTTCCTAAAATTCTTATGTGTTTAATATTATAGAATTTTATCAAGGAAAATTATTTTTTCAATTAAAGATCCGTATTGCCGATTAGTAACAAACTGTTTTTTAGCCGAAAACCATACTTAAAACAAAATATGATTTTTAAATGTATTTTTCCTATGATTTATTTAAAAAATGAAAGCCGAAAAACATTATTACAATGAATTTGGAAAAATCAGGCATTTAAGGGTTAAGAACTTCCGAAATATTAAATGAAATTAACTAGTTCAAAATCAGACAAGTAGAAATATTGTCGAAGTTTATTGATAGATGGCGATAGGTGTCATCACTGACGGTATCGCTTTGCGAGCGGTAATCATTCTTGTTCAGCATTACGATAACGGTGACGTACAATGACGGTGAAAAAGCGAAATGCTGTTTTTGGTTTCTTGAATCTCATTCTGATGTGCAAGTCTCATCGAAAATTTATGATAAAGGTATTCTTGAACAATTTTTCTTTCTTACAACAATATGTACAGTCGTGAAAAAAAAAAAAAAAAAAAGTAACACTCCCGACTAACTCGGCACCTAATTATAATAGAAAAAAAAAATACAGGTACCAAACGAAATAAAAGGAAATAAAGTTTACTTTTAAATGATGTTTATAAAATTTGCTTAGGGGGCATCTACAAATCAAAAACAGACCAAACTTTGTATTTTTTCAATGGTAACACACAATTGTGTCAGTATAATTTAAATCTTCTGTTCAAACTATGCTTATAAAGGAAATTTCAAGTCATTTAGATGATATGTTTTTCAGTTATAAACATTCAAAATTTAGTGCTTCTACTCTTAAATTGCATTTTTATACTTTTATTAATATCTTCTGCAATTATAATCCTAATATGTTATTTTTTTAAAAATTATAATAGTAAAAAATCCAAACATAAATACATAATATGAGTTATGAAATTAATATTGGAAAAAAAAATTGAATTGCGACCTACAATTTTTTAGATAGATTTATATTTATTATGTCCTGTTTTATGCAAATTCTAAATTTCAAAATTTTCTTCAAAGTAGTTTTCAAATTATGACTAAAAAACATCTGAATGACGGTTTAAGGCCGTCTATGATAAGGTTTGAGGCCGTCTATGATATCCAGAAAAGCAAAATTTGAAAAAAATATATATATTACACATTTTAATGAAATATTTGCGCTGGCAATAGTCGAAACATATTAACTGGGTGAGATATTTATATTGGCAAGAAATAATACATTAATGGAACTGACATAGTCTTGCTGAAGCATTTAAACAATCGAGCACCGAATTTCAATTTGGATACAGCCCCTAAAATAGCTTAAGATTCAAATAATTAATTTCTCGGAAACTAATCATTCGAATTTCAATAAAATTTGGATTTAGGCTAATTTAAGTGTGTAAAATATATTTATGGTGTCAAACTTGGGTACTGCTATTGAAAAAAAAAGTTTGGGTTCGTTTTGATATGTGGATGGCTCCCTAAGAAAATTTTATATGCATCATTTAAAAGTAGATTTTATTTCCAATAGTTTTGTACCAGTAACTTTCTTCTTCAATAATTTGTTGCAGAGTTAGTAGGGGTGTTTACCTTTTTTTCACCGGCTGTACTTTATTTGTTTCCCTGTCATTTCCATTCAATAAATCATTCTTTTTTCCCAACTAATTTGTAGGCACCCTGTATTTTGCACTTAAAAATAACACAGTGGATTAACTCACATTAAATTTAGTGTAAACTTTACTGTATTTCAAATCCGAACATAATATAAATAAAAAGCAGAAAAGTTATAATGAAAATTTTGTAATTCTGTACAGATATTTTATGTATTTAAGGGGACCAGGAAAGCCCTATCTCCACCATGTTAAATTCTCCAACTTTATGCACCTTTTTCTCAGAAATGCGGAAAGATAGAGGTCTAGATTTTTTAGAGTAGTTAGAATAAAACTTTTTATGTATATTAACACGCCATTGTATTTCTAAGTGAAACTGAAAATTAATTATTGATTATTTATTGAAGTCATTTTTATATTAGCAATTCTGGTAAGATTTCACTGCCTAAAATAAATATTTCTCAACAAAACATTAAATTCCTGTGTTAAAGTATACAATATAGCATAATATACGTATTAAATAATAAAAAAAAAAAAACCCTGACTGCCGAGTAAAAGGGCAGAATTGTAATGTTGTTTTCTCTGTAATGCTTTTTAGTGTCTAAAAAAAGATTATTTTTCTAACTAGATATAAAAATTTAATTAAGTATTGAGGTATAAGCCTTGAAAATGCTAATCATCTCAAAATAATTTATAATTGCGTTACATTTGTAGAATTATATTAATTTATAAATTGCTTCTACTGCAGTGAAACCTTCAGCTTAGTGAACGGATATATCAGTTCGCGGCGGTGTGAAGGTTAATCTATGAATATATAAGCTTAGAAAGAATGAAAAATTCCAACACTTCTTTTTTTAAAGTAAATAAACACATGTGACACATAGTTGAAAAGATAAAAGTTTAAACTATTTAATGATATAAAAAGTAAAAATCTATTTCCTTCCCAAATTTCGCTTACCTGGTCCCCTTAAATGCGTTTGAAACTTCGTTGAAAATAAAGTCACATCAAATAAAATATTACATGTACTCAAAAACTTCCCAACAAATAGGGAGAGTTTCAAAGAAGATAATATTTTCAGGAAATCTCCCAGCTCTAATTTACACTTTTAATCTGCAATGAAAAATATGTATGTATAATAAGTAATACCTTTTATAAAATGCATCAGATAAGGAAGAAATTGTAACAACTATAACAAAATAAATGAAATAGATTTTTTTAGTCTTCACATTTAGATTTTAGTACTTACCTAAAAAAAACTTTATTCAAAAACTAATGAGATCACCAATAAGGATATTTTGTTCTGCAATTCTTTATTGAAAAATGTACTCTTGAAATTCGTTATTAAGCAAGAATATTTGAAGGATAAAATTATGTATGCTATATTTATCCTGATATTTCTATAAACATTACTTTCTTCTGACATTACTACATTATTGCACTTAAAATATGAATGATTGAATGAAAAAGAATTTTTCGCAATAAAAGCTCTAAAATTAAAGACATAAACCAGTAATAATAAGTAAAAATAAGATACATAAGAAAAAAAGATTTCGTAACATATAGAGTGTTATTTATAGCCTATTTTACAACTTTTATTCAAAAGAAAATGACATCGCTATTAGAATTATGTGTTCTAAAAAACTTTAGGAATAAATCCATAAGAATTACATTACGTAATACTTGAAAAAAAGGACTATTACGGAGAAAAAATACAATCCGTATCTAGGGTAATGTTTACTTATTTTTAAAAACATTTTTGAGAAGTACAAAAGAAAAAGTAAGAAATACTTGATATATTTATACTGAAGAAAGAGTCTGTAAGGCGTAATTTAAAACAAATTTTCATTAATATGGATATATTAGTTTGTAAAGAAAGTTTCCCGCCACAGTTAATATCGTCCACGCAAACAGTTTGCATTGACGTGTTTGCTCATATTTTATAAAACGATTTTTGGCATTTGAAAGAAAATTATTAGATTTATAACACTGTGTTGTGAAATTTGTAGAACAATATCCTTAACATTAAGTACAAGGTGTCTGAAATAGAAATATCGCGCTACCAGATTAGAACCATTATTTACTTCTAGTTCTATTTCAAAAAAAGTCAGTTACACGATGTCACCGAATCATGTGTACAGCTTTGGGTGTTACTATTGTAGCATATGGCACTGTAAAGGTTTGACGAAAAAATGGTTATACATAATTTTACAGTAAAATGATACATATTATATATATTATGTAATCGTGGTTTGGCGGAAAACTTTCGTTACAACCTTATATTTTAATGCAGGTCTTTTCTAATATTTAAATTTTCTGTCTATATAAATTGTCCTTCCGGCCAGTGCTGGGAGGAAGAGGTAGCTTTCATATTCCTTATTTTTTAAAAGCAAGCTTATATTAGCAATCTTATAAGCTTATAAGCAAGATGGCGAATAAAGCTGGCCAACGAACTCGGTCGAGACATTCGTATGTACTATGTACACACCAAGTTACATCCAAATCGGTTCATAAATACGCCTGTTATCGCGTGACAAAAATCAGATCGTTTCAAAATGTCAGCCACGCTAGAAATTCAAAATGCTATAACTCAGCCATTTTTTAAAGATATAGACGAAACAAAAACTGGTCCGGAATATTTGTATCAAGGTCAAACACATAAGAAAAAAATATTTTTCAATTTTCAATTTTTAAATTTTGAAGAAAAATTAAATGGCCGCCATTTTGAAACAAGATGGCGGATGAAGCTGGCCATACGAACTCGGTCGAGGCATTCGTATGCACTATGTATACACGAAGTTGCATCCAAATCGGTTCATAAATGCGAGAGTTACACTGTGACAAAGATCAGACATATATACATAGATATATATATCTACCCTATATATATAAAATCCTAATGAATCGAATTTAAACGAATTTATGTAACGATTCTATGAAACGACTGATTAAACAACTGATTACGTTTCACGACGATTTCTCCTCAAATATGGAATACTTTGCGATGAAATTAGCACCAAAAACCCGTATTGATCCACAGATCTCAAAACTGGTATTAGAATTTTAAAATTAGAATTAGTTTTCGAAATATTAATTTTTTTCTAATTTTAAATACTTTTTTTCTAATGATGGCAACTCAGATTTTAATCATAACAGAAATTTTTTTTCACATTTTGAAAAGGTTATTTTAAATTAATTTGGCGACGAGTTTGGTCTCCCTTAAATGTATGCTAAGAAATGCATCATGTTACTTTTATTCAGAATTCAATTTTTACTTCATTATCATTTTATTTAATAGAAAACTTTCATTTAAAATTGAAACTTTTAAAATAAATGTCTTTTACTTCATTCTTTTTTTAAACGAAACGAAAAGAAAAATATTAGACACAGATATCATTACACAACGAGGTAACTAATTGGCGCCAAAATGGCGTTATTTTGCCTGACATGGTAACCCGGCTATTGTTACTTATTTATTAATAAATGTTATTTGAATTTATTTTCATTTTATTTACAAAAAATGTTATAAATTGTTTTGTTCTATAGTTATTAATTATTTTTTTATTTATTGTTATTTCCTTTTAAAAATAACAGAAAATAATTTAAAAATACATATGTAACAGGTATTTGAAAATGAGGTTTTCGCCAAACTGTCGTAAAAAAATGTCCTTCCGGCCAGTGCCGGGAGGAAGAGGTAGCTTTGATATTCCTTATTTTAAAAAAGCCTACTTATATTATTCAAACACACGAAGCTCAATTAAGTGGAAACCGAATGTAGGAGATTCAATACTAATTTTTATCAATACTAAATCATTATGAATGAGAATTTCGCGAAATTAGTCAGCATTATCCAAGTTGCTTTTATTTAAAGTAACTTATATTTGGCTGCCAAATTCGGCGATTTCTTAAAGTGCCTGCCATTTTAAGACAACATGGTGGATGAGGCTAACCAGTGAACTTGGTTGAGACCTTAGTAATTGCTGTGCACAGGCTCACTCACATCGGAATCGGTTGATATATACGAGTGCTGTCGCAGGCAAAAAATCAGATTTTTCAAAATGTCACCCACGTTAGAAATTGAAACTGATATATCTGAGACATTTTTTAAGATAAAGACAAACAAAAAATGCTCCCGAATCCTTATATCAAGGTCAAATACTTAAGAAAGAAACCTTTTTCATTTTCTAATTTTTTTGCACATCACTTTAAATATATATCTTTTTTAATTTAATGGCCGCCATTTTGAAACAAGATGGCCGATGAGGCTGGCCAGCGAACTTGGTCGAGATATTGATGTATACTATTCACATGCCTTCTTCCATCGAAATAGGCGAATACGTGTGGTATCGCGAGACAAATACAAGATCGTTTCAAAGTGTTAGCCATGATAGAAATTCAAAGTGCTATAATTCAACCACTTTTTCAGATATAAACAAAAGAACAAATTTCCAGAAACAAAAACTGCTCCAGAATCTTTGTATCAAGGCCAAACACATAATTTTTTTTTTTTTTTTTCATTTTCCAATTTTTTAATACCTCATTTTAAATTTTAAATTACATTTGTTTAAAAAATGGCAACCCTTTTGAAACAAGATGGCGAATGAAGCTGGCCAAAGAACTCGGTCGAGACATTGGTAAATCGGTTCATAAATACGCCTGTTATCGCGTGACAAAAATCAGGTCGTTTTAAAATGTCAGCCACAATAGAAATTCAAAATGTTCTAACTCAGCCATTTTTTTAGATACAGACGAAACAAAACCTGTTCCGGAATCTCTGTATTAAGGTCAAACACATACGAAAAAACTCTTTTTCATTTTCCAATTTTTTGGTATCTCATTTTAAATTTATTTTTTTTTTTTAATTTCTTTAAATGGCCGCCATTTTGAAACAAGATGGCGGATGAAGCTGGCCAACGAAATATGTTGAGTTATTTGTATGAACTATGTACACACCAAGGTACATTCAAATCGGTTCATAAATACGTTTGTTATCACGTGGCAAAAATCAGGGCGTTTCAAAATGTCAGCCACACTAGAAATTCAAAATGCTATAACTCAGCCATTTCTTAAGGTATAGACGAAACAAAAACTGCTCCCGAATCTTTTTATCGATGTAAAGCACATAAGAAAAAAATATTTTTTCAATATTAAATTTTTTGGTACCACATTTGAAATTTAAATTTTTCTTAAAATTTTAAATGGCCGCCATTTTTAAACAAAATGGCGGATGAAGCTGGCCAACGAACTCGGTCGAGACATTGGTCTGTACTATGTATAAACGAAGTTACATCCAAATCGGTTCATAAATACGCCTTTTATCGCGTGACAAAATTCAGGACGTTTCAAAATGTCAGCTTCGCTAGAAATTCAAAATGCTATAACTCAGCCATTTTTTAAGATATAGACAAAACAAAAACTGCTACGGAGTCTTTTTATAAAGGTCAAATACATAAGAAAAAAATATTTTTCCATTTTCAATTTTTTGGTACCACATTTCAAATTTTAAATTGTTTTAAAATTTTTAAATGGCCGCCATTTCGAAACAAAATGGCGGATGAAGTTGGCCAACGAACTCGGTCGAGACATTGGTCTGTAATATGTATAAACGAAGTTACATCCATATCGGTTCATAAAAACGCCTTTTATCGCGTAACAAATTTCCGGACGTTTCAAAATGTCAGCTTCGCTAGAAATTTAAAATGCTATAACTCAGCCATTTTTTAAGATATAGACAAAACAAAAACTGCTACGGAGTCTTTGTATAAAGGTCAAATACATAAGAAAAAATATTTTTCCATTTTCAATTTTTTGGTACCACATTTCAAATTTTAAATTGTTTTAAAATTTTTAATTGGCCGCCATTTCGAAACAAAATGGCGGATGAAGCTGGCCAATGAACTCGTTCGAGACATTTGTATGTACTATGTACACACCGAATTACATACAAATTGGTTCATAAATACGAGAGTTACAGTGTGACATAGGTCAGATATATATATATATATATATATTGATATATATATATATATATATATATATCAATTTTGAACGGAGGGTGGTTTCGGGGTCTGGGGGTCATGATCGATGAAAATATACCAAAATTTTTTGAAATCGCTTTCCTCCAAACGGCTGCAATAGGTAGCTTTTTGTAAAGAAAGCTACCTTAAAAAAAAGTCCTTCCGGCCAGTGCCGGGAGGAAGAGGTAGCTTTCATAATCCTTATTTAAAAAAAGCCAAATTATATCATTCAAACACACGAAGCTCAATTTAGTGGAAACCGAATATAGGAGATTCAATACTAATTTTTATCAATATAATGAATGAGAATTTCGCGAAATTAGTCCGCTTTATCCAAGCTGCTTTTCTTTAAAGTAACATATATTTGGCTGCCAAATTCGGCAATTTCTTAAAGTGCCTGTCATTTTAAGACAACATGGTGGATGAGGCTAAGCAGTGAACTTGGTCGAGACCTTAGTAATTGCTGTGCACATGCTCACTCGCATCGGAATCGGTTAATACATAGGAGTGCTGTCGCATGCAAAAAATCAGATTTTTCAAAATGTCACCCACAATAGAAATTGAAACTGCTATATCTGAGCCATTTTTTAAGGTAAAGACAAATAAAAAATGCTCCTGAATCCTTATATCAAGGTGAAATGCTTAAGAAAGAAACCTTTTTCAATTTCTAATTTTTTTGCACCTAACTTTAAATATATATATATTTTTAATTTAATGGTCGCCATTTTGAAACAAGATGGCTGATGAATCTGGCCAGCGAACTTGGTCGAGGTGTTGATGTATAGTATCCACATGCCTTCTTACATCGAAATAGGCGAATACGTGTGTTATCGCGTGACAAATACAAGATCGTTTCAAAATGTTAGCCATGCTAGAAATTCAAAGTGCTATAAATCAACCATTTTTTAAGATATAAACAAAAGAACAAATTTTCAGAAACAAAAACTGCTCCGGAATCTTTGTATCAAGGCCAAACACATAAAAAAATCTTTTTCATTTTTCCAATTGTTTAATACCTCATTTTGAATTTTAAATTTAATTTTTTTAAAATGGCAACCCTTTTGAAACAAGATGGCGAATGAAGCTGGCCAACGAACTCGGTCGAGACATTGGTATGTACTATGTACAGACCAAGTTACATCCAAATAGGTTCATAATTACGCCTGTTATCGCGTGACAAAAATCAGGTCGTTTTAAAATGTCAGCCACAAGAGAAATTCAAAATGCTATTACTCAGCCATTTTTTTTAGATATAGACGAAAGAAAAACTGTTCCGGAATCTTTGTATTAAGGTCAAACACATACAAAAAAAATCTTTTTCACTTTCCATTTTTTTGGTATCTCATTTAATTTTTTTTTTAATTTTTTTAAATGGCCGCCATTTTGAAACAAGATGGCGGATGAAGCCGGCCAACGAACTCGGTCGAGATATTTGTATGTACTATGTACACACCAAGGTACATCCAAGTCGGTTCATAAATACGCCTGTTATTACGTGAGAAAAATCAGGACGTTTCAAAATGTCAGCCACGCTAGAAATTCAAAATGCTATAACTCAGCCATTTCTTAAGATATAGACGAAACAAAAACTGCTCCTGAAGCTTTTTATCAAGGTCAAACACATAAGAAGAAAATATTTTTTCAATTTTTAATTTTTTGGTACCACATTTCAAATTTAAATTTTTCTTAAAAATTTAAATGGCCACCATTTTTAAACAAGATGGCGGATGAAGCTGACCAACGAACCCGGTCGAGACATTGGTATGTACTATGTATAAACGAAGTTACATCCAAATCGGTTCATAAATACGCCTTTTATCGCGTGACAAAATTCAGGACGTTTCAAAATATCAGCCACGCTAGAAATTCAAAATGCTATAACTCAGCCATTTTTTAAGATATAGACGAAACAAAAACTGCTCCGAAATCTTTGTATAAAGGTCAAATACATAAGAAAAAATATTTTTCCATTTTCAATTTTTTGGTACCACATTTCAAATTTTAAAATTTCGTAAAAATTTTAAATGGCCGCCATTTTGAAACAAAACGGCGGATGAAGCTGGCCAACGAACTCGGTCGAGACATTGGTATGTACTATGTACACACCGAATTACATCGAAATCGGTTCATAATTACGGGAGTTACAATGTGACATAGGTCAGATATATATATATATATATATATATATATATATATATATATATATATATATATATAAATTTTGAACGGAGGGTGGTTTCGGGGTCTGGGGGTCATGATCGATGAAAATATACCAAAATTTTTTGAAATCGCTTTCCTCCGAACGGCTGCAATAGGTAGCTTTTTTGTAAAGAAAGCTACCTAAAAAAAAAAAAAAAAAAAAAAAAAAAAAAAAATCACTCCAAACCCGGTGCGTATGTGACAATGCAACAAATTATGAAATTTAATTTCCACTTCAAAGCAACGTTTCAATGTTATTTCTTCTCCCGTCTACCAATTTTGCCAAATTATATAAATAGCCAAATTATACAAATTGACAACAGAACAAATAAATTAACAAATAACAGAAGAACAAATAAATTAGTATAACATTAATAAAAATACATATAAAACATCGAAATAAAAATCACTTAAAGGCGTGAACATGTGTAGCGTCCTTAAAGTCAAGTGAATGTGACATTTACGATCAACCATTATTGGCTTTTAATCTTATAGTTTCGCGACAGATTTTTAATCGACGTGTTAACCAAGTAGCACCGTTTTAATTTACCACACGAAAAATAAAAAAAATGCTAACTGGCGAGTTAAAAAAAGCTATTGGCGAGATTTTCACCCGGCTATCATAAAAGTACCAGGAATTCTTCGTGATTATGGCAACTTTTATGTAGTTTTATTCGAAAAAATAATTTTGATTCTATAATCAAAATGGAGATTTTTCTTATGAAAAGCGAAGGAATCAGCCCGTTGTTTATGGCAGTTACATGACTTGGACTATTATAATATAAACGAAATAATGGGGGTAGAATAATATTCGGCGACTTATCACACCTGTGGCTGTAACATTAAAGTACCAAAATGGCCGCCTGCAATATAAAAAGCGAAGGGATCCGCCTCGAGCTGTTGATGATAGTCACATAACTTAGGGTATTATTATACATTGTTTTCAATTTTATAAACAGCGCAAATAATAATATTTCCTAACGATTAAAAATTTATTTTCACGTGACTATTAAAAACAGAAAAAAAACAAAACTTTACAATTACTATTAAATGAGTATGTGTTAAAGGCAGGAAAATATTGAAAATTATGTCCTGAAAATTGTATTTACACGTGAATATTAAAAGGGAAAGGAAACTTTAAAATAATAAATACATTAATACGCGTTTAACCCTTTCATGGACTAGGCACTTCTATTCGTAAAATCTTGAAATCAGTGAATTGTACCAGAATTTACAAACAAATTTCGAAATACAAAAATGCTTTTGTTCACTTACTTAATAAAAGGGAAATTTTCATCCCAATATTCTGATGCTAATGTGGCATTTAAGAATTAAAATTAAGTGGTCCAAAAATGAACCACCGCCCTTAAAGGGGTTAAAGCAGCAAATTTTAGTAATTTTATTATGTCAATCGTTTTATAATGCTGTTAAAAAATACCGAGATACAAAGACTCTATTTACTTAATTCATTTTATTTTAGCTTGTTTCAAATGTTTAACTGATCTTCTGTATCCAAACACGAAAATAACCATTAGATGTCTTAACAGCAACTGATTCTACCTGAAATTTTTACAATCAAAGGGAATTGAATGGAAACCCGTTTACAGGGAGATCGCTACAGGTTTTTTCAGTATAATTCAATCTTCTCTAATCTTTTTAAAACCGATCAGATTAGCGTGCTTTTAGATTCTACAGTGTCCGAACGGGGGTTGGCGAGCGTAGCTTGCAGGGGTAAGAGCCCCCTAGTATATATATATATGGATATATATATATATATACACACATCAACTTTTGAACGGAGAGTGGTTTCGGGGTCTGAGGTTCATGATCCATGAAAATATACCTAATTTTTTTGAAATCGCTTTCCTCCGAACGGCTGCAATAGGTAGCTTTTTGTAATAAAAGCTACCTAATTTAAAATTTTAATTTACTGTT
>OZ010789.1:83319903-83390383 GCA_963932465.1 Maratus speciosus
ACTTAACGAACACTTTAATAAAGTGAAGGAAGTTCCAATAATATACTGCAGAAATGCCAGAAATCCAGATACAATAATTATACAATCTAATACAGATGACAATACAGAACATTTGTTAAAAATGATAGAAAACACTCCTGACATTACAAAGTTAACAGAAATCACATATAAGTTGACTAATTACAAAAGAGTAATAATCACCGGTATTCCATCCTCAGTACCTACAAATGAAATAATACCATATCTTGAAGAAAATTTATCTGATAAAAACATCACCTTATTGAAAATTCTAAAGAGGGATAATTCTACACTACATCACATCATATTGCAATTAGAAAAAAAAAGCATCACAAGAACTATTGGATAAAAAATTTATACAGGTGGGTCTCAACAAGTGCTATATTCGTTCTTTTCGCCCAATAATTAGATGCGGCAATTGCCAGCTGTATGGACATCAGACATCTTACTGCAGGAGACAGCCAATTTGCGCCAAATGTTCGAGAGGTCACTGCACTTCGGAGTGCCCTTTTGCGGGAGTTCCCTCGCAATTATAGATGCACAAATTGTTTCCACTTACCTAATTATAGGAAACATTCAGCGGATTCCACTGCGTGTCCGGTTTATCAATCACACTTGGCAAATAGAAGATGTGTTCAGTAGGACCATATGGTCATATTGTCAAATATTAAATAACTTAAAAGAATTTATAATAGTGCATAATATTAATTACTGTTCGCATATTGTACCTTAATACTAAATTTTTAGTGTAGATTTAAAAATAATTTTTGCATCATTTATCTTACATAATATCTCAAACACAGTATCATTGTACTGTAAATTTGTAGGTAATTATTATCTACAATTACTTATACTTTCATAATAGTGCATAATATTAATTATTGTTCGCATCTTGTACCTTAATACTTATTTTTAGTATAGAGTTAAAAATAATTTTGCATCATATATCTTGAAAATAGCTTTAAGTGTTGCAAATATCACATCTGTACATGGTTTAAATTGATGTTAGTATTGTGAATCCTGAAAATAACATAAAAGTGTTGCAAATATGTAGGTAATTGTGTTAAAAAAAAAAGTTTAATATCAAATTCTAAAAACTATGCATATTTATATGTTATAATAATGAATGTTTCTCTCAAATGTAATTATATGGGTCATCTGTAAATATTTATTGCAAACACTGTCAATAATTGTCATATATCTAACATTGTTATTTCTCCTAAACTTAAAAAAAAAAAAAAATCAAGGAGTTTTGCAGGTAGTAAAACGTTTCCCTGCCCTGGGCTTCGGGGTTACACCTAACCATAAGCCAAAAGCGGGTTCCCAGGGTGGGTGCTTACTTACTTACTTACCTCGATAAAGAGATTCGGGAGCAGTTTTTGTTTCGTCTATATCTTAAATAATGGCTGAGTTATAGCATTTTGAATTTCTAGCGTGGCTGACATTTTGAAACGCCCTGATTTTTGTCAAGCGATAACAGGCGTATTTATGAACCGATTTGAATGTAACTTGGTCTGTACATAGTACATAGCAATGTTTCGACCGAGTTTGTTGGCCAGCTTCATTCGCCATCTTGTTTCAAAAGGGTTGCCATTTAAAAAAAAAATGTAATTTAAAATTTAAAATGAGGTATTCAAAAATTGGAAAATGAAAAAGATTTTTTTTATGTGTTTGGCCTTGATACAAAGACTCTGGAGCAGTTTTTGTTTCTGAAAATTTATTCTTTTGTTTATATCTTAAAAAGTGGTTGAATTATAACACTTTGAATTTCTATCATGGCTAACACTTTGAAACGATCTTCTATTTGTCTCGCGATACCACACGTATTCGCCTATTTCGATGGAAGAAGGCATGTGGATAGTATACATCAATATCTCGACCAAGTTCGCTGGCCAGCTTCATCAGCCATCTTGTTTCAAAATGGCGGCCATTAAATTAAAAAAATATATATTTAAAGTAAGGTGCAAAAAAATTAGAAATTGAAAAAGGTTTCTTTCTTAAGTATTTGACCTTGATATAAGGATTCAGGAGCATTTTTTGTTTGTCTTTATCTTAAAAAATGGCTGATATAGCAGTTTCAATTTCTAATGTGGGTGGCATTTTGAAAAATCTGATTTTTTGCCTGCGACAGCACTCGTATGTATCAACCGATTCCGATGTGAGTGAGCATGTGCACAGCAATTACTAAGGTCTCGACCAAGTTCACTGGTTAGCCTCATCCACCATGTTGTCTTAAAATGGCAGGCACTTTAAGAAATCGCTGAAATTGGCAGCGAAATATAAGTTACTTTAAATAAAAGCAGCTTGGATAAAGCTGACTAATTTTGCGAAATTCTCATTCATAATAATTTAGTATTGATAAAAATTAGTATTGAACCTCCTACATTCGGTGTCCACTTAATTGAGCTTCGTGTGTTTGAATAATATAAGTTGGCTTTTTTTAAATAAGAAATATGAAAGCTACCTCTTCCTCCCGGCACTGGCCGGAAGGACTTTTTTTTATTTTTTTAATGGCATCGCTTTTGAAACAAGATGCGAAAGAAGCTGGCCAACGAACTCGGTCAAGACATTGGTATGTACTATGTACACACCAAGTTACATCCAAATCGGTTCATAAATACGCCTGTTATCGCGTGACAAAAATCACATCGTTTCAAAATGTCAGCCACAATAGAAAATCAAAATGCTATAACTCAGCCATTTTTTAAGATATAGACGAAACAAAAACTGCTCCGGAATATTTGTATAAAGGTCAATAACATAAGAAAAAAATATTTTTTCAATTTTCAATTTTTTGGTACACATTTCAAATTTTTAAATTAAAAAAAATTAAATGGCCGCCATATTGAAACAAAATGGTGGATGAAGCTGGCCAACGAACTCGGTCGAGACATTGGTACGTATTATGTATACACCAAGGTACATGCAAATCGATTCATAAATATGCCTGTTATCGCGTGAGAAAAATCAGGTCGTTACAAAATGTCAGCCACAATAGAAATTCAAAGTGCTATAACTCAGCCATTTTTTAAGATATAGACGAAACAAAAAATGCTCCGCAATCTTTGTATCAAGGTCAAACTCATAAGAAAATAATATTTTTCAATTTTTTGGTACCACATTTCAAATTTTAAATAAAAAAAAATTAAATGGCCGCCATTTTGAAACAAGATGGCGGATGAAGCTGGCCAACAAACTCGGTCGAGGCATTGGTATGCACTATGTATATACGAAGTTGCATCCAAATCGATTCATAAATGCGAGAGTTACAGTGTGACAAAGATCATATATATATATATATATATATATATATATATATATATACCCTATATATATAAAATCCTAATGAATCGAATTGAAACGAATTTATGTAACGATTCTATGAAACGACTGATTAAACAACTGATTACGTTTCACGGTGATTTCTCCTAAAATATAGAATACTTTGCGATGAAATTAACACCAAAAATCCGTATTGATCCACAGATCTCAAAACTGGTATTAGAATTTTAAAATTAGAATTAGTTTTCGAATTTTTTTCTAATTTTAAATACTTTTTTTCTAATGATGACAACTCAAATTTTAATCATAAGATATTTTTTTTTTCATATTTTAGAAAATGTTATTTTAAATTAATTTGGCGACGAGTTTGGCCTCGCTTAAATGTATGCTAAGAAATGCATCATGTTACTTTTATTCAGAATTCAATTTGTATTTCATTATCATTTTATTTAATAGAAAACTTTCATTTAAAATTGAAACCTTTAAAATAAATGGCTTTTACTTCATTCTTTTTTTTTAAACGAAACGAAAAGAAAAATATTAGACACAGATGTCATATACGCAACAGGGTACCTAATTAGCGCCAAAATGGCGTTATTTCGCCTGACATGGTAAGACGGCTATTGTTGCTTATTTATTAATAAATGTTTATTTGAATTTATTTTCTTTTTATTTACAAAAAGATGTTATAAATTGTTTTGTTCTATAGTTATTAATTTTTTTTTTATTTATTTATTGGTATTTCATTTTAAAAATAACAGAAAATAATTTAAAAATACATATGTAACATGTATTTGAAAATGAAGTTTTCGCCAAATTGTCGTAAAAAAATAAAAATCACGCCAAACCCGCTGCGTATGTGACAATTCTACAAATCATGAGATTTAATTTCCACTTCAATGTAACATTTTAATGTTATTACTTCTCCCGTCGACCAATTTCGCCAAATTATATAAATAGCCAAATTATACAAATTGACATTTTTTTTTAAATTTTAAATAACAAAAGAACAAATAAATTAGTATAACATTAATAAAAATACAAATAAAACGTCGAAATAAAAATCACTTGATGGCGTGAACATGTGTAACTTCCTTAAAGTCAAGTGAATGTGACATTTACGATCAACCATTATTGGCATTTAATCTTATAGTTTGGCGAGAGATTTTTGGTTGATGGGATAACCAAGTAGCACCGTTTTAATTTACCACTCGAAAAATAAAAAAAATGCTAACTGGCGAGATAAAAAAAAAGCTATTGGCGAGATTTTCACCCGGCTAACATAAAAGTACCAGGAATTCTTTGTGATCATGGCAACTTTTATGTAGTTTTATTCAAAAAAATAATTTTGATTCTTTAATCAAAATGGAAACCTTTCTTATGAAAAGCGAAGGAATCAGCCCGTTGTTTATAGCAGTTACATGACTTGGACTATTATAATATAAACGATATAATGGGGATAGAATAATATTCGGCGACTTTTCACACCTGTGGCTGGCTAACATTAAAGTACCAAAATGGCCGCCTGGAATATAAAAAGCGAAGGGATCCGCCTGGAGCTGTTGATGATAGACACATGACTTAGGCTATTATTATAGAGATTGTTTTCAATTTTAAAAACAGCGCAAAGAATAATATTTCCTAACGATTAAAAATTTATTTTCACGTGACTATTAAAAACTTTACAATTACTATTAAATGAGTACGTATTAAAGTCAGGAAAATATTGAAAATTATGTCCTGAAAATTTTATTTATACGTGAATATTAAAAGGGAAAGGAAATTTTAAAATAATAAATACATTAATATGCGTTTAACCCTTTCACGGACAAGGCACTTCTATTCGTAAAATCTTGAAATCAGTGAATGGCACCAGAATTTACAAACAAATTTCGAAATACAAAAATGCTTTTGTTCACTTACACTGTAAAGAAAAAAAATCTGTAAAGTTACTAAAGTTTTTCTAGGAAACTGGGATTCCAAGAAATTTTCATGTAACGGCAACAAGAAAAATTCCTGTAACAGACGCTGTTACAGGAATTTTTGTTGTAACATTTACATGAAAAGTTCTAGGAATCCCAGTTTCCTAGAAAAACTTTAGTAATTTACAGTTTTTTTTTTTTTTTACAGTGTACTTAATAAAAGGGAAATTTTCATCCCGATATTCTGATGCTAATGTGGCATTTAAGAATTAAATTAAGTTGTCCAAAAATGAACCAACGCCCTTAAAGGAGCAAATTTTAGTAATTTTATTATGTCAATTGTTTTATAACGCTGTTAAAAAATACAGAGAGACAAAGACTCTGTTTACTTAATTCATTTTATTTTAGCTTCTTTTCAAATGTTTAACTGATCTTCTTTATCCAAACACGAAAACAACCATTGGATGTCTTAACAGAAACTGATTCTACCTTAAACTTTTGCAATCAAAGGGAATAGAATGGAAACCCGTTTACAGGGAGATCGCTACAGGTTTTTCAGTATAATTCAATCTTCTCTAATCTTTTTTAAACCGTAGCTTGCAGGGGGCAGAGCTCCCTAATATATATATATATATACAGTGACCTCTCACTTATACGACTTTCAAGGGACCGTGAAAAAAAGTCGTATAACTGAGAGAGTCGTATAAGTGAGAGACCGCCTTATTATACAAGTTTCAAACTTTATAGGCATTAATTATTTTACCTATACTAAAAACGATAAGTTTTGAGTACTAAGAACATATTTTTACAAAATTTGTAAAATGTATTAAAAAATTAAACATAAAATATGTTTAAAAAGTTCACAAAATTTTTCATTTACCACTATGTTTATTTTAAAAATTTACAGATCAGATTTTCTCAAAAAATGAAGTGATATTAGTTTGATTCTGTCGTAGATGGAAATAGAAAATGTCTTTCTCTAAGTCTAATAAAGCTTTTAAGCTAGTTTGGGAATAATCATTTCGATGGACATAATTCTTTAATTTATTTAAAGCGGTACTTGCTTTTGAAAAATTTACAACAGTAGGAACATTGCTCTCATCTTGGTCATCCTCCTTGCTCACGTCTTCATTATTAATATCCTCAAAGATTTCTTCAGCAGTTCTCAGTTCTGACAGAAGACGTTCATCATCACATTCTACATAATCTTTGAAATTAATACTTTCGTCCATAAACATTTTATTTGAGTCTTCGTTATTAAAGGATTCCATACGCTCTCAATATCAGGTTCATTCGTTCAACTAGCAGTTTGGTCTTGTGGGAAAACCGAATTTCCTAAAACAAATTTTTAAATTTAATTTGCTGCAGAAACGGCAGATATTTTACCTCGGGATGTGATGGACATTGATCCATTAGAAGTAAAACCTTTCTTTGTTGTTTTTGAAATTTATCATCCATCTCTTTTAAAAAATCATTGGAAATCTCTGATGTCATCCATGCTTTATTTAAATTTCTGTAGCCACATGGCAATTATTTTTTATTCTTAAAGTATCGAGATTTTCTTGATTTTCCTATTACTAAAGGTTCTATTTTTTCTGAACCATCACTATTTCTGCAAAAAAAGGATAGTTAATCTTTCTTTACTTTTTCTGCCCCCTTGACATGGTTCTTCTTTGTATGATAATGTCTTATCTGGCATCAGCTTGAAAAACAGTCCGTTTCATCACAGTTAAAAATGTCTTTAGGTCCCTTAATCATTAATTAAAATAAGTAGATTTTGAAACCATTGTCTAACATCATTTCCATTAACACATGCGCTTTTTCCTGTGATGCGGCGATGCAAAAGTCGATGTCTTTTTTAGCTTCTCGAATCACCGCAAGACGCTGAAAAATTCTCGATTCCATACTTCTCAGTAAGAGTGCGAGTATTTTCTTTTAAAATCACACCATCGACCGGTAAATTTGAAGCTCGCATTTGGTTAAACCACTCGAATAATGCTGATGTCAATTTTTTAAATCTGCCATTGTATCCTGGATCTCTTTGAATCGACATTTTTTGATGCATTTATAATGACATTTTTATTTTTCAGAATTCCTTTTAGTGTCGATTCTGGCAGATTGAAGAGAGCAGCTAATGCCTTCTTTGATTGTAGTAAATTTTTATCATATTCCTTAATGGTTTCAACTTTGAATTGTATGCTTAATGCTTTACGTTTTGACATTTTCAGTTTAGGTATCGACATGCAGCAAACTGAAAAAATTACAGCGAAATGAATAACCTTTCACGCGTCTAGTACGGAAGCTTGTAGCGATTTGCTTTGACGTACGTGTTTTTTCCCCTTCGCTGTGCGGGCTGTACGCGCATTGGTCTTTTGGCATGATTATAGCTTGGGATGTGCTTCCGATATGTTCTCGCTTTAGTATTTTTTTCTGGTGATGTTCAAGAACTGCCATTTTCGATTTGTTAAGTTTAAAATAAAAGTCTATTTTTCTTAAAACAACCTCATTCCTAAAAGACGACGCATTCGTTAAAGCTGTTAAAATTTTCCAGGAAAATGCATTTTGCAAAAACCCTGATTTCTCCACCAGTGCCATACGGAGACATGATCTGCAGGTAGTCATTTAGCTTTTGTTAAATGACAGACACAAGAGAATTCCATACAATTACCCTTCCTCCATAGATTTCATCGTTAATAACAAACGAAGGTAGATAAGAAATGTTATTCATTATTCATAAACACTTTAACAATAATGAAAGGATAAATGTAAGAAAACGTGAATGATTTGTACTTTAAAGATTATAAAAATTAATTCTAGAGTGAGAAATGTAAAATCGCCTGAACCGTTTAAAGCGTCGTATAAGTGAGAGAAGCAGTCGTATAACTGAGAGAAGTTTAGCATTATTTCCCATAAAGCGTGGACGGGACCTAGAGAATTCGGCGTATAACTGAGAGAGTCGTATAACTGAGAGTCGTATAAGTGAGAGGTCACTGTATATATATATATATATATACAGATATCAACTTTTGAACGGAGGGTGGTTTCGGGGTCTGAGGGTCATGATCGATGAAAATATACCTAAATTTTTTGAAATCGCTTTCTTCCGAAAGGCTGCAATAGGTGCTTTTTGTAATGAAAGCTACCTAATTTAATATTTAAATTTACTGTCTATATAAATTTAATATTTAAATTTACTTATTTTGAAAAAACTTTTTTGAGAAGTAAAAAAAGAAATGTTAAGAAATGCTTGATACATTTATACTTAAGGAATAGTTTGTAAGGCGTAATTTAAAACAAATTTTCATTAATATGGATATATCTTAATACGAGATTAATTTTTGTGCAAACTTTTGTATTGACATGTTTTAATTACAAATATTACGATCTCTAAAACCTTTACCTAACAAAGTATAATTGTGTAGTTTATTCGTGAAAGAAATTAGTCTCTTGATTTATCAAGAACCTTACTTACAAATATTCTGTAATTTTTTTAGTGCATTTAAAGAAGAAAAGGAACGTGAATGCTTCTTACCAAAATTAATTATTACCTTTAGCCGTAATATAAATTCTTGAATGATGTATAATTTATAATTTTCATTGCACAATCTGCAAAGCAAATTATAAATTGTAATTTACAAAGAATTATATACGTTTCACGTTGTCATAATTAATGGTTGAATAATGACCATATTGACATAATTTTTAACAAGGAAAAGAAAAATTTAAATTGTAGAACATATTAGATGTATATTTCCAACTGGGCGAAAAAAAGTCCAGACCAGGATTCGAA
Source organism: Maratus speciosus (assembly GCA_963932465.1). Lineage (NCBI taxonomy): Eukaryota > Metazoa > Arthropoda > Arachnida > Araneae > Salticidae > Maratus > Maratus speciosus. Next base: position 83,328,916 of record OZ010789.1, read on the forward strand.
CACCGGATATCCTGGTTGAAGCCGCTAATGCTCTACCACCTGAGCTATCACGGACGAATCTGATGGAATTTTTTCACCCAGCTAACCATAATGATTATAGAATCAGGTCTGAAATAAATCTTATAAATGTATGTTTCCAACTGAGCGAAAAATGTGCGAACGAGCTGAAGCCGCCTATGCCCTACCATCTGAGCTATCGCGGATGAATCTGGTGGAACTTTTTCACCCAGCATTCGTCCGGGATAGCTCAGATAGTAGAGCATTGGCGGTTTCAGCCAGGAGATCTCTCGTTTGAATCCTGGTCCGGACATTTTTCGCCTAGTTGGAAATATACATCTGATTTGATTTATTTACCAAATAGATTAATTGTGTTAAAATTAATTTAGTGTGACTACGTATCGAACGATTTCTGGAGTTCCATTACCCGCGATTAGTTTTGTTGAGCTGATCCGGCTTTCAGACCAGGTGCTATAATCATTAAGGTTAGCTGGGTGAAAAAGTTCCACCAGATTCGTCCTGGATAGCTCGCATGTTAGAGCATTGACGGCTTCAGCCAGGAGATCCCTGGTTCGAATTCTGGTCCGTACATTTTTTTTCCCAGTTGGAAATATACATCTAATATGGTTTATTTACAAATTAGATTAATTGTGTTAAAATTAATTTAGTGTGATTACGTATCCAGCGATTGCTGGAGTTCCATTACCTGCGATTGAGCTGATTGAGCTGTTGAGCTGAACCGGATTTCGGACCAGGCGCTATAATCATTAAGGTTAGCTGGGTGAAAAAAATCCATCAGATTCGTCCGGTATAGCTCGCATAGTAGAGCATTGTTGGCTTCAGACAGGAGATTCCTGGTTTGAATCCTGGTCCGCACATTTTTCGCCTAGTTCGAAATATAATTCTAATATGATTTATTTACCAATTAGAATAGATCTGTTAAAATTAATTTAGTGTTGTAGAACATGTTTGTAATTAATAAAAAGCTAACGAGTTTTTAAAGGAATATGAAACAAAATCCATTGTTCTATCTTCTAACACACTGTTAGAAGATTTGTTAAAGGTATAGCAACAATAAAGCAAATATAATCATTTAAGCTAGCTATTCGGGATTTTTCAACTGATTTTAGAGCGTATATTTAAATTCATACATATTAAACTCTTAATTGAAAAAGTATGTGTTTAAATTATTGCACTCTTGCGAAATAGCACCGAAAACTGGCGATATGGAACAATTAAAATAATACATCTTTGTAAAAAATCACCATAAAATAAAAGCAATACATAGGACGCGTTTCGAGCTAAAAAATATTAACAGCTCGTCATCAGCTATAGTAAACACGTGTCCGTAAGGGAACAAGGTCAAAATTGAACTGTTCATTTTTGACGAGCACGTGTTTACTGTTGCTGATGACGAGCTGTTAGCTCGAAACGCGTTCTATGTATTGTTTTTATTTTATGTTGATTTTTTACAAATATTTATTATTTTGATTATTACAATCTTTTTCAATTATATTTTCAACTTTTTAGTTTTTCAATATTTCAATGTTGCAGTATCAGAACTAGTTGGTCTTTTCTGGCAAGCGTGGTTTTGCGTAATTATTACATCCATTTTTGTTATAATTCGTATTCAACTGCAACCATAAAGAAAATTTGGTGATTTATCATCTCGTTTGGGCTAAAGGAAAATGTCTTGCAATTTATTAATTTATATCTAAATTATGAAAATGTTGAAATGTTGCATTACCATGGGATATATACATTTTTACATGATTATTTTAATTATTACATACCATAAAGTGAGTTAAAATTCTATCTGCACATACAAGAAGCATATTGAGTTAAATAAAAGTGTGTAAGGAATTCGCAAATGTACGTTTGATGTTTCAAAAAAATATATATACAATTTATCGAATTCTTTTAGAAAAAAATTAGGCACCATTTTGAAAAAGGTTTAATTAATTTATAACATTTTTTTATTAAAGAATAAAATTATAATTTTACTTTTCTTTGGCAAATATATGGGCCATTTTCATATGGGAGACATAATATAATCATTCATAAAAAACCTTGTAACATTAAAATATACACCAACATTTTGTAGTAATTCGTGAAATATGTGACAGAACAAACTGTTTTATTTATCTTCTAGAAAATAATTTAAAAAAATAGTTTTTCCAGATATGGCGAAAAACAAATCTGTAACGGATTGTCTCCGATGTTAAAGGAACCTGTTTGTAATAAAATGTTACGTATTGCTATGCTTATAAAGACCATAAAAATAATAATTTATTTAAAACATTACATGTTACGAAATATGCGAAAATTGTAGAATTATTAAACAGTGATTTAACATAAATTACTATTAAAAAGCTCCAAAAGACAAAAATTAACAAAAGAATGAATATCGAATAATTTTACAACTAGCAGATTGCTAACGAACAACATGAATAAGATTTTAAAACGTTTTGCACGATTTCTACATATGTGTTAATAAATAAATAAATATATCTGTTGGCGATGCTTCTCCAAAACTATTTCTTGTAGACCGCTTCAGAGGTCTGCAAAATTAGTTAAGGATAGACGAACGCAAGTCAAAATGAACTTCAGTCTCAGATAATTTATTTTTTATAGCTAGTCAATATGTAAATTAAAACTATTTAAAATAGCAAATCAGTAGTGCCGTCGATCATATGTGTGTCTCTGCCTCCCTTGTTTTTTCGAAAATAAAAATTCGAACGCAGTCGAAATTAAAGCGTTTTGTTTTTCTGCATTTTGTAATCGCAATTGCTAAATCACGTGTGCAGTTACAAAAAATAAGAAATATTAACAGGAAAATATTTTTTGTACATGTCTAGTTATAACCTATCTTTAAACGGCCTATGCTACATTTTAAGTACTCCGCAAAAATTTTTTGTATTCAACCTCTTTTATGCGTATTTGGTTGCCTCTATATGAGAATAGAGGCATACGGGATATACAACTTGATTAGTCTATAAATTTCGGACAAAATGAAATTACAAAGCATCTTGGCGAACCTACCTTTATCACTAAAGTATTGTTTATTCTTTTTTCTCACTCCTCTGACTGAACAAAATCAGTCACGCGTTTTAAAGTTCTTCAATGCAGGTTTCCCTTGGTTTGCACAAGAACTTCTGTCTCAGCACAATCTCAGCATGCGCCGAGTGTGTATGTCGCCGTTATATTGAGTAACCCTAAAATCTAGCGATTCCATTATGTTTGAAGTATTGAAACAGCATTAATGTGCATCACAAATGTTTTTTTCTGATGTTTAAAAACGTATACTACTCAGGAAAACGCACTTCCATTAATTATTTTTCCGAAATAGTTCTTTCACCGAATTCTTATCCGCTGAAATATCCCCTGAACACCAAAATCTATGGAAAGCATGTTGAGCAACTTAGCCATCCTTTTAAATTTCATTATTTTTGAATTATCATAAAGTCATTAAATACACTAAACAATGTATTCCAAAGATCATAATATAATGGGATTATGTTATTTGTTCTTGAAATAGAATTGACAATGTTACTTATTCAATATCCCCAAGAAAGCACGTTGTTGCTGTCCACCACAATCATTCATATTAATATCAGTATATGTGATATATCGGGATATCATTAATCCTTAAATGCCTGATTTTTCAAAAATCATTGTAATAATGTTTTTCGGTTTTCATTTTTTAAGTAAATCATGGGAAAAATACTTAAAAATATCGTATTTTGTTTTAAGTATGGTTTACGGCAAAAAAACAGTTTGTGACTAATCGGCAATACTGGTCATTAATTGAAAAAATAATTTTCCTTGATAAAATTCTATAATATTAAACGCATAAGAATTTGAGGAACTATAATAAGAAATAAATTTTACTTGCTCACTGGTGAACAAAATAGTTTTTCGCAAGCTTCCGAACAAAACAAAAAGAACAAGTAGCAACAATTGAAAAAATAAATGTATCTTTATTTTTAAACAGCACAAGTGTTGCCATCTACATGTTGAAAATCGATTTAATAATATTTTCAGAATGTATTTTATTGTCAACATTAGGCATTATAGTTTCAATATTATTCTAATGGTATCTTAGAGCCTAAATTGGGTATGTTTTCGAAAAGCAACACCCGGCATTTAAGGGTTAAAATGCAGCTCAAAACATTTTACACGACAGACCATAATTAACAGAAATATTTGTGTGTCTCAGTAAAAGAAATATAAAGGCTACATACTGCAGTTTCAATACCGAAAAGTCTATAGTAAACACCAGTAAAATATAAAACTTATGCCCAGTCCCAAAATATATATGACAATTATAGCACGGCCAGGCGGCCAGACAGACAAGTGGAATTTATAAACAATTTTCAACTTTGTCAGAAAGTATTAAAAAAATAATAAAACTATGATTTTTTTTCTTTATTACTCAAAGTATCTTATATGTCAATGCCTTCCCGTACTTCTTAGTATATATATCAATACGTGATTGAAAGGTTTTTCTCCTAGAATATATATATTTTTAAATGCAAATTCTTGGAAATATTTTGTTTCAAAATTTTGGAAAGTGGAAATCCGTTTGAGAGTAAATGCAAATATGTTTTCAAAAGTTGAAAGAGGATAAAAGGGTAAACTCTTGTAGAAGATAGTACTTTTTGAAATTCAGAAAGATATTTTTTTTCGTATTTAGTTTTGAAATATTTCACCAAATAGTTTGGAAAATGAATAATGATTAGTGAATGATCATACATAATATTTCGCAAAGAAATAATCACCATTTTCGATTTGCAAACATTATAGCATTTGTAATTTTTTTCTGTGTAGTGCATTAGATTACGACACTTCCGTAAATTTATTACTTTTTCTGTGACCTGATTCATACAAAACCTTGATACATACGATAGATGACATTATGTTATAAGAATGGCTCATAATTAATTGCAGTACTTGAGAAAATTACAGACACCTGCAAAATGTGGTTTGTGTCTTTTTTTTTCTTTTTTTTTTTTTCTTTTGATATTTTATTCTTATGTAATTTTTAGCACTGAATTCTAAAAAGACCTTACTTTTTTATATCATTACAGGATTTGTTGCAAATGGAAAATTTTTAATTCTAAAACAATCGTAATATTGCGAAAATGTGACACTATAAAATTGACATGAAACGTTTTTTCATTAAAAAAAAAAAATATTCCTTTTTTGGCTTATACTATGCTTGAAGTATGCTTCCTTTCATTCCCTAACCTTCACTTATCAGATTCTTCAACTGTTTAATATAGAAAATGTTAAGAGTAAATGGTGTGAACTATTGTAAATAAAACAAGAAAGAAAAATTCATGCTTCACGCATAGATTATGAAACGCTTTCCAATACATTCAGAATAATGTAACAAAACTGCACCTTTTAAAAAATTAAAATATTACGTCTAATTCAACCCTATGGAAACGCATAAGGCATTTCAAAACCCAATTTCAGCTGTTCCCGTACACAATTGGAAAAGTATTCAAATTTTTTCAGCAGCCTTGTATAGGATATATAAATTTGAATCTATTAACTACATGCTTGCCAAAATTTAGTTCACTTAAGTTATACATGTACTTCAGTTAAAAATTTACCTTCAGCATTTTCCTCTAATAAGGAGAACGGTACGTGAATACTTTTGCGCAGCCCTGTATTTCAGGTAAAGAATTTATATATAACGACTAAGATGCAAAAAATTAAATAAATTGAAAAGCACATACCGAATTTTAAACCGTACGCTCCAGCAAATATTGCTCAAAGACAATACTGTACTATAACCTATTTATTTTGTGTGTCCATTTAAATGAATAAAAAATGCTATGAATACCCTGTTCTAACGTAATCGTAGTGGAATACATTGATTTATATCAGTTTCAATACATTTGAAATAGCGTAATGTCATTAAAATACTCTGCAAACCATTTTTCCCCATATACCATAATGTAATGGAATACTTTTGAGTGGCCCTGTAATTGAACTATTAATCCTACATACTTCATATACAATACCTAACATGCTTGTGTGACCCTAAATAACCTTTATCAATTTCATGAAAATCCGAGTATAATTACGGGAGTTAGAGCGTGGATAGACGAACAGACGGCTATATGGACAGACGGCCATACAAACCGAAGTCATAAAGACTTTTCAACTATGTTGGAAAGTGTTAAAAAAAGTAAATAAAATATTTAAAAAATATAAAACATATTTTATAGTTTGATTTTAGAAATATTTCGACTTTTTAAAAAGTTTACAAATTTACGATTTTCGAAAAATCCTGGCGCTATGGTAAATAATTTAGGAGTTTTTCAAATGCACCACTAAAAAATACACAAGATTAGATTATCAAAAGTTAAAAAAATACAATCATCGCAGGCTTGCGCTGCGTATAATGAAAAATTAAATGATAACAACCTGGGATATTTTTATTAACGTTTTACCGTATATACCGTAACGTGTAATGTAATAAAATAATAACAATAATAATAGTAATAACAATAATCATAATAATACAATAGAGTCAAATAAAATTCTTGAGAAACCTTATGCTTTTCGTTTAACTTAATATTAATAGTGGTATTTTAATTCTTCCTTATTTTTTTACACAAATTTTTTAATGCACCTGGTTTGTATTGATTATGATCGTCAAACCATGCTTAGATGTTAACAGGCAAAACTCATTTCCTTATTATTTAACGTTATATTAAAGTGTATAATGATATTTGAGACACATACAGCACTTTAGGATATTTTAAGAAAACATTATTTGATCCAAATACTGACAAATAAAATATTAGTGAGATAGGATGTGCGATGCTAACGAGACTAACTAATGGGATATGAGACTAATAAAGTTAATCGCAAAATTTTCACTTTTTAATATATCCACATATGCGTAATTTTTATGAGTAAGTTCCATAAAACAAAATTCGTTATTCAATTGAATTACGACAAATAACAAAGAATTTCTTTATTTTTCTATATCACATATAGTAAGAAAAAGGTGAACATGGAATATCTTGGAACATGTCACACGCCTTATCCCTCTGACAATCTAGCAAAAAGGCAAAATTGTAATACTGTTTGCTCTGTATTTTGATTTAATTGCTAAAAAGGGGTGATTCTTACAACATTATTAAAAAATCTTAATTGCGAATAAGAGTGGAAAGACCTGGAATGAATTGTCATTTTTCAGTATCTTGAAAATGCATTAAATAAGATGAAGTAACATTACTTTAAATAAGGCTGATTGAAGTGAAACCTGGAGCTTAGTGAACGTATTAGGGTCATTTTCAAAACATGCATACATATGCTGTCCCACAGTAAAAAAAAAAAAAAAAAAATGTACTCATAATATATTATTTAAAACTGACTATAAATATTATATTTATTTAATTACACTACAGAACATATTTCTAAAACATAAAAATAATCACTTTCATATTTTTTTCGTAAAGATGCAGATTTTTGCATCTAGTAGATGAAAAAAATAGCTGTCCCTCTTCTGTATTTTATAATTCTGTAATATTTTTTCACTTCATTTTTCACTTTAAAAGGAAAGTAATTGGGACATTCAATGAGATAAATCATCATTATTTTAAATTTCTGACATTATTCCAGCAAAAAAAAAAAAAAATAAAAAAAAAAATAAAATAAAATAATAATAATAAAAAAAAATAAAGAAAATCTACAAAACATTTTGTCCCTCATATTTTGTCAAGTCTGCTACCAAGCTACAATTTCATGAAATAAAGGTTGACAATTTCACCAAGAGACGGCAGCACATTTGCAATAAAAATACTTATACTAGTTAAATATTTACTTGTAGCCATTTTATTTTGCAGTTGAAAAACAATAGTGTAGTGGAGTAAAGAATTTTTTATAAAGATGAGTATTTTTATGCAATGTCAAGTCTGTTACCTAATTTTTTATGTTAAAAATATAAGTTTAGTACTTTCTTTTGCTTGAATATTATTATCTAGTTAATATATTACAGATTTTGTTTAGTTTCTTAGTGTTAATAATTAGCATGTAGGTTTTGGAAGATATTTTGCTGTTAATGTCAAGTCTGTTACCATGTTACTGGTAAGTAGTGTATAAAATATAGTAAAATAGTGTATAAAATTATACCAAAAGCTAAAGTGCTTAATTAATTATATTTACAGGCACATCTAACTTATACATTATCACTTATTTCATTTTTAATGTGAAATTTAAAACTAATTTTTTTTAAATGTTTCTCTGAATTGTATGCATTTATTGAAAATGACCCATTAACAAGGACTGAATCTGTGTTAATACGTCAAATTACTTAAATACGTAATGTGTCAAATCAAAAATTCCATCTGTAGCGGTTCCAAAACAAAAAGAGAATTTATGAAAAGAATAAGCATCCCAAATCGAAAAAGTAAAAAATCCTAAAATATAGACGACTTTCAAACGAGAAAATTTTAAAGAACAATACAATTGCTTCAGCATTAGCTTGGGAATGTCTTCGCGTAACAATTGTTGACTCTTTATATGGCATTTTGAATAAAAAATAATACTTATTTGGCTGTTTCCACTTAAAATGGAATATGTATCGACATTATATATTTTATTTTTTTTATTTTCTTTTAATGAAAATCTTTAAAAAAATCCATTGAGAAATAAATTTAAAATGTAAGCTGACAAACTTTATTTGGAATCTTTGTGATTCAAGGAAATTTTTAATGCTGAAAACATACATTATAATGCTTTAAAATAATTAAAACTTATATAATATTCGTCATTTATATCCTTAAGAGAAATATGAGATTGAATTGATTTTTTTTATTATTATTATGTTTAGTGCTTTTTATTTTCGATTAATTTAGTGATTTGAAGGAACATAAATTATTTTAGTCTTCAATTAATTTATAAATGATTGCGTAGTTAGTTTGTGATTTTTTATTTTTTTTTTTATTATTACTTAAATACGTTTTTCATCATTTTAGTTTGAACATCTACGATATCGGATCTAAACAACATTTCTTTAAGGTTTTAAAATATAAAGAGTGGATCGGAAATCCTCAGAACGTTCAGTGAAGGTAAATAGTACAGCAGCAAATGCTTTTTACAAAGCATAGTCTTGTGATAAGCGTATATTGTGGCATCAGTAGGGATGGCGCAGTTTGACACTGGATATTTTGTAAGTAACGTAACTCAAATTATGTGTCATACAGATACATAAGGTAATAATTTATATAAATCGCAGATTTTTAGATTAAAGTATCGGCGTAAAACTCCTTTATTTTCACTTACTAGATAATATTCTTTTTAGACACCAAATTAAATATTCAATTGCACGTCTAACTAGCTGTTAAAGTTTGCTTAAAGACTTTCAAGCCCAACTTATGTCTTTTGCTGCATAGCTAATAAAAGGATTGGACAAAACTATATATTTAAAACGCTAAGCGTTTTATTTCGACAGTTAGCGAGAAACAACTGCTTCATCAAATTGATTAATTCTTTTTTTTAAGACATTTGGCAACAGATTTTTCATCTCACCTTCGTTTGTTCAAAACTTTCATTAATTAGCAGAAATTTTCAATTAGAATTTTACTTCTGAGCAAACGCAACGCATATGTCTAAATAGACCTTTTGGCAGATGCGATGCACATGCTGATAGGAGATCGGTTGGTTGCATGATTGCAGCTGGAAAGATATGTGCTTTAATTACAATGTTCTTTATCTACTGAATATGACAGGAATATACTCCCTATTTGTAAGATACTTCAAAGGCACATGAAATTTTCATTCTTGCAGGGGTGAATGATGATGTTAATGCTCTTGCGTTACACAGTTGTTTATGAATTGTTTGTTTGTAGTTTACATCGGAAATAGCACTGTGTTTAACTGGGTGGCATCGCCCAGTGGCGTTGTCGGTAGTGACAGCTGTTGCACGGTGGGGGCCGGAGTTCGAATCCACGAGTAATATATAGATGCCATTGTGCGAGTCCATTTGTAATAATATAAATATGTAATGAAATAAAGTACTAAAAATTGTTGTGGATTGTTGTTTCTATGTATAATAAGGATAATTCGCGGCGAAAAGCCATAGTTGCTACAACCCCCCCCAAGTAATCTCCATGTTCAATGTAACTGGATTTAAAGAATTTAAAATGACATTTTTAAAACACAGCTCCATATTCTTCTCTGCCTCACCTCTCTTAAACAATATAAAATGTTATTTTACTGATATTGTTATAGTATTTGTCCCCGTCAGGTTTCGATGAATTTCATCTAGTATACTTTAAAATGGCTTATTAAGATTAATTTGTTTTAAATAAATAGAAGTCTGTAACATAGATAAGCAAAATATTTTTAGGGGTTTCTACAAATTTCATTTGGCTATACTATAATTCTTTAAATTTCTTATCTGTAAAGTTGTGTTAAATTCGAATACTTTGTCAGAAAAATTATTCTTATTATCGCTTATGCGTAGAAAAAAAAATATTATGCATTAAATAAACTTTAAATAAGAAATTTCCTTTCATCACCTTTTCATTCTTTTTTTTTAAGTATGCGTTACTAGTAAACACGAGTGAATCTCCAATTTACTGGCCTACATTAAATATCCGGCTCATTAACTTAACGTTTATATGGGGTCATAATTTAACAAAAGCCTTCTTGTAACACGTATAAATTTAACTGCCACGAACACATATTATTACCACCACAACCACAGAAATTCGCATATATGAAGCCATTTTCTAAAATTTATCGAGTATGTATAACATATATGATATGAAAACAAGTTAAACAAACTAAATAGCCTATTACATACTCATGTAAATGATCATATGTGAAAGTATATGGTAAAAATGTAAATAAAGCCTTGGTGTTTGTTTAACAACAAATATGAAAGATAAATTTCTATATGAGAATTTTTTTTTAAATTTAAGTTTCGGGTTATGTGGAATCTCAAAATACTGTTAATATAAGTAAATCAAAAAAAAAATTACTTAGAAAGTACAAGAAAATTTAAATCAGAATGAAAATCAAAGACAAAAGGATTTTTTAAAAAAAGTCTGGAATTGCTACACTTGACTGTCGGAACACACGTGTTCGAGTCATGATTGTGAAAATATATGTGATAAATTTCTGATATAGGGCAATTCCATCGTAACTGACGTAACATTTTATCATCGAATTTTGTTTTCAAATCTATGTAGAAAATTTACAAATACAGCTAGAACAATTTTTTACAATTTAAAATATTTCTTACTAAGGTCTTAATACTGAAATATCTGCAGATTATTTCAATCTCTTTTTGAGTCCCAAAAATTGCAATTCAAATTTCTGTAACTGGCGTAACATAAAATAGATAAACATTTTTTCTGCATTCCTTGAAGTGTAAAAATTATCGAAATTATCCCGTTAAAAAAGGTGATTTAATGTTCTCAAGAACAATAAGTAATGCCAAATTTTAACATTAACTTTTTTAATTAATTTATGAATAATAAAAAAGAAACTAATTTTATGAATAACTAAATTTATGAATTAAAATAATTTACTGACGTAAGTTTTATTGTGTAACTGACGTAACATTATGAATTCACAAAGACAGTAGTTGTACTTAAATTAGTTTTTAAACAGTAATTTACAATGCCTTTCTATTTTGATTTTTCTATAGAATATAAAAATATCAAATTTTCCAATCATACCCTTAAATTAAACATATTATAAATTTGACTCCCCCATCAAAAATGATGATTTTCTATGGAATTGCCCTGTAATGAAATCGTCTAAATTTGAACTCTGGACCTCATGATTATAATAAGGAAACGGTGCCTCGTCACTGCGAAATGCTTCGTTTCGTAACCTCAATATTTATCAATTGTAATTTATCACATTCTCTTGGGGATTTTGCCAATAGAAAAGGTCACAAAATAGTTTAAAAATAATTTAAAAAGAGATTAAATACAGAATCTGTTGAAAGAATTTTTCTAAAATATTTACAATTTTTGCGGATCTTGTGTATAACACATCCGCAAAGTGTGAGCTCAAATGAGAGTTACGTCTGGGTGTTACACACAACACATACGCTCACGCATGCATAGAAATGATGATTACAAAACTTTCCTTACGCTATGTTTTAAAAAAAAGTAATAAATGAAACAAAATTAGTCAATAGAGGATGAAAAAAAAAACAGGTAAAAATATAAATTAAAAAATAATAAAAGCAAATATATATATATATATATATAATATATATATATATATATATATATATATATATATATATATATATATATATATATATATTACTCAGGAATCTTTATTTGACACAATTACTTCTTTGCTTAGTGTCATGGAACGTTGTTAAGGTACGTTGAGATGGCATTTAGCGACAGCGAATCTTTTGCCTGTCTCTTTGATGCATAGAATGTTTGTCGCACTGCAAGTGAATGCGACACCGTCGGTTATTTAAAGGAAAATTGGCCAAATCTTCTATGGGTACCAACATTCATGGACATCTTATTATAACTTAAAAGGATTCTTATAAAATGCATGATATATTTTCAACATCATTAAAGATAAATAGTGCTTGAATCCTGTCACTTGAACATTAAAAATGTGCGCACAGTCATTTTAATACTGTTTTTTTTATTATAAACGGGTGAATTTGGGGAATGTGGATATTTGGTGAAGCATGCTTTATTCAGTTTTTATAATGCTACCTATTTTTCAGGTGAAATATTCATAATCTTTCATTCTTTTTTTATTTGTCGTAAAGCAAGACGTTGGAATAATGATAATAATAATAATAATAATAATAATAATAATAGTAATTCGCGGCATATATACTGCATTCCCGTTTATCATAAATATTATTTTTTTCTTTCGACATTTCATGCAGAATTTATCGCGCAATTGACACAGATGTATTATTTTTACTATATATCCATCGCACGTAATGCTGACAAAACCAGACGGTTAAATTTATCTTTTACTCCAATTTATAAACTTCTAAACATAGAACATTTTCAATTTTTACACCGTCCAATAGGGAATAATATGTAATTTTAAACGCACTTTGCTTGAAAACTGCATTGTAAGTTGTTTGAAAACCGTATCGCAATTTACTCAAATTCTGTTGTTTTTAAATTAATTTTCAAGCATGTTATATATATATATATATATATAAAGGGTGGTTATAATTAAACTTCCCCTATAAACAGCATCCTACAGCGCAAACGGGTGAGCGTAATGCAATGAAATTTGTTATATACACTATACACGAGATGCGTAATTAAATTTAACACAATAAACGACCAAAACGGGATACAAAAACAATATTAACAATCCAGAACAAGAATTATGAGTAATAAAATGTAAAACCGGTTGTTTTGGACGTTTATTGCGTAAAATGTATTTTCTTTTCGGAAAAAGCGCCATCTGGTGGACATTTTTGAACATTGTTTTTTCGAAATTCCTTGAGCGCATCTCGTGTATAGTCTATATACCAAATTTCATGGCATTCCGTTCACCCGTTTGAGCTATAGGAAGTTTAATTATAAACACCCTGTATATATATATATATATATATATATAATATATATATATATATATATATATATAATATATATATATATATATATATATATATATATATATATATATATATATATATATATATATATATATATATATATCTTTTGCGAGCAGACGACTACGAAAGATACATGCGGTTGTATTTAAATTAATATAAATAGCTGAGTATTTGTTTCCATCTTATATTCTATAACAAAATAAAACGTTAATCAATAAATAAAACAATAAAATATAAATAAAATACACATTTAATAACCATGTCATTTAATCGAACTATGCTTTTATACTGAAATTATCAAAATAAAAAAGCCTTAATTTCAATAGTGATCTTTGGATATTTCTTCGTTTTTTAATACCTGTCGTGAAACCAATACACAAGTATAGCTATTAATACATTTTAAAAATTTATTTGAATATATAATTGTTATTTTTCAGATAAATATGATTTCTGGTATTGTGAGTACGAAATCTAGAAATTTATATTAAATCTAAAAAATCTAGTAGACTTATTAATTTAAAAATTAAAAATAATTTTTTTTCACATACATTCCGTAACCGGAGAAGTTCTAGTTTATCCCCTTCTAATTATTAACCTTATTGCACCATAGCTTTTGACACATGATTCCATTTTTATATTCTATTCGCACTACTATATTTAAAAAATAAATTTTGTAGTATATTTCTCTTCGACATGTTGTCAAGATGCAAGTAAAGGTGTTTCTTATATAAAAATAAGTGATGTCAAACGAATAAAATTCGTGTAAGAGATGGTGCTATTGATGTCGTGTTGGAAGTTGCACAAGAGAGATAAGTGTTAACGAAGATTATATGAATTCGAAAATATTTGTATCTCAATAAGTCTTATCCGAGATAATTATTTTAAACTGTTTAATTTAAATGTTTAATTAACTCTTGTATTTTTTTAAGGCAAAGATATAATTTTACAATCGAATATTCAATCATTTTCTCATATGCTAGATTACTAAAACTTACGCACTGTGATTCCCATGGTAATATAGAATTTTAATATTTTTAAAACATTTTTATTTTTTAATAAATTAAATTTAAGTTATTTTTCTCTTAGCAAGCAGCAGGTGATTAATAACTAAATAATCTTTATAAATACATTGATGGAAATCTACTCCTTTTACTATACAGCAGCAATACAGCAGTAGCATTAAAATGTATCACAATTCTTTTCCTCACATTTAAAAATATATACCACACAGGAAAACGCACTTATAGTAATTCTCGATCCCGCATGGTGCATTCACCGAACTCTTTTGTTCGTCTGTATAAATGAACGAAAAGCCCTATACACGCCAAAATCTATGGAAAACATGTCGTAGTGCCCCTTATTATTCTTTAAAATTCCATTATATTTGAAACATCTTAAAGACGCGAAATGCAACCAAACGATTTTTCCCCTAGATCACAATATAATGGGATCTGTTATGTGTCCTTATCATAGAATTATCAATGTTACTTATTCTATATTCCTAGAAAAACCACGTTGTAACAGCCCACCAGAATCATGGATGTTAATCTCAGTATGTTTGATAGATCGTAAATTTATTAAAATTCATTGCAAGACATTTCACCTAACTGACCACAATGTAATGGAAATGTTTGTGTGCCCCTGTACAGGAAATATTAAAGCTACGTACTTCTAAATAAATACCGAAAATTCTGCATCAAATGTCAGTAAAATATAAAAATTACACGCAATCCCAATATATTTATCAGACTTATAGCACTGCCAGACAAGTCGAAATTACAAACAATTTTCAACTACGTTAGAAAGTGTTAATAAAAATAATAAAACTACTTTTTTCCCCTTATTACTTAGCCCTTAAATGCACGATGTTTTATTTTGTTTCGAAAAAATTATATCTGATTCTCTCAAAAGGTTTATAACACAGGAAAAATAATGAAAACAAAATCAGAATACACTTTTCGTATAATATGTCAACCTTTTCCTACGTTGCACATCTGTAATACAAGTAAAACCTAAAATATTGCAACTTAGTAAATATTTTAATAAGTATGAATCTAAATACCTTATTTTATATAATTTTTTTATTTTGTAAAACTTAACCCTTAAATGTATGATTTATTTTTTTAATTGTGTTTTTCACTCTGATATTAAAGTTCAGACACCAGAAATTTTAAGAGAAATTTTCAAGTTTAATTTTTTGTAATTTTTATAGTAATAATATTTCTATATAAATATACTGGCTGTTAAAAATTAAATAAAAAGCGATGTAGATATGCATCAATATTCATTTAAGGGTTAAAGTATCTTATTTGTCAAATCCTTCGCGGACTCTTTAGTAAATAGATCAATATGCGAATGAAAGGGTTTAATGCTAGAATATATATTTTTTAAATGAAAATGCTTGGAATACTTTGTTTCAAAATTTCGGAAAGTGAAAATCCGTTTGAGAGTAAAAGCAAATATGTTTTCAAAAGTTGAAAGAGGATAAAGGAAAACTTTTATAGAAGACAGTATTTTCTGAAATAATAATAATAAAAAAATCGTATTTTATTTTGAATATTTTACCAAATAGTTTACAAAATGAATAATGAATGTTTGTGAATATTGTATAATGAATAATAAATGATCATGCATATTAATGTATCCTAAATATATTATAATGCTTTTAAAATTTCTACATTTTTTATAATATGCTGAAATGCATACTGGTATAAATTCATAGAAAATCCTGTTACAAACAATATGTGATATTATGTTATATGAAGGGTTCAATACTTATTTACAGTAGGGCAGACCGGGGCACGTTAACGCATGGGGCACCTTTACGCAGCGCACTCTTTTCGAAACGAGCTATACCTGGCGCGCTAGTGGTTATGGCAGATTGATGCTGCTCCCTAGCGAGTATTCCGACACGTTTTTGAGCGTCAGTAAAGCTTCGGTCTAGCATGCGGAAAGGATAACCTGTTTTCTGTCAAGGTGAGTAAATTTTGTGTTGAACTTATTGAAACTTATTGTGAACTATTAATACTAACTTAGTTCAGGATAATAAAATATATGAACATTAGCAGAATTTTATCCTTTTTTGAAAACTGTATTTGTATTAACAGAATTTGTATTATTTTTTGTTGCACGTTAAAAATAAATCCAAACATGGCGACGGGGCACGTTTACGCATTGACATCGGTACACCTTTACGCACCTCCTTACTGCCTAAACGTGAACAACTAAGACCATTTGAAAAGGCAGGACCAAGTCTTGGCTCCAAGAAAGGAAGAAAAACGGAAGTCTGCAATCCCATCTAATACTATGGTTAAAGATGTCCTTCGACAAGAACAGTTAAGCGGAAAAGAAAAAAATGATGGCACAACAAAACAAGAAGAAGAAATTACGTTAAAATTTACTAGTATCTATGGATGCAGAACAAGAAGACAGCAAATAAAAAGTTGTAAAACCAAAAACTGCAAAAGGGAGAAAGTTGGTACGCTCTAGAAAAAAGAAAATAGTGAATGAATCTGACGACGAACATAAAAATTGTATGTGTATTTATTGTTTGAAATCATACAACCAATCCAAAAAAGGACAAGACTGGATTCAATGTCTTAGATGCAAAAGGTGGTTCCATGACAAGTGTGCAAAAGGTACTTTATATTTTGTTTCTAAAACCTGTAACAGTGATGATGAAGATGACTAAATAGTTTCTGTTTTTAATTAGCAATAAGCCCTATGTTTTCAGTTTAGCCTATAAAATGTTCTTTAATTAATTCTCTTTATTATTTTTATTTTTAAACAGTGTTTTATAAAAAAAAATTAATTTGATTAAATATTTATTTCACTTAATCCTTGGTATCTCTTATAATATGCGTAAACGTGTCCCGGATACGCGGCACGTTTACGCAAAAGACTTGGGCCTAAAAAAAAATCTTTACGGTAAAAACACAAATAGGACAACAACTGAGTACTCAAATTTGGACTTTATTAACTGCTTTATAGAACCACAATGTCAAAAATGTCCTAAGTTAAAACATAAAAATTAGAAAAATCATTGAATTCATTGAAAAAAACCGCGTTAACGTGCCCCGGTCTACCCTACACTATCGAAAAATTCCACAAGCCTGCAAAATTTGGAATGTGTCATGTTTTTCAGGTTTTCATAATTGACTCGTATGTATTTTACACTCAAAATTTGAAAATGAACTTCATTCAATTTTTTTTTTTTTTTTACATCATTTCAGGATATTTTTCAAATCGCAATTTTTTTGCTGTTTTAAAAAGTCGAAATGTTGAATATATCTGATACTGTAAAATAGACTTAAAACTTTTTTTTTTTTTATAATAAATGATTTTTTTTTTTTGCTTATACTATACATGTTCTATGTTGCCTTTTAATTTCAGCCCGTTCTAGGATATCTGTCTCACGGGGGTTAATGTACATGTACAGTCTCTCCTCCACCTCCCATCATGATATTTTTCATTGTTTAGTAAATAACATATTGTAAGTAAATGGTGTAAATTAGCGTGAATAAAGAAGGTAAATAAAATATTATATAAAAATGTTTTACATCTATTTTACATTACAAAAATGTGCAATATCTATTTATTTTTTTTTTATTTAGAAATTTACGATTTGCAAAAATTTCGGAGGTTATGGAAAAATTCCAAGGTCATTTTTGAATTCAGAACTAAAAACTACATAATAATCATGTATAAAAAAATAAAAAAAACAGACATCTCATGACAGACATCTGTCAGACATCGTTTTTCTCTCTTACAGTTGTAGGTATTTGATCCATATGAGTTAGAAATATTTTCATGTAAAAAGCAACTGTTAAAGTGCAAGTTTTTAT
Organism: Maratus speciosus; assembly: GCA_963932465.1. Taxonomy (NCBI): domain Eukaryota; kingdom Metazoa; phylum Arthropoda; class Arachnida; order Araneae; family Salticidae; genus Maratus; species Maratus speciosus. The sequence goes on from OZ010789.1 coordinate 83,347,360, forward strand.
AAGAAAAATCGTTTATGTTTTATTGTATTTAACGAAGATGATAACTAAAAAACAAAATCACTTTCATGCAAAATTCATACATTGAAGATATCGTAACATGTAATGCAATGAATTAATATTAATATTAATAAGAACAACATATTTAAATCTTTAGAAATCTAATGATTTTCGTTTGAATCAATATTAATATTGGTATTTAAATTCTTCCTTAATATTTATTTACACGAATTTATTAATGCAAATGGTTTGTCTGGATCAAGATCTTTAAATCATACTTTCATGTTAACAGCCAAAAGCTTACTTTCTTGTAATTCAACGATAAGTTAAAATGTATAATGATATTTGCGACAAATACAGAACTTTAGTATATTTTCAGAAAAGATTAGTAGATCCAAAGATTGACTCGTAAAATATCAAAGACATCGGGTGAGAGATGTTAACGAGACTGACTAATGGTATATAAAACTAATCAAATCAATTGCAAAAATTTCGCTTTTTAATCTATGCTGAGAAAAAAAAACCCGCCTTCGCCTAGAATGAACAGGTAGTCATTTTCTGAATCCCTAAACTAGAATTATCGATTTTCGAGCTATGCGAATAGGCTAAACATGTAAGCTGGATAGACGAAATGATCTTGACATTCTAGTCTCTTGTTTTCTAGGTGACGAATCGATAATGAATCTTTTCGGTAGCGATCTATTATCGCTTGATTTCTGGAATGGTTTCATAAGCTAGAATTATAGTTACTTAAACTAACCTCTTGTGTTCGCATCTATTTGCAGAGATTTTTAAATAAGTTTGACCGCGAGAATATAGGAAAACGCTCTTGAATTCTAGTAGGAGATGCTAGAACTCTCAAGCAAAGTGACCTAGAATTTATAGGGATGACATGGAACTAGTTTTTCTAGAGCCTCAATTTAGATTCTAGATGCCAGAACCATATTTTTTCTCAGTGTACCGTACATTCAGCTGTAGGTGGCAATAGAAACATTGTTTAAATTAATATGGTATTACAGATATAATGAAGTTTTAAAACATTGAGAAATGTTTTATACATGTTTTATACAAAGTCATACATCATGATGCAAAAAACATATTTTTACCATTTTTAAAATAATTGTGGAGAAAACAACATTACAATTTTGCCCTTTGCTGGGCAGTCAGGGAGTTAATGCATGTATTGATTCTAGTCCCTGTTTTTAAAATTTTATGTTCATTATTATTATAGTGATAGTGAATTATCAATATTCATTTCATAGTTTAAAATATAACTATTTAATCATGCAAATGGATTAGGCTTACCTAAGTTCATCTTATCGGGAGATAAAAAACTAATTTAAATTTCTTCGGTATCAAAGTTCATTCCGAGTAAGGAGTAATGGAAGAGACAAATTGTAGACATAACAACAATATATTTTAACGTCACAAATACAAAAAAAACACATAACTTTTCGCGAACATACTTTCGTTTTAATAAATTTTACATCATAAAGTTTCGTAGCTAGAGTTCAGTTGATAAAGTTCTTTAAACATCCTGTTTGTCAACAAAAAAATATCGTCTGCGCGAGGCGCAAAATAAAAACGATTTAATTAAGACCATGGGAGCAGCGATAAAACGCAACACACTCACACCTTTGAGTTTCGAATTCAATGAAACTCAAACTTTACTTTGGGTTTATATACACGACAATATCTGGATCGTTTTTCAGGTACAGTCACCACAGGAGAGTCACCAACACATTTTTAGAAAATAGTTTCAGTAGATTCAGTATCTAAAAAGCAGTCTTTAACAAAATGTTGGATCATCGGCTTACTCGTCGCAGGGTATGAAGAACAGTTTTTACCAGTCAGCTATAGCATCGGTTTAACAGAAGTACAATCTAATGGACACTCTTTACCATTCGGTTGAACAGCCTGTTCGGAAGATATTGAGTTTTGAGCTATAGAATGCAGTTCAGTACCTCTTTCATGAGTTAATTCTAGAGGTGTCAATCTGAGGACAGGACGTAAAAATTCGCCACCTTTCATTTTTACTTTTACTAATCGTACATTTCCATCTTTAAAAGATAAATTTCAATAACTTTGGCAAGTGGCTATTCAAGTTTCTTAACATTATCACTAGTCATTAAAACAACATCACCAATCTGAAAAGGTCTCTGCTTTTTGTCAAATTTCGAGGATTAGCTTAAATATCCCAAATATTCAGTGCGGAATCAGTGGGAATCGAACGTTCCCACCATCCACCCCACCACGGTGCAGATGGAGGATTAAATTTTCAAGTGATCTTCTTAGCTTCGCTATACTGGGAAGCGATATCCCAATCGATTTTCTTAAGCAAATTTTCAGCACCCGTAAAATTTTTCTCATTGTCACTATATACTATTGCAGGTCTATCTTTTCGGGCTATAAATCTTTTAAAAGCTTGCAAAAAGTTGTCAGTCGATAACGATGTGGCTATCTCTAAATGTATGGCTCTGTAGACAGCGCTTGTGAAATTAACTATCCAAGCTTTTTGACCTCCTCGAAGAAGTAAAGGACCAGCGTATTCAGTTCCTACAACTTCGAACACTGCAACTTCTTTTATACGATCTTCTGGAAGTCGTGCTTCTATAATCGGTTTAGGTCTTGAATTAAATCTTTTACAACGTACACAGTTTTTAACTACTTTTCTAACGGTCTTCCTGCATTTCAAAATCCAAAAGTCTTCTCTTATATTACTCATAAATATACGGGTATGAGCATGATTTAAACTACGATGTCTTGTCTGAATAAGTATTTCCACAACTGGATGGCTACTAGGTAACAGTATCGGAAATCGGAAATTTCTTTTATCTTCTCTCATCAGAATACGAGTCTTCACTTTCAGTAGTCCATTCGATTCTACGTATCACTGAAGTGATTTTAAGCGTTTATCTTCAGTTCCTAAAAATGATTCCTTTTGTACTATTTTTAATAAAGCTGTTTCAGCTCTATTTATTTCTTCTGTACTTAAGACTCCAGAAATCTGGTTGGCACGTTCCACTTTACAGTTAGTAAAAAATCTAGAATTCCAAGGAATAATTCTGATCAGTTTGTCGTACGACGAAAATCTGTTATAATTTTTTTCAGTTGATTCTTCATGATTCGTTGTGCTAATAACAGTTTTTCTTTTTTCGGAATATACCCGTAAGGCATAGTGACGTCACGGCGACGTCGTTGTGAAGTCACACTGTGATTTTGTAACCGTCGATGTGACGTCATAGTGACTAGAATGCGAGGTCGTTATGGCCGTTTTAGACGTCGTTTGTGACGTCACATTGTGACCACTCTGTGAAGTCACGGTGTGACAAATTTGTGAAAAGTGTGTCATTTGTGATTATTTTGGCATTAACTTTGTGACGAACCTGTGACGAAAGCGACAATGCTTTGAAGTCACACTGTGACCAATTTGTGAAATAATTGTAATTTGTGACGAACATGTCATAAACACTGTGATTTCAAATGAAAATCAAATTTCAAATTAATTGATTAAAAGACGCAAATAGTGATAAAGATTCCATGCTGGGACTCAAACCCGGGCCATCAGTACAGCGCACTGACATTCTACCGGCTAAATTACATGGAACGATACCCAGGCGGGAAAATTTCTCGCTATTACATGTTGGCAAGGCTACAAACGCAGCACAAGATGGAATATTTAGCGTGAGCCACCAACATGATGCAAACACGAAACTTAATTAAATCCAGCATCGATTGAAATTATATTAATACTTGGAAATTTTTCCAGAGAGAACCATTCGCCTTGCATACAATATTTCAAATGAAAATCAAATTTCAAATTAATTGCTTAAAAGGCAATTTTAATTGGAAATGTTGTATGCAAGGCGAATGTTTCTCCAAGGAAAAATTGTCAATTATTAATATAGTTTCAATCGATGCTGGATTTAATTAAGTTTCGTGTTTACACCATGTCGGTGGCTCACGACAAATATTCCATCTTGTGCTGCGTTTGTAGCCTTGCCAACATGTAATAGTGAGAAATTTTACAGGCTGGGCGTCGTTCCATGTGGTTTAGTCGGTAGAATGTCAGTGTGCTATACTGATGGCCCGGGTTCGAGTCCCGACATGGAACCTTTTTCACTATGTTGGCCTTTGCGCCTTTTAAGCAATTAATTTGATATTTGATTTTCATTTGAAATAGTGTATATAAGGCGAATGATTCTCTCTGGAAAATTTTCTAAGTATTACAGTGATTATTTTTAAAAAAAACTTTTGCTGTAAATATAAAATCTTATCTTTTTACAGTACTTTTTAGCAAAATATCGCTATTTTGGAGTCCTATTCTTCTAAAACAATTTAAATTTTTCCACTTAATTTACAATGCATTTTTTTTTCGTATTTAGTTTTGAAATATTTCACCAAATAGTTTGCAAAATGAATAATGAATATTTGTGAATAATGAATAGTGAATGATCATGCACAATATTTCGCAAAGAAATAATGACCATTTTCGATTTCCAAACATTATAGCATTTGTAATTTTTTTCTGTAGTGCATTGGATTACGAAACTTTCCGTAAATTTATTACTTTTTCTCTGACCTGATTCATACAAAACCTTGATATATACGACAGATGACATTATGTTATAAGAAGGGCTCATAATTAATTGCAGTACTTGAGAAAGTTACAGACACCTGCAAAATGTGGTTTGTGTCTTTCATTTTTCTTTTTTTTTTCTTTTGATATTTTATTCTTATGTAATTTTTAGCACTGAATTCTAAAAAGACCTTGCTTTTTTATATCATTGCAGGATTTGTGGCAAATGGCAAAATTTTTAATTCTAAAACAATCGTAATATTGCGAAAATGTGATACTATAGAATTGACATGAAACGTTTTTTCATTAAAAAAAAAAATCCTTTTTTGGCTTATACTATGCCTGAAGTATGCTTCCTTTCACTCCCTAAACTTCACTTATCAGATTCTTCAACTGTTTAATATAGAAAATCTTAAGAGTAAATGGTGTGAACTATTGTATATAAAACAAGAAAGAAAGATTCTTGCGTCACGCATAGATTATGAAACGCTTTCCAATACATTCAGAATAATGTAACAAAACTGCACCTTTTAAAAAATTAAAATATTGCGTCTAATTCAACCCTATGGAAACGCATAACGCATTTCAAAACCCAATTTCAGCTGTTCCCGTACACAATTGGAAAAGTATTCAAATTTTTTCAGGAGCCTTGTTTAGGATATATAAATTTGAATCTATTAACTACATGCTTGCCAAAATTTAGTTCACTTAAGTTATACATGTACTTCAGTTAAAAATTTACCTTCAGCATTTTCCTCTAATAAGGAGAACGGTACGTGAATACTTTTGCGCAGCCCTGTATTTGAGGTATAGAATTTATATATAACGACTAAGATGCAAAAAATTAAATAAATTGAAAAGCGCATACCGAATTTTAAACCGTACACTCCAGCAAATATTGCTCAAAGACAATACTGTACTGTAACCTATTTATTTTGTGTGTCCCTTTAAATAAATAAAAAATGCTATGAATGCCCTGTTCTAACGTAATAGTAGTGGAATACATTGATTTATATAAGTTTCAACACATTTGAAATAGCGTAATGTCATTAAAATGCTCTGCAAACCATTTTTCCCCATATACCATAATGTAATGGAATACTTTTGCGTGCCTCTGTAATTGAACTATTAATCCTACATACTTCATATACAATACCAAACATGCTTGTGTGACCCTAAATAACCTTTATCAATTTCATGAAAATCCGAGTATAATTACGGGAGTTAGAGCGTGGACAGTCGGACAGACAGACATACGGACAGACGGCCATACAAACCGAAGTCATAAAGACTTTTCAACTATGTTGGAAAGTGTTAACAAAGTAAATAAAATATTTAAAAAATATAAAACCTATTTTATAGTTTAAGATTTTAGAAATATTTCGACTTTTTAAAAAGTTTACAAATTTACGATTTTCGAAAAATCCTGACGCTATGGTAAATAATTTAGGATTTTTTCAAATACACCACTAAGAAATACACAAGATTAGATTATCAAAAGTTAAAAAATACTATCATCGCAGGCTTGTGCTGCGTATAATGAGAAATTAAATGATAGCAACCTGGGATTTTTTATTAATGTTTTACAAACTAACAGTTCTTGTTAATTCAGCGATGAGATTTAGTAGGGTTTTAATTAGCATTCCCAGCCATTATTAAAGTATTTGTTAACAAAAAATGCTTATTTGTTTTAAATGTAACTCAGAATATAACTAAAAAATAAAATCCCTTCACGTAAAATCCGTATATACCGTAACGTGTAATGTAATAAAATAATAATAACAATTGCTTTTTTAGCACCTATTTTAGTAATAAAAACTGAGAATCATTTTAATGTATTCATGTTTTAACTTAAAGTATTAAGGTGAATGTGTCGTTTCTCTTACATATAGTTTTCTATATATATCTAATAATAACAATAATAATAGTAATAACAATAATCATAATAATACAATAGAGTCAAGTAAATTTCTTGAGAAACCTTATGCTTTTCGTTTAACTTAATAGTGGTATTTTAATTCTTCCTAATTTTTTTACACAAATGTATTAATGCACCTGGTTTGTATTGATTATAATCGTCAAACCATGCTTAGATGTTAACAGGCAAAACTCATTTCCTTATTATTTAACGTTATATTAAAGTGTATAATGATATTTGAAACACATACAGCACTTTACGATATTTTAAGAAAACATTATTTGCTCCAAATACTGGCGAATAAAATATTAGTGAGATAGGATGTGCGATGCTAACGAGGCTAACTAATGGGATATGAGACTAAAAAAGTTAATCGCAAAATTTTCACTTTTTAATGTATCTACATATGCGTAATTTTTATGAGTAAGTTCCATAAAACAAAAGTCGTTATTCAATTGAATTACGACAAATAACAAAGAATTTCTTTATTTTTCTATATCACATATAGTAAGAAAAAGCGAACGTGGAATGTCTTGGAACATGTCACACGCCTTATCCCTCTGACAGTCTAGCAAAAAGGCAAAATTGTAATATTGTTTGCTCTGTATTTTGATTTAACTGCTAAAAGGGGGTGATTCTTACAACATTATTGAAAAATCTTAATTGCGAATAAGAGTGTAATCCTGGAAAGAATTTTCACTCTTCAGTATCTTGAAAATGCATTAAATAAGATGAAGTAACATTACTTTAAATAAGGCTGATTGAAGTGAAACCTGGAGCTTAGTGAACGTATTAACAAGGACTGAATCCGTGTTAATACATCAAATTATTTAAATACGTAATGTGTCAAATCAAAAATTCCACCTGTAGCGGTTCCAATGAAAATCTTTAAAAAATTCCATTGAGAAATAAATTTAAAATGTATGCTGACAAACTTTATTTGGAATCTTTGTGATTCAAGGAAATCTTATATTGCTGAAAACATACATTATAATGCTTTAAAATAATTAAAACTTGTATAATTTTCGTCATTTATATCCTTAAGAGAAATATGAGATTGAATTGATTTTTTTTTTCATTATTATGTTTAGCGCTTTTTATTTTCGATTAATTTAGTGATTTGAAGGAACATGAATTATTTTAGTCTTCAATTAATTTATAAATGATTGCGTAGTGAGTTTGTGATTTTTTAATTTTTTATTATTTCTTAAATACGTTTTTTATCATTTTAGTTTGAACATTTACGATATCGGATCTAAACAACATTTCTTTAAGGTTTTAAAATATAAAGAGTTGATCGGATATCCTCGGAACGTTCAGTGAATGTAAATAGTACAGCAGCAAATACTTTTTACAAAGCATCGTCTTGTGATAAGCGTATACTGTGGCATCAGTAGGGATGGCACAGCTTGACACTGGATATTTTGTAAGTAACGTAACGCAAATTATGTGTCCTATAGATACATAAGGTAATAATTTATATAAATCGCATCTTTTCAGATTAAAGTATCGGCGTAAAACTCCTTTATTTTCACTTACTAGATAATATTCTTTTTAGGCGCCAAATTAAATATACAATTGCACTTCTAACTAGCTGTTAAAGTTTGCTTAAAGACTTTCAAGCCCAACTTATGCCTTTTGCTGCATAGCTAATAAAAGGATTGGACAAAAATATATTTAAAACGCTAAGCGTTTTATTTCGACAGTTAGCGAGAAACAACTGCTTCATCAAATTGATTAATTCTTATTATTTTTTAAGACATTTGGCAACAGATTTTTTATCTCACCTTCGTTTGTTCAAAACTTTCATTAATTAGCAGAAATTTTCAATTAAAATTTTACTTCTGAGCGAACGCAACTCATATGTCCAAATAGACCTTTTAGAAGATGCGATGCACATGCTGATAGGAGATCGGTTGGCTGCATGATCGCAGCTGGAGAGATATGTGCTTTAATTTCTATGTTCTTTATTTACTGAATATGACAGGAATATACTCCCTATTTGTAAGATACTTCAAAGGCACATGAAATTTTCATTCTTGCAGGGTGAATGATGATGTTAATGCAAAATTCTCTTGCGTTACACAGTTGTTTATGGATTGTTTGTTTGTAGTTTACATCAGAAATAGCACTGCGTTTAACTGGGTGGCATCGCCCAGTGGCGTTGTCGGTAGTGACAGCTGTTGCACGGTGGGGGCCCGAGTTCGAATCCTCGAGTAATATATAGATGCCATCTCCGTGTCCAATGTAACTGGATTTAAAGAATTTAAAATGACATTTTTAAAACACAGCTCCATATTCTTCTCTGCCTCACCTCTCTTAAACAATATAAAAAGTTATTTTACTGATATTGTTATAGTATTTGTTCCCGTCAGGTTTCGATGAATTCCGTCTAGTATACTTTAAAATGGCTTATTAAGATTAATTTGTTTTAAATAAATAGAAGTCTGTAACATAGTTAAGAAAAATATTTTTAGGGGTTTCTACAAATTTCATTTGGCTATACTATCTTTCTTTAAATTTCTTATCTGTAAAGTTGTGTTAAATTCGAATACTTTGTCAGAAAAAAAATATTCTTATTCTCGCTTATGCGTAGAAAAAAAAAAATATTATGCATTAAATAAGAAATTTCCTTTCATCACCTTTTCATTCTTTTTTTTTAAGTATGCGTTACTAGTAAACATGAGTGAATCTCCAATTTACTGGCCTACATTAAACATCCGGCTCATTAACTTAATGTTTATATGGGGTCATAATTTAACAAAAGCCTTCTTGTAACCCGTATAAATTTAACTGCCACGAACACATATTATTACCACCACAACCACTGAAATTCGCATATATGAAGCCATTTTCTAAAATTTATCGAGTATGTATAACATATATGATATGAAACTAAGTTAAATAAACTTAATAGCCTATTACGAACTCATGTAAATGATCATATGTGAATGTACATGGTAAAAATGTAAATAAAGCCTTGGTGTTTGTTTAGTGATTTAATGTTCTCAAGAACAATAAGTAATGCCAAATTACAACATTAACTTTTTTAATTAATTTATGAATAATAAAAAAGAAACTAATTTTATGAATAACTAAATTTATGAATTAAAAAAAGTTACTGACGTAACTTTTATTGTGTAACTGACGTAACATTATGAATCCACAAAGACAATAATTATCCTTAAATTAGTTTGTAAACAGTAATTTACAATGCCATTTTATTTGGATTTTTCTATAGAATATAAAAATATCAAGTTTTCCAATCATACCCTTAAATTAAACATATTATAAATTTGATTCCCCCCCCCCCCCTCAAAAATGATGATTTTCTATGGAATTGCCCTATAATGAATCGTCTAAATTTGAACGCTGGACCTCATGATTATAATAAGGAAACGGTGCCTCGTCACTGCAAAATGCTTCGTTTCGTAACCTCAATATTTATCAATTGTAATTTGTCACAATCTCTTGGGGATTTTGCCTATAGAAAAGGTCACAAAATAGTTTAAAAATAGTTTAAAAAGAGATTAAATACAGAATCTGTTGAAAGAATTTTTCTAAAATATTTACAATTTTTGCGGATCTTATGTATAACACATCCGCAAAGTGTGAGCTCAAATGAGAGTTACGTCTGGGTGTTACACACAACACATACGCTCACGCATGCATAGAAATGATGATTACAAAACTTTCCTTACGCTATGTTTTAAAAAAGTAATAAATGAAACAAAATAAGTCAATAAAGGATGAAAAAATAAACAGGTAAAAATATAAATTCAAAAATAACAAAAGCAAAATATATATATATATTACTCAGGAATCTTTATTTGACACAATTACTTCTTTGCTTAGTGTCATGGAACGTTGTTAAGGTACGTTGCGATGGCATTTAGCGACAGCGAATCTTTTGCCTGTCTCTTTGATGCATAGAATGTTTGTCGCACTGCAAGTGAATGCGACACCGTCGGTTATTTAAAGGAAAATTCACCAAATCTTCTATGGGGACCAACATTCATGGACATCTTATTATTACTTAAAAGGATTCTTATAAAATGCATGATATATTTTCAACATCATTGAAGATAAATAGTGCTTGAATCCTGTCACTTGAACATTAAAAATGTGCGCACAGTCATTTTAATACTTTTTTTTTGATAAACGGGTGAATTTGGGGAATGTGGCGATTAGGTGAAGCATGCTTTATTCAGTTTTTATAATGCTACCTATTTTTCAGGTGAAATATTCATAATCTTTCATTCTTTTTTTATTTGTCGTAAAGCAAGACGTTGGAATAATAATAATAATAATAATAATAATAATAATAATAGTAATTCGCGGCATATATACTGCATTCCCGTTTATCATAAATATTATTTTTTTCTTTCGACATTTCACGCAGAATTTATCACGCAATTGACACAGATGTATTATTTTTACTATATATCTATCGCACGTAATGCTGACAAAACCAGACGGTTAAATTTACCTTTTACTCCAATTTATAAACTTCTAAACATAGAACATTTTCAATTTTTACACCGTCCAATAGGAAATAATATGTAATTTTAAACGCACTTTGCTTGAAAACTGCATTGTAAGTTGTTTGAAAACCGTATCGCAATTTACTCGAATTCTATTGTTTTTAAAATAATTTTCAAGCATGTTATATATATAAAGGGTGGTTATAATTAAACTTCCCCTATAAACAGCATCCTACAGCGCAAACGGGGGAGCGTAATGCAATGAAATTTGTTATATAGACTATACACGAGATGCGCTCACGGAATTTCGAGAAAAAAAAAAAAACTCGTTCCAAAATGTCCCCCAGATGGCCCTTTTTTCCGGAAAAACATTATATTTAACACAATAAACGACCAAAACGGGATACAAAAACAATATTAACAATCCAGAACAAGAATTATGAGTAATAAAATGTAAAACCGGTTGTTTTGGACGTTTATTGTGTTAAATGTAATGTTTTTTTTTCGGAAAAGCGCCATCTGGTGGACATTTTTGAACTTTTTTTTTTTCGAAATTCCTTGAGTGCATCTCGTGTATAGTCTATATACCAAATTTCATGGCATTCCGTTCACTCGTTTGAGCTGTAGGATGCTGTTTATAGGGGAAGTTTAATTATAAACACATATAAATATATATATATATATATATATATATATATGTATATATATATATATATAAATTTCTTTCGCGAGTAGACGACTACGAAAGATACATGCGGTTGTATTTAAATTAATATAAATAGCTATTTGTTTCCATCTTATATTTTTAACAAAATAAAACATTAATCAATAAATAAAACAATAAAATATAAATAAAATACACATTTAATAACCATGTCATTTAATCGAACTATGCCTTTAAACTACTGAAATTATCAAAATAAAAAAAGCCTTAATTTCAATAGTGATCTTTGGATATTTCTTCGTTTTATAATACCTGTCGTGAAACCAATACACAAGTATAGCTTTTAATACATTTTAAAAATTTATTTGAATGTATAATTGTTATTTTTCAGATAAATATGATTTTTGGTATTGTGAGTAGGAAATCTAGAAATTTATATTAAATCTAAAAAATCTAGTAGACTTATTAATTTAAAAATTAAAAATAGTTTTTTTTTTTCACATGCGATCCGTAACCGGAGAAGTTCTAGTTTATCCCCTTCTAATTATTAACCTTATTGGACGCTAGCTTTTGACACATGATTCCATTTTTATATTCTATTCGCACTACTATATTAAAAAAATAAATTTTGTAGTATATTTCTCTTCGACATGTTGTCAAGATGCAAGTAAAGGTGTTTCTTATATAAAATTAAGTGATGTCAAACGAATAAAATTCGTGTAAGAGATGGTGCTCTCGATGTCGTGTTGGAAGTGGCACAAGACCGATAAGTGTTAACGAAGATTATATGAATTCGAAAATATTTGTATCTCAATAAGTCTTATCCGAGATAATTATTTTAAACTATTTAATTTAAATGTTTAATTAACTGTTGTATTTTTTTAAGGTAAAGATATAATTTTACAATCGAAAATTCACTCATTTTCTCATATGCTAGAATACTAAAACTTACTCACTGTGATTCCCATGGTAATATAGAATTTTAATATTTTTAAAACATATTTATTTTTTAATAAATTAATTTTAAGTTATTTTTCTCTTAGCAAGCAGCAGGTGATTAATAACTAAATAATCTTTATAAATATATTGATGAAAATCTACTCCTTTTACTATGCAGCAGCAATACAGCAGTAGCATTAAAATGTATCACAATTCTTTTCCTCCCATTTAAAAATATTACCTCACATGAAAACGCACTTCTAGTAATTCTCGATCCCGCATGGTGCATTCACTGAACTCTTTTATTCGTCTGTATAAATGAACGGAAGCCCTATTCACGCCAAAATATATGGAAAACATGTCGTAGTGCCCCTTATTATTCTTTAAAATTCCATTATATTTGAAACATCTTAAAGACGCGAAATGCAACCAAACGATTTTCCCCCTAGATCACAATATAATGGGATTTGTTATGTGTCCTTGTCATAGAATTATCAATGTTACTTATTCTATATTCCTAGAAAAACCACGTTGTAACAGACCACCAGAATCATGGATATTAATCTCAGTATGTTTGATAGATCGTAAATTTATTAAAATGCATTGCACACCTTTTCACCTTACAGACCACCATGTAATGGAAATGTTTGTGTGCCCCATGTACAGGAAATATTAAGGCTACGTACTTCTAAATAAATACTGAAAATTCTTCATCAAATATCAGTAAAATATAAAAATTACACGCAATCTCAATATATTTATCAGACTTATAGCACTGCCAGACAAGTCGAAATTACAAACAATTTTCAACTACGTTAGAAAGTGTTAATAAAAATAATAAAATTACTTTTTTTCCCCTTACTACTTAACCCTTAAATGCAAGATTTTTTATTTTGTTTCGAAAAAAAATATATCTGATTCTCTCAAAAGGTTTATAACACAGGAAAAATAATGAAAACAAAATCAGACATACACTTTTCGTATACAGTACCGGACTTCAAATCCGGAATCCCAAAATCCGGACGACCCAAAATCCGGAATGGAAAAAAGAAAACTGAAATTCCGCGATGAACTCAAATAAATATTTCGTAAAAACGTCCATAGATGGCGCTACGTGTGAGCGTAACACAGTGCCGAGCCAAACTAGACTCAGCAATTTTATTTTATTGGAATGTTTTTCATTCATTAGTTTTAATCCAAATTTTCTAACAGAATTATCGTAGTTAGTGTGTGCACACATTTTAAATTTATTTTAAAAAGAAACCCTTTTCTTCATTTATATAGAAAATGTAAAAATAATAAATAAATAACCACAAAAAAGAATTATTTTTAAAAAGGTTCGTAGAATATATTTATAATATTTATATGTAAAAATATTTTACAACGCCCTCCACATTTAATATGTTCAACAAATTTAAGTTTTCGAAAAAATTCTGTTTGTAAGCACCGTACCAAAAATTCTTTTCTTTAACTCAAAGAGAAAAAAAAAATCTACGCAAAGTTCCTTTCTCCATAACAAACAGGGGCGTAGCTACCGTGGAGCAGTTGGAGCAAACTGCTCCAGGCGCACGAATCCGTAGGGCGAAAACTTAGAAAGAGCGAAAAAAAGATTTGCATATTTTTTTCGTTATTAATCATATATAACAGATGAATCTTGTTACAATCAGCATATTCCTATGATATTTTACTAGTGTTTAATCTATGCCATTTCTATTTAAAAAATGTTTTTATATACGGTTAAAAGAAATTTTTATTCCCGAAGTTTTAATTCATTTCATATTGCAACCTGAAGTAATTTCCTCGACACCGTTTCAGCATGCCTGATTTTTTTCTATAACTTTAAAGTAGACGATAGTTGAAGATTTTCAAATCTTAAATTAATTGAAGCTTAGGGCTATATCATAGGTCACTTTATTATCTACCACTATTTCCGAATCATAATTTTTCTGATACATTTAAATTGAAAATGTTTTAGACATTTATCATGATGAGTACTGTACGGAAAAAATGGTAGCCAAAAAGTCACCGCTGCTAAATCTACCGGGTGTCCTAAAAAGGACTGACTGATTTTAAAATTCAATAACTTGTAAACGGTGACAGATATTTAAAAAATTCTTGCAGGAGGGTTATGCATAAGGTCAAAAGTTTTTTTTACAGTGATTTTCGATTTTAGTTCGAATTACAAACAATATATGGCGCTGCTATCAATATACGCTAAATTCAGGCTCGATTTTTGGTACTTCGTGGGCCGCTTAATACATTTCCATCTCCTTTTTCCGCATGGAACAAGAGAAAGGACCAGAAATCGAGCCTGTATGTAGTGACTATTGCTTACAGCGCCATCTATTGTTTGTAATTCGAACTAAAATCGAAAATCACTGTAAAAATCTTTTGACCTTATGCATAACCCTCCTGCAAGAATTTTTTTAATATCTGTCAACGTTTGTAAGTTATTGAATTTTAAAATCAGTCGGTCCTTTTTAGGACACCCGGTATATTTACAATGTAATAAATAGCCTTAGCTATTTAGTTATTTTAAGATTTCACAAAAAAAGAAAGACAAACAGTAGTTTGACAAGTTAAATAAAATTATTAACCATTTTACAAACAAAAAACAAAATTAAATTTTGAAGGGTTTTTTTTTTTTCTCTTTTTTTTAGTGGAAACTAAACATGCATCAATACAGATTCCAAAACAATAATAAGAGCGGGATTTAAGCATATTTCGCATCAGTCTACGGCGACAAAATTTAAAGGGGAGGGGGTGAGGAGGCTGAGGACAAATTATTTTTGAGATTTTGAAAAAAAAAGTAAATCTCAAATGCAAAAGTGATAAGCATTTTCTTTTAAAAAGAGAGAAAAGGTTAAGTATGAAATTCAGAGTTCCATAACACCTGATTACTGCTCATGAAAATTTACACCATTTTTTTCTAAATGTATTATTCCGCATTAAATCTTATTTAGTTGTAGAATTTTAGGATTAAATAATGCAAAACGTATTTGTGGAAGAGGGTAATTTGAGTTTTGCTTAGGCCGTAATCACATGCTCTGATCCATCCGATATCGCATTTAATAGACAATGAATTTTTGAATTATATAAAAAAATCTTGAGTAACTCCATTCAACTTTCGAACAGTTTACAAAAACACTGTGTGTTCAAAACAGTATGGCAATGAATAAAAATTTAGATCCAATTTTATAGATAGGTGAAATATTTCCACTGGTGGTAAGACCTCGTGTTTTAAAGAAAACATGCACTTTCAAGACATAAGTTTCAACACATTTTCATTTCGCCCGTACTGAAACAAGGCCCATAAATAAATAAAAACAAAATGATTTTACATTTCACATTCTGGTAGGCTCGGTGTGCCCTAAATCAGGTAAAGCTGCGCCCTCCCTTAGGTGAAGTTAATAGTTACAAAATATGCCACAAGCATTAGATTTAAACAGCCTTAAATTATTTAATAATTTTTAAAAAAATCACTTTTTAGAAGCATTTTTTTAATAATGATTTTTTTATCTTCTTGCAAAGAAGAATTTATTTTTTTTCTTGAAAGTTTCTTTGTTTCAGAGGACCATTTAAATCTTTTAAAACCTAGTGTACATTCTATAATTCTGTGCGTTACCAAGGGCGATATGATCTGTCCCAACATTTTTCAGCCTGTTTAGCACCAAAGAGCTCTATTTCAAAAAAACTTTTTATTAGTTTTTTGTAAAATCATTTATTAAGTATTTGTTTGAAATGTTTAGGCTTCGTGTATTCGTACAATGCTGTGATTGTAATTTCCCTTAAATGTTTATCATACTAATTTTTGTGCTTGTTGCACAAAAAAATATTTATAAAGAATAATTTCTGCAAAGAAAAAATAAGTCAAACATTTTTTGTTAAGAATCACATTTTTATATGAAAACGGAATTGTTTGAATATTGTCTATAAATGTGATAATCAGAACGGCGGTCAGCTATTTTCTAAATATCTTAGAACAGGCTGCTCAACGCGGAGCCTTTTCAAGGTTCTTTTTTGCGCCCATGTTGTTAGGGGTATTTTTATACATTCTCCATAAGACGGAAATCTGCCTAATATAGAGCTTTACTGCATAAAAATCTGTTTTAAAGATACTTTGCTTTAAAAACAAATTAATAACATTTCACGTTTTACTAGCAGCATTACGAGTTTTTATCCTGGCCGCTCAAGAAAAGGTTTAAAATAGGTTTTATTAGTAATAACATTCTTAATTAGTACTAAAATTATGTGCACTCAGATTCCTATACTAGCCACTCACAACCTAATGTTAAACCAATGGCAGCGCTCATTAAAAATTTCTCATTTACATTTCAATATTTTTAAAAGATATTTTTCATTGAATAGAAAATATGAGGTTGGCGTCTAAATGGTTATCTGTATACTGTTTCGATTTTTTTTAAATTATTATTTCAAAGGGCACTTTCAATTTCGGATCCAATTCCGAAATTGCAAAAGCATCCCCGTTCCCCGCAAAAAAACTGGAATGGTAATGGGCATTATTGGTTTCTACTTACAAGGTGATAAAACAAGGAGTTTCTAAAATGTTGCGCCCTCCTAAAATCCAAGGACTGCGTATTTGACTATGACCTAGTCCGACCCTTCGTGCACTAGCGGCCCTTTAAGGGTTCACAATCACTTTTCTACCAGAATTTGTAAATAAAATTTGTTCTGTTTTTAATCTGGGGATTTTCAACGATTAAACAGGGAGAATTTTTTTCTGAAATAACTGGTAGTAACGTGATTGTGAACCCCTTGTCGAGCTACCACTGTCTGCATGGTGAAACGTTGTTCTATAGATATAAGATGAACGTGAGCAATAAAAATAATTTCATTGAGATATAAGAGAAAATGTCCATCAGTTATCATCACTGAATTGTTAAAAATAGTTTAGATACCAAAACCATCGACCAATTTTTTTCGAAAATAGTACAATTCATACAGATTTATAACATAACGTCTGTCATCATTTAAAACACAACAAATCATGCTCTAGTAATCTAGAAACGTGGGGAGATTCTAACATAGACGCACATATACACACATACATCTTGAATCGTTGTAAAAATTGTGAGAAGAGATTCAAAGTATTTGAAAATGTAAAAATATACCATTATTTTCATTTATTTTTATTATCATTACAATGTTTTCCTATTTCCTTCTTTGCATTGTATGTGTATAGAAAGTAAAAACTGCAGTCGCGAACAATTGGTGTCAATCATTGTTCTCGCTGTCGATCTACGCTGCGGCCAAAATGATTCATTTGGCGCGAAAACTAAAATTTGAAATCCTCAAATTGCAAGAGATGTTTTGTTTCTTTCGGTGACAATCTCAATGATGTTACTTTACGATTAAACCGACTCATTATTTGTGTTTTGATATTCTTAGTGTTTCATGACGAATCTATTACTACCATTATTTGAATTTAGCTGGTTCAAAAGCCAATGAGGATCCCGGTGTCAACTTTTACCGTTGTCCATTGACTAATTTTCTAAACCATTAGTTGTAGAAATATAATTCCGATAGTAAAAAAATTCCAAAGTTGTTTTCAGTGTTGAATTCAGGAGGTGGCTCGGCAGGGGAGTGAAATACCCCCACCACCCCTGGAGCAATGAGATGTTCCTCGGAAAACTTCAGATTTTGTGTTTTCAATGGTCAAAAAGTGCAATTTCACCCCAGAACTCTATTATGCCACACCCCCCCCCCCCTTCGGAGCCACAGAAGTCCTTTCTGGAGAAAAGTGTCTGAATTCAATACTGGGTGTTCGTCATCCTTTTAAATGTAATTTATGTCAAAATAGTTATTTTTTAAATGTTACGAGGTTTACATTTTATTCGGTCCCTTGGTTCCGTATGTTATATCTAAAAAATGTGCTCCGTACTTTAAAAGATAAAATAATAAAAAGTTCTCTTTTGTACGACCAAAACTTACTAAGCTATTATACCGGGTGATTATAATTAAAGTTACGAGTTCAAAAATCGATAATTTAAAAACTACTGGTCAGAATGACTTGATATTTTAGCAGAACAATCGTGAGGCAATGGAATTTTGTTTGGCGAAGGAAAAAAATAGTTTCAAAATGTGCCGACAGATGGCGCTCAGGGTAATGTCAGGGGAAAGACCAAAAATGTATTCTTTAAACGCAGGAATGTTGTTAGCCAAAAGGATTTCCTAAAAATATATATTAGCGAAAAGACTACGTGTTTAGAGCGATAATGAAAAAAAAAGGAAAAAAAGAGCTTCATGGAACAAACACCTTTCTGATGATTAAGGCATAAGTTGTTCGATATGCCCTCCAATCGTGTTCCGCTACTAATTGGAAGCGCAAAACGGTATGCTCCAGAACAGATCTGAGGGTATCTGTACTGATGCAATGGGTGTGGTGTGTGATGCTTGCCTTCAAGTACACCAGAATCTGAATCCGTCCGCTGCAAACAATATTCTTCAGGTACCCCCAAAGCCAGAAATCACATGGATTTAAGTCGGGGGAACGTGGCGGTCACGTTGTTGGAAAATGGCGGTTTATGATCCTATCATCTCCGAAATTAACACTCAGTAGCTGCTTCATAGGAGTAGCAATGTGCGGAGCAATGCACGAATATTGTGCGATCCACACACTGACACTGCTGAAGTGCCGGAAGGACATAATTATGCAAAAGTACTTCATACCGCTTGCCAGTAATGGTGCAGGTAACGGGTTCCCACGGATGTGATCTCCTCGAAGAAAAACGGACTGACGATAAACGCTGCCGTTATTTCGCACTACACAGTGACCTTTTCAGACTGAAGAGGCTATAGCTGGGACGGATTCTCGGTCGCCCATATTCTGCAATTTTGCGTATTTACAGAACCTTGCAAATGAAAGTGGGCTTCTTCAGACCACAGAATGTTCCATGGCCATCCATTGAACTTCCATCCGGGCAAGAAATTGTTGTGCAAACGATTGACGTGCTTCCAGGTCAGCAGGTAGCAACTCCTGCACATGAGTTATCTTGTACGGATAACAGCGCAAGATGTTCCGTAGGACTCTACGCACCGTGCTGTTCGGCATATCTAGCATTCGGCAGATTCCTCGTGCAGTGTTGATTCCAGCTGTGTTGCTGTAGCTACATCTTCCATTGCAGCAGCCGAGACTGATTTCCATCCTCTACCCCGTTTAACGTCAAATGAACCGGTCTGTTTGAATTTAGCAATCATTTTTCGCGGACCATTTGTGGTTATTGGAGCCCTTTTTATGGATTTTAATGTCCGAAACTTCCTAATAGCTGTAAGTGTATAGTCATCGTTCTTATAAAAAAGCTTCAAGAGCAGAGCGCGATCGTTCATAGTCTGAGTCATGATGAAGCATTCAGGCAAAGAGCTTTTGTTCTGCATTTTTATAGCAGCTATGTCTGCGGCGCGCATGTTACGTATTAGTAATTTGCATATCTCCAGACAATGTGAACCATGACAGCGCCATCTATCGACACATTTTGGAACTATTTTTTCCTTCGCCAAACAAAATTCCATTGCCTCACGATTGTTCTGCTAAAATATCAAGTGAATTTGGCCAGTAGTTTTAAAATTATCGATTTTTGAAATCGTAACTTTAATTATAATAACCCGGTATTTTGAATTTTATGAAATTTTAGTATTTTCAGGCACTAAAAATAGAAAACGTGTTTCATCTATATGTGAAAAGTAAAATACATATGTATATATATAAATCGTGACAATAGTGTGTTTTTATTACTTTTCTACAATGCTTCGAAACTTTTGAAAAATAAAACAGATATTAAGGATGGCAGATTATACTGGCCCATTGGCACATTTAAACAAAAATCCCCCCGATTCGCAAAAAATTAATGTAGGTACTCCAGACTTGACATTTCATTTTTTACTTTTAATTATTTGTATTTAATAAGTTGTTAAAATACTTTGACTTTCAAGTAAAAGCAAGTTGTAAATCCAATTAAGAATAGTATATAATTTTTTAATTTCAAAACAAAATTGCGCAGAATTTTTTCAAATGACAAGAGGGCGCACAAACTTAACTTGCTCCAGGGCGCTGAATCTGTAGCTACGCCACTGATAACAAAACAAGCTGTCCATCAAAAGCTAATGATCTCATTCTGATAACGTTGACTTTCCACTTCACGCAGTTAAATAAACATATTGAATAAGCAAAACAAACAGCGGATAGATATGTGGTTTTTCTTTACTTTCTTTTCATCTAGTGGCCTTTTTTATTAGAGGTACCCTAGCTTTCTAATAACTTATCATAATTTAATAAAAATTTGTTACACAAGCAAATTCACTATTATTGTAACTTGCTGAAAATTTGAAAGAAATTCGTCAATTAGCCTCGCAAACAACGATGTATTTTCATTTTCTAAAAAATGTTTTTATGTTCCTAATAATGTGATATGTTCAGGATTAAAAAAATTCTTATCCTTATTTTAAATTATTATTTTTTTTAATTTATGTTTATGTTTGTTTACTTATACCTGATATGGCAATCCGCGATATAGATTCCTAGGCCTAACTCTCGAGCAACAACTCATTTTCATTTTCTAAAATATGCTTTAAAATTTCTAAGAATATGCAGTATTTTTTTTTAACTTATTTTTATTTTGAATTACTTTTTGTAATTTGTATTTTTGGCTTTATTTACACTAAGCCTAACATGGCAATTCGCGGTATAGATTGCTTCATGGCATGTAAAATTTTGCCAAGGGCATGTACTGTATCTGTTTATTTATTGTTTTGGTTGAGGACCTAAAATCCGGAAAATTCCGAAATCCGGAACGGCCGCGGTCCCGACCAGTCCGGATTTGAGGTCCGGTACTGTAATATGTCAATCTTGTCCTACGTTGCACATCTGTAATACAAGTAAAACCTAAAATATGCAACTTAGTAAATATTTTAATAAGTAGGAATCTAAATACCTTATTTTATATAATTTTTTATTTTGTAAAACATAACCCTTAAATGTATGAATTATTTTTTTATTGTGTTTTTCACTTTGATATTAAAGTTCAGATACCAGAAATTTTAAGAGAAATTTTCAAGTTTCAATTTTTGTAAGTTTTATAGTATTAATATTTCTATATAAATATACTGGTTGTTAAAAATTAAATAAAAAGTGATGTAGATATGCATCAATATTCATTTAAGGGTTAAAGTATCTTATTTGTCAAATCCTTCGCGGACTCTTTAGTAAATAGATCAATATGCGAATGAAAGGGTTTACTGCTAGAATATATATTTTTTAAATGAAAATGCTTGGAATATTTTGTTTCAAAATTTCGGAAAGGGAAAATCCGTTTGAGAGTAAAAGCAAATATGTTTTCAAAAGTTGGAAGAGGATAAAGGAAAGCTGTTATAGAAGACAGTATTTTTTGAAATAATAATAATAAAAAAATCGTATTTTATTTTGAATATTTTACCAAATAGTTTACAAAATGAATAATGAATGTCTTTGAATAATGTATAATGAATAATAAATGATCATGCATATTAATGCATCCTAAATATATTATAATGCTTTTAAAATTTCTACATTTTTTATAATATGCTGAAATGCATACTGGTATAAATTCATAGAAAATCCTGTTACAAACAATATGTGATATTATGTTATATGAAGGGTTCAATACTTATTTACAGTAGGGTATACCGGGGCACGTTTACGCAGCGCACTCTTTTCGAAACGAGTTATACCTGGCGCGCTAGCAGTTATGGCAGATTGATGCCGCTCCCTAGCGAGTATTCCGACACGTTTTTGAGCGTCAGTAAAGCTTCGGTCTAGCATGCGGAAAGGATAACCTGTTTTCTGTCAAGGTGAGTAAATTTTGTGTTGAACTTATTGAAACTTATTGTGAACTAATAATACTTACTTAGTTAAGGATAATAAAATATATGAACATTAGCAGAATTTTATCCTTTTTTGAGAAATGTGTTTGTATGAAGAGAATTTTTATTAATTTTTGTTGCACGTTAAAAATAAATCCAAACATGGCGACAGGGCACGTTTACGCATTGACATCGGGTCATCCTTACGCACCTACTTACTACCTAAACGTGAACAACTAAGACCATTTGAAAAGGCAGGACCAAGTCTTGTCTCCAAGAAAGGAAGAAAAAGGGAAGTCTGCAATCCTAACTGATACTATGGTTAAAGATGTCCTTCGACAAGAACAATTAAGAGGAAAAGAAAAAAAAATGATGCCACAACAACACAAAAACTAGGAATTACGTTAAAATTTACTAGTTTCCATGGAAGCAGAACAAGAAGATAGCAAAGAAAAAGTTGTAAAACCAAAAACTGCAAAAGGGAAAAAGTTGGAACGCTCTAGAAAAAATATTATAGTGAATGAATCTGACGACGAAGATAAAAATGGTATGTGTATTTATTGTTTGAAATCATACAACCAATCCAAAAAAGGACAAGATTGGATTCAATGTCTTAGATGCAAAAGGTGGTCCCATGACAAGTGTGCAAAGGGTACTTTATATTTTGTTTCTAAAAACTGTAACAGTGATGATGAAGATGACTAAATAGTTTCTGTTTTCAATTAACAATAAGACCTATGTTTGCAGTTTAGCCTATAAAATGTTCTTTAATTAATTCTCTTTATTATTTTTATTTTTAAACAGTGTTTTATAAAAAAAAATAGTTTGATTAAATATTTATTTCACTTAATCCTTGTATCTCTTATGATATGCGTAAACGTGTCCCGGATACGCGGCACTTTTACGCAAAAGACTTGGGCCTAAAAAAAAAAAAATCTTAACGGTAAAAACACAAATAGGACAACAACTGAGTACTCAAATTTGGACTTTATTAACTGCTTTATAGAAACACAATGTCTAAAATTTCCTAAGTTAAAACATAAAAATTAGAAAATTCATTGAATTCATTCAATAAAACCGCGCTAACGTGCCCCGGTCTACCCTACATTATCGAAAAATTCCACAAGCCTGCAAAATTTGGATTGTGTCATGTTTTCCAGGTTTTGATAGTTGATTCGTAAGTATTTTTAGCGCTAAATTTGCAAATGACCTTCATTCTTTTTTTTTTTACATCAGGATATTTTTCAAATCGCAATTTTTCTTTTTTTGCATTTTTAAAAAGTCGAAATATTGAATATATCTGATACTGTAAAATAGACTTAAAACTTTTTTTTTATAATAAATGATTTTTTTTTTGCTTATACTATACATGCTCTATGTTGCCTTTTAATTTCAGCCCGCTCTAGGTTATCTTTCTCACAGGGGTTAATGTACATGTACAGTCTCTCCTCCACCTCCCATCATGGTATTTTTCATTGTTTAGTAAATAACATATTGTAAGTAAATGGTGTAAAATAGCGTGAATAAAGAAGGAAAATAAAATATTATATAAAAATGTTTTACATCTATTTTACATTACAAAAATTTGCAATATTTAATTTTTTTTTTAAATTTCGAAATTTACGATTTAGAAAAACTTCGGAGGTTATGGAAAAATTCTAAGGTCATTTTCGAATTCAGAACTAAAAACTACATAATAATCATTTATCAAAAAAAAAAAAAAAATAAACAACCAAAAAAAAATACAGACATCTCATGCTTTCAAATTTTTTCTCTTTTACAGTTGTAGGTATTTCATCCATATCAGTTAGAAATATTTTCATGTAAAAAGCAACAGTTAAAGTGCAATTTTTTATAAGAAAAATAGTTGATGTTTTATTGTATTTAACGAAGATGATAACTAAAAAACAAAATCACTTTCATGTAAAATGCATACATTGAAGATATTGTAACATGTGATGCAATGAATTAATATTAATATTAATAAGAACAATATATTCAAATTTAAACCTTTAGAAATCTAATGATTTTCGTTTGAATCAATATTAATATTGGTATTTAAATTCTTCCTTAATATTTATTTACACAAATTTATTAATGCAAACGGTTTTTCTGGATCAAGATCTTTAAATCATACTTTTATGTTAACAGCCAAAAACTTACTTCCTGGTAATTTAACGATAAGTTAAAATGTATAATGATATATTTGCGACACATACACCACTTTAGTATATTTTCAGAAAAGATTAGTAGATCCAAAGATTGACTCGTAAAATATCAAAGACAACGGGTGAGAGATGTTAACGAGACTGACTAATCTATACTTCCTATTATAAAGAGGAAAAAATTGTTTATTTGTAGGAGGTAAGCTCTGGAACTACCGAACCGATTCCAAAAGTAATAGTATCAAAATGATGGTGTTAGTCCAACTTAGAACATAGGATATATCTTATGTCGGTGCCATTACCCCAAAGGGGGTGTAGGAGCAAAAAACGTTCTAAAAATGCGATTTTAGCGGTACTGAAGGGCCTAGAAATATGAAATTTTGAATATTAGTTACTTATAAGATATAAATGATGTCTAAGAACAGTTCTTAAACAATTCGAAATTTAAAAGGGGTGAAAATGCACAAAAAGTGTTCTAAAAAACGTTCTAAATGGTAGTTTCTACACAATCTCAGGAAATACCAAACCGATTTAAAAAATATTGGTGTCAAAATGATGGTGACAACCCTTGCTCCAAGATAGGCTATGTTTTATGTCGGTGTCACTACCCCAAAGGGGTTGCAGGAGCAAAAAACGTTCTAAAAATGCGATTTATGTGTTACTGAAGGGCCTAGAAATATGAAATTTGAAATATTAGCTACTTATTAGATGTAAAGGATTTCTAAGAAAAGTTCTTAAACAATTCGAAATTTGAAAGGGGTGAAAATGCGCGAAAATCATTCTAAAAAACGTTCTAAATGGTGGCTTCTACACAATCTCAGGAAATACCAAACCGATTTAAAAAATAATGGTGTCAAAATAAGGGTGTCAAAATGACGGTGACAACCCTTGCTCCAAAATAGGCTATGTTTTATGTCGGTGCCACTACCCGAAAGGGGGTGCAGGAGCAAAATACGTTCTAAAAATGCGATTTTTTCGTTACCGAAGGGCCTAGAAATATGAAAATTGAAATATTAGCTACTTATTAGATATAAAGGATTTCTAAGAACAGTTCTTAAACAATTCGAAATTTAAAAGGGGTGAAAATGCGCGAAAAGCGTTCTAAAAAAATTTCTAATGGTGGTTTCTACACAATCTAAGGAAATACCTAACCCATCTAAAAAATAATGGCGTCAAAATGATGGAGACAACCCTTGCTCCAACATAGGCGATGTTTTATGTCGGCGCCACTACCCCAAAGGGGGTGCAGGGGAAAAACGTTCTAAATTGCGGCTTTTGCGTTACGGAAGGGCCTTGAATCGTGAAATTTGGAATGGTAGTTAGTTATAAGATATCAATGATCTCTAAGGACATTTCCTAAAAAAATCGAAATTTAAAAGGGGGTCAAAATGCGCACAAAGCGTTATAAAAAACTTTCTAAATTTCGATTTCTATGCAATCTCATGAAGTACTGAACTGATTTCAAATATAATGGTGTAAAAATGATGGTGACAGATCTTGCTCCAAGATAGGCTTTATTTTATATCTGTTTCCACTACCCGAGAGGAGATGCAGGAGCAAAATGCGCGAAAAGCGTTCTAAAAACATTCTAAATGCCGATTTGTGAGCAATCTCAGGAAGAATCAATCTGATTTCAAACGTAATGGTAGGAAATTGATGCTGACAGCCTTTGCTCTAGCATAGACGCTATTGTATGTCGGTATCACTATCACCAAAACGTTGCAGGAGCAAAAAAGCGTTCTAAATTTCGATTTTTGTGATCGGTAGGGGCTAGCAACTTAAAATTAGGTAAGGTACATATTTATTAGATATAAATGATATTTAAGAACAGTTTCGAAAAAAATGGAAATTTAAAAAGGGGTGAAAATGCGAGAAAAGCGTCCTAAAAACGTTCTAAATTGCAATTTCTACTCAATCTAAGGAAATACCAAAGCTATTTCTAAAGTAATGGTTGCAAATCAATGGTGACAGTCCCTGCTATAACATAGGTTATATTTTATGTTGCTGTCACTACCATCTGAGGGTTGCAAAAGCAAAAATTTGCGTTTTTTGCACAACTGAGGGGTCTAACACTTTTAAGTACGATATGGTATTTACTTACAAGATTCAACTGCTTTCTAAGAACAGTCGAAAGAAAATTCCAAATTTAAAAAAAAATGAAGTGAGTGAAAAGCGTTATAAATTACAATTTTTAAGCAAACTTATAAATTACCAAACCGATAAAAAAAATAATGATGACAAATTTTGGTGATAGAACCTGCTCAAACATAAGCTATATTTTATGTCTGTTCCACTACCACCAAAGGGTTGCAGGAGCTAAAAACTTTCTAAATTGCGATTTCTGTGATACTGAAAAGGCTAGAAACTTTAAATTTGACATGGTAGTTACTTATAAAATATAAATGCCCTCGAAGGAACGTCGAAAATAAATTCGAAGTAAAAAAGGGTGAAGTGAAGGGGAGGTGCGAAAAGCATTCTAAAAAAGTTCTAAATTACGATTCTATGCAATTTCAGGGAATATAAACCGATTATAAAAGTAGTAGTTGCGAATGAATGGTAACAGTCTCTGATCCTACACAGGCTTTATTTTATGATGGTGATTCTACCACCTGGGGTTCACAGGAGCAGCAAACGTTCTAAAAAAGGGCTTTAAAAGCTTTTTAAATTACGTTTCTGTGGAACATTAGGAAATAACAAACCGATTTCAAAATAAATGTTGGCAAATCAATGGTGGCAGTTCGTGTTTCAACATAGCCCTTTATGTTGAGAGAGGTGGTAGGACTTGGAATTTGACATGATGGCTAATTTTAAGATGTAAGAAGATGGTTTCTAAAAAATTCAAAACTTCAAATAAATACTGAAATGAGCGTATTAATTGAGCATAAAAGTTTCAAAATATTTTTTTAATTATCATTTATTTACTTTTATTTCATTTTATTAATTTAAGTCTCATTTCTGCCATTGCAGTGTAATAATGATGTTTAATCAAACTGTGTTTTAAATAGTAATTTTTGAATTATTCCTAAAAGTAATAAGTACCTTTTAATAGAAAAAACTTTAAATAAAATGAAATATTACCTTTTAATAAAATAAAAATTTAGTTAGTACCTTTTAATAAAAATTACACATATAAATATCACTTGGCATATTTCAAATATTACGCGAGCAAAGCCGCGGGGTTTGCTAGTGGTATATAAAACTAATCAAGTAAATCGCAAAATTTTCGCTTTTTAATCTATACTTAGAAAAAAAAATACCGTCTTCGCCTAGAATGAATAGGTAGTCACTTTCTGAATCCCTAAACTAGAAATATAGATTTTCGAGCTATGCGAATAGGCTAAACATGTAAGCTGGATAGACGAAATGAACTTGACTTTCTAGTCTCTTGTTTTCTAGGTGACGAGACGATAATGAATCTTTTCAGTAGCGAGCTATTATCGCTTGATTTCTGGAATGGTTTCATAAGCTAGAATTATAGTTACTTAAACTAACCTCTTGTGTTCGCATCTATTTGCAGAGATTTTTAAATAAGTTTGACCGCGAGAATATAGGAAAACGCTCTTGAATTCTAGTAGTGGATGCTAGAACTCTCAAGCAAAGTGACCTAGAATTTATACGGATGACATGGAACTAGTTTTTCTAAGAGCAACAATTTAGATTCTAGAGGCCAAAACCATATTTCTTTCTCAGTGTACCGTACATTCAGCTGTAGGTGGCAATAGAAACATTGTTTAAATTAATATGATATTACAGATATAATGAAATTTTAAAATATTGAGAAATGTTTTATACATGTTTTATACAAAGTTATACATCATGATGTAAAAAACATATTTTTACCATTTTTAACATAATTGTGGAGAAAACAACATTACAGTTTTGCCCTTTGCTGGGCAGTCAGGGAGCTAATGCATGTATTGATTCTAGTCCCTGTTTTTAAAATTTTATGTTCATTACTAGCAGGCTATGCCCGCTGCGCTGGTCAATATTTCCAAATGAACCTTGGATTAAACTAAATGGTGAATTTGAACTTGTATTTTAAACAATATGGATCTTCAGCCTGACCTTGCACATTACTGAAAACGATGCGAACGCCATTGCGATATAATGTTATCTTAAGCGTTGGACAAAATTCAGCAATTAAGAAGTAATTGTTTTAGTTGATTATAAACAGCGCACTTATGATCGGGTAATGAGACCGTTATGACAACAGGAATCAATACCTCTGTAACTAATCAACATATAATGAAATCGTATATACTAACACCATTCCTAAAAGTCATGCAACAGGGCCACTTGTAACAAAATATGTTCTGTAGATTTTTTTTTAAAAGGCTAAACTTTCATAATCAGGTTCACTTAATTTTTGAACTTTTACTGTTGCTCTATAACTAAGTACCCTTGAACAATATATATACACTAAAACCTTTCCAAAATTATTACCTAACTAATTGTGGTATCTCCTACGAAAGTATTATAAACAATCGGAATGAAATACAAATTTCTGTTGTAAATATATAGTAGATGATGATGATGCGATTTTGTGTAATAGAATTCATAGTAAAGTTTTCGCTTCAAACAAAAACGATGCTTTCAACATTAAAGCTAATACACCAATATGTGAAGTATCCGATTACGG
Organism: Maratus speciosus; assembly: GCA_963932465.1. Lineage (NCBI taxonomy): Eukaryota > Metazoa > Arthropoda > Arachnida > Araneae > Salticidae > Maratus > Maratus speciosus. The sequence goes on from OZ010789.1 coordinate 83,376,600, forward strand.
AAGGTTAACTTGAATTCTCATGAGCAACTACTCAAAGAAAAGTGAATATGTGGCTTTTGTGATACTTTTATGTCAGCCGGGCGCAGGCAATAAATCAATAAAGATTGTTTTCATAGCATATTCTTATTTTATTATTTTCATTTAAAACACAAACCTTTCACTCATTTAATTTAAAATGCATGCCTTATACTAATTTCATTTAAAAAAAACTGAAAAGATAAACAATAACAGGAAATAATGCCATAATTAAAAGCAAAAAAATATTTTTAATTTACATACGCAAAATGTAACTACTGCTACTGGGAATTTTAAAAATGCTATCAGTGAGATGTGCGCACGGTTGTTATAAATGTACCCATTTTTTCTTCTTATCGAGGAGCAATTTATAAATCGCACAATATTATTCCAATTTCTTTCATTGAGGAACCTATGACCGAAAAAAAATGGAAAAAGACTCTTGTAGATTCTTCGGATGACGGCATCTGACGCCATAAACTGAGTTTATATATATGAAAATAATTTTTAAGTCGATACAAACATTGCTTTCATACTTAAATATTTTCATTGGTACTACTTGTTATCCCGTCGACCAATTTCGCCAAATTATATAAATCGCTAAACCATTCGCCAAATTATATAAATTGACATAATCTTTATTTTAAATAACGAAATAACAAATAAATTATTATAACATTAATAAAAATACAAATAAAACGTCGAAATTAAAATCACTTGATGACGTAAACACGTGTAGTTTGTTTAAATTCAAGTGAATTTGATATTTACGATCAACCATTATTGGCATTTAATCTTATAGTTTGACGATAGATTTTTGGTCGACGGAATATCTAAGTAGTACTTTTTCCATTTTTGTTTTATAACGCTAAATTCTCAGTAATTTTTTCCCTTTTATTTTACATAAAATCACTATTTTAAAAAAAAAATTAAGATGCTTGCATTTTTATTTCAAACTCATAGAGCCGTTTTTATTTTTTAGCCAGAAGGGTTGATTTTAATTTTTTCCGTTGCTAGAGTAACGGATGTAATGATAGATATTTTGAGGTTTAGATGCCAAAGACACCGCCAAATTAGAAAAATATGAAATGTGTCGTGAACTGTTGGACTTATAAGAATTTATTGGGTAGCATTCGATTCAGCATACAAAACTACCTTAAAATATGCTATCATTTGACGCATAATTTTGATATTCGATATTTTTCCCCTCCCCGTGCAAAAACCATTAGGGGTGATACTTTAGAAAATACTTTCTTAGCAGAAGTTTATGTCATAAGAAGTATTTTAACCACGATTTTCAAGATTTTAGGTTCAGTTGTTTGCCCTGTGCGTTAATTAGTCCCCTAATCCAGACTTTATTTTATATACTATATTAGATATGCGATTTTGTGGTGAATCGATGATCGAAAATTAGTCCAATATCATTTGAAATATTACATAACAGAGGAGAAAGTACGAAGAAAGACGAAGAAGAAATGACGAATTACAAAAGATTTGTAATTTTTTTTTTCAAAATGTTGAATTTTTCCATAGTAATAACGTATTAAAACATAAATTTCCTTAAAAATTATCTTTATTTCCTAGATTTCGAATCTGTGAATTTTCCTATAAATGAAATTGGCGATATGACTTGAGAAAATAGATAATATTTGCTTAAATAAAATGGGTAATATTCGTTGATCTGAGTTCGAGTTTATAAATATCACATGCTTTAGGAATTACGGCGAAAAGCATTTAAAAAAGTATGAAATTATTTTACAATATGTATGTGTGGCAGAAATTCACACTGAAATTTAAGTATTCGATTCCATTTTTAAAATGTTAACTGATATCTATATAAGTTACAATTGAATATGAAAATGTACTCAGAAACACCATTTGTGAGAACATCCTCAAGCTAATGTCACGCTTATGCATTTTTGGCTTAAAATCACATTGTTTGGCGACAAAAGAAAAATAATAAATTGTAAAGAAACAAATAGTAATTACACATGTGACTCGCAATTACATCTGTTTGTTTCTTCTATAAGTCACGTGATGGGACAGTTAGATATAAAAAAAAGAAAAGAACAGAACAGAGAGAAAATGTCGTTAAAATTTCATCTAATCAAATTTTCAGATTCGTTTCCATATCTAACGCAAGCGATAAAGAGCCAAATATTGCATATCAAGTGTAATATTTCTTTTTAAATTAATTTTTAAGCATTACAAATATTTCTTTCAGGTTTTGATTAAATGTTTCCGTTTTTCAATATTATCACTCATTAAAACGGATTTTCTTCTTCTTTTTTTCTTTTTTTTTCATTTAAATAAAATTAGTAACAGTTTTTCTTTTATTTTTCGAGGTTTAATAGCCGTTTCAATTTTTTTTTTTATCAACGATGAATTTCGCCAAGAAATAAAATGGTAACCTTATCGCCCAAAATAACAGAATTTTCCGTCATCATTCTAACACTAATATAGGTAGAATAATGTGTTATAGCTTAAAACCTTCCCTGAAACAATACCTATCTAACGGTATAGGTTCCGTAAAAATCCATGCAGTAGAACTCGAAATCTAGGCGTTCGGAACGAAATTTCCGTTTGGATTTTATATATATAATAGATAATAAAATAGATAATAGATCTTATATATATATATAATAGAATAGATAATAGATTATGTGTTATGAACTATCTCAAAGTTTAAAACAGATCGCATTGTTAGATTTCCTAATTTTAACAATATCGCGTTATGTTAGTTCCACATTCCACCACCAGGGAGCGCACTCTATTCTTAACGAAAGCGTATCCGAACGAAACTCCTTTATGCAACCTTTCCGTAGATACATGAATCGGGAGGGTGGCGGTCTTAACCAATAATTTAAGATAATTGCTGAAATTACTACGAAAAATATTTTAAAGGGGCTCTACGCGGACCCCTAATAGAGTTAGAGGAAATCGGAAGACGGCAAAATAATTGCGGGGAAAAGTTTGCTTGGGTGCTTCGGAGCTACTTTTGGCGCGAGATCTAAGCTCTACGACCAATAGGAGCCCAGATATTTAAGGAAATATGAAGTAACAAAGTCCAAAATAATAGAATTTTCCGTACCAATTCTACAACCAATCTAGGTAGAATGATGTGTTATAGCTTAAAACCTTCCCTGGAACGATACCTATCTAACGGTATAAGTTCCGTAAAAATCCATGCGGTAGAACTCGAAATCTCGGCGTTCGGAACGAAATTTTCGTTTGGATTATATATATATAATAGATTATTATACTGATAGTGAATTATCAATATTTATTTCACAGTTTAAAATATAACTATTTAATCATGCAAATGGATTAGGCTTACCTAAGTTCATCTTATCGGGAGATAAAAGACTAATTTAAATTTCTTCGGTATCAAAGTTCATTCTGAGTAAGGAGTAATGGCAGAGACAAATTATAGACATAACAACAATATATTTTAACGTCACAAATACAAAAAAACACATAACTTTTCGCGAACATATTTTCGTTTTAATAAATCTTACATCATAAAGCTTCGTAGCTAGAGTTCAGTTCATAAAGTTCTTTAAACATCCTGTTTGTCAACAAAAAAATATCGTCTGCGCGAGGCGCAAAATAAAAACGATTAAATTAAGACTATGGGAGCAGCGATAAAACGCAACACACTCCCACCTTTGAGTTTCGAATTCAATGAAACTCAAAATTTATTTTGGGTTTATATACACGACCATATCTGGATCGTTTTTCAGGTACAGTCACCACAGGTGAGTCACCAACACCTTTTTGGAAAATAGTTTCAGTAGATTCAGTATCTAAAATGCAGTCTTTAACAGAATGTTGGATCATCGGCTTACTCGTCGCAGGGTCTGAAGAACAGTTTTTACCAGTCAGCTATAACATCGGCTTAACAGAAGTACAATCTAATGGACACTCTTTACTATTCGGTCGAACAGCCTGTTCGGAAGATAATTAGTTTTGAGCTATAGAATGCAGTTCAGTACCTCTTTCATGAGTTACTTCTAGAGGCATCAATCTGAGGACAGGACGTAAAAATTCGCCACCTTTCATTTTTGCCTTCACTATCGTACATTTCCATCTTTAAATGGATAAATTTCAACAACTTTGGCAAGTGGCTATTCAAGTTTCTTAACATTCTCACTAGACACTAAAATAACATCACCAATCTGAACAGGTTTCTGCTTTTTGTCAAATTTCGAGGATTGTCTTAAATATCCCAAATATTCAGTGCGGAATCTTTTCCTCAAATCTTGTTTTAGTCGCTGTCTATAGCCATGTTTCTTACTAATAGGTGATGAATCCAAAATGTCAAGATCAGGAACACCTGATTTTCTAATGTCTTGTAAAAACATAGAAGGAGTAAGTGGTATTAAATCATCAATTTTCTCTGAAACATAGGTCAGAGGCCGCTGATTAACAATACTTTCAGTATCGCAAATAACAGTTTGCCTTTCTTCTAATTTCAAAGAGCTTCGTCCTAAAACTTTTCAAAGGATCCCTTTGATTAAGCCTATCAAACGTTCCCACCATCCACCCCACCCCGTGCAGATGGAGGATTAAATTTCCAAGTGATCTTCTTAGCTTCGCTATACTGGAAACGATATCCCAATCGATATTCTTAAACAAATTTCCAGCACCCGTAAAATTATTCCCATTGTCACTACATACTATTGCAGGACTACCTCTTCGGGCTATAAATCTTCTACAAGCTTGGAAAAAGTTGTCAGTCGATAAAGATGTGGCTATCTCTAAATGTATGGCTCTGTAGACAGCGCAAGTGAAAATAACTATCGAAGCTTTCTGACCTTCTCGAAGAAGTAAAGGACCGGCGTAGTCAGTTCCTACAACTTCAAACACTGCAACTTCTTTCATGCGATCTTCCGGAAGTGGTGCTTATATAATCGGTTTAGGTCTTGAATTAAATCTTTTACAACGTACACAGTTTTTAACTACTTTTCTAACTGTCTTCCTGCATTTCAAAATCCAAAAGTCTTCTCTTAAATTACTCATAAATATATGGGTATCAACATGAATTAAACTACGATGTCTTGCCTGAATAAGTATTTCCACAACTGGATGGCTACTGGGTAACAGTATCGGAAATCGGAAATTTCTTTTATCTTCTCTCATCAGAATGCGAATCTTCACTTTCAGTAGTCCATTCGATTCTACATAACACTGAAGTGATTTTAAGCGCTTATCTTCAGTTCCTAAAAATGATTCTTTTTGTACTATTTTTAATAAAGCTATTTCAGCTCTATTTATTTATTCTATTCTTAAAATTCCAGAAATCCGGTTGGCACGTTCCACTTTACAGTTAGTAAAAAATCTAGAAATCCAAGGAATAATTCTGATCAGTTTGTCGTATGACGAAAATCTGTTATAATTTTTTTCAATTAATTCTTCATGATTCGTTGTGCTAATAACATTTTTTCTTTTTCCGGAATATACTATGTTGAAATCAGGAACAACGTTTCAGACCAACAAACAGCCATTCTTCTTCCGGTCTTCGCAACCATTCCGGACCCTCCCACCATTTAGATTTTGCTAAAGTTTCTGCATTACAACCACGAGAAGGAAGGTCTGCTGCATTTAATGATCCAGGGATGTGATACCAATTTTCAGGTTCTGTCAGTGATCGGTTCTTTAACTCTATTGAAAACAAAAGGAGCCCAATTTTCAGTTCCCTTGATCCAATATAGAGCATTTGCTGAATCAGACCAGAAATATTTCGGGATATGTTTCAACTGAAGATCGTGTATCACATCTGTGCTAGTCTGGCTCCTATATTACAGGAAAGTAGTTCCAATCGAGGAGTAGAAATGTTTTTCATAGGAGCAACTCTGAACCTAGCCTGTACAAGCTGACAAGATATTGTATTTTCAGTCGCACATCTTAAAAATATACATGTAGAATAGGCATTCTTACTTGCATCACAGAATATGTGCAAAGACAGATTTTCTGGTGCTTCATAATTGGAAATAATACAACGAGGGATTTCTATTTCCTTTAATTTAGAGACATCCTTTCGTCATTTTTCAAATTTCTTCGCAATAGATTCAGGCAAGTCAGCATCGCATGAAACTTGCTATTTCCAACATTCTTGAAGGAGAATCTATGGCCCCAAGATGACAGGACACGTAAATCCGATGGTATCGAAAATTCTATGAACAGCACTCAGAATTGTTCTTTTCGTTACAATAGTACAGTCTTCAAAAATTTTTCGTAAATCTATTTTCAAAGTATCAGATTTCAAATTTCACATTAGTCCCAAACCTGGAACATTATTGTCTTCTAATAACGAAAAGTTTTCTCCTTCTGTTTTATGGAGATTATACTCCCACCCTCGAAGATCAAATTTAGCATTTTGGAAAATAGCTTTGGATTCTTCAATAAATTTTTCAAGCTCTTCACGGTTTTCTACACAAGTGACGCAATTATCTATGTAAAAAGACTTTAACAACTTATCTGCTGTTTCTTTAAATCTTGAAGGTACGTTCTTCAAATGATATCGGATAGTTGCACCAAGCAAATAAGGCGAACGTCTAAGGCCGAAAACAACCCTTTTATGCTGAAAAATTTTCAACTTTTCGGGGTCACCTTCCTCCCACCATAAAAATTTCAGAAATGGTCTATCTCGCTCATTCAAACCAATTTGCAGAAAAGCTCTTCGAATATCCGCAATCACGCCAATTTTCTTCAATCGAAATTTATTTAAAATAGTCGGAATCAGTTCTAAAATGTTAGGACCTTTCTCTAAACAATCATTGATTGAAGGTGAATCTTTTTGTATTGCTGAACCAGCAAAGACTGATTAGCTCTTGTAGTAGAATCTTCTTTAATCACAGCTGTGTGTGGCAAGTAATGCTCACTTTCGTCATTACAGGAGTCCTTAACTTCTTCAATAACGCCTTCTTGTATCCATTCTCTTAATACATCTTCATACTCTTGTAACGTTCCCGTTTTCTTTAATGATTCAACGCAACTTCTTAATCGCTGTTCAGCGATTTTTCGACCAATTGGCAATGGAGGGTGATTTCCAATCCATGGGAGGCTCACTTTATACCTTCCTTCTGCATCTATTTTTATGTTTCTATTAAAATGTTCTTCGGTTGCTTTTTCGATTTCTTGTTTGTTTGCACTTTCACCAGGATCGAGAATTCCAAGTGTGTCTAGTCGCCATAAATCTGAAATTTTTGCATCATTTACATGTAGTGACATAACGCTGTTCGTGCTATCGGATACGTTAAACATGCCAGTTTTTCCCATCATAGTCCAACCAAGACGTGTTTCCATTAATACTAAACCAGAAACCAGTTATTTTATTTTTACAGTGTACAACTTTCCTGCTACATCCGCCCTTATAAGCCCATGAATTTCGTTAGGTGAAAATTGATATAGCAATTCAACCTGGTTATTCAATCAGAGAGAAAGATTTTTTGTTTCTTAATTTCACTTATAAATGAGTAACGAGGAATTTTAGGAATGTCCGAACAAATTTTTTCTTGATCTAACACTTCGACACGACAGCCATAATTATCAAAGAAGTCGCTCAGACTGATCAAATACTTCTTATGCAAGGATAGAGTCTCTGTGCCACCGAATAAACTATGTGTCAATTTATCATTCCCTATGCATTCATATCCCATCTCGGCCAGTGCAAAAGCTGATAACTATGATTTACTGCTGCCTGTGTCAATTAATATTCTTATATATTTCATCTTATTATCACATCTAAGACGTACAATAAGCGTTTGTAAAAGTACGTGGCGAGTACTTGTTTTATTGGATAAAACAGTGTCTTTTTAATTTCGATATCTGACTTTTCCATAATCGGGTCTTCATTATTATTTTTTGCTGGACACATTATTTTGAAATGTAATCTACCGCAATCACAAGGTGGTATTTTCGTTTTACAAAACCGAGATATGTGTTTTCTTATCTCTAAACATTTAAAACAAGCCCGCTTTTTCATTAATATTTGTTTTTTTCTCTTCATGAGATAAACCATTAGCATGTCTACATTCGGTACTTAAATGTGACTTGTTACAAAAAACACACGTTTCCCTTTTCATTTTCGATGAATTATATAATTCCGTAGCCATTGGAATGTCTCTTTCTCTCCTAGTGGAAAGTATTTTTGTTTACATTTTCTAGATTAATCCCACTTCTTGCAAACGGACTTTTTCTTCGCTTTCGATTTCGTGCCGTAAAAAATTTCATCAAGCAATCTAAATTATTATTATTTTCCTTTTTTGAATTTAAAGTAATAGAATTTAAATTTCTTTCCCAAATTCTCAATATTTCAACAGGCAAGCACGATTCAATCAATGGATTGCAGAACAATGTTCACTTGAAACACCTAACATTTTTAATGATCTTAAATATGTTTCAATTTTGTCGTACAATTTAAAAAGAGGAATTGTTGGACCTTTTCCCGTTGTATTATTCATCATTAAAGAAAGCACTCCTCTTATATAAACTTCTATTAACAGATCAGTACGACCAAAACGAGCCTTTAAACATTCAATGACATTTTCATAACTATCACCAGTAGCGGGGTACGATTCGACAATTTCTCTAGCCCTTGAACCCTTTAATGTTGCTTGCAAACAATATTGATATTTATATTCTTTCGCGATTTCAGAATCGTTATGTATTTTTTCAAACTGAGCCCAAAAAGCCAACCAATCTTTAATATCTTCCCCAAATAATTTAAATTCTATCTTAGGAAGTTTAAATTTCTGTTTCGTAGTATTTTGTGTTTCGGAAACCTTTAAAATTTTTTGAAGTTTAGTTTTTAACTTAATAAATTTCTCTTCATACTCGCTAACACTTTCGTATTCTTTATCATAATTTTCTTGAGAACATGATTCATCGTTTAAAAGAAGATCTAAAATTTCTCTTTCTTTTGGTTTTAGATCTGCCCATTTTTCATCTAATTGAGCATATAAAATCTCAATTTCTTCGGTATCTTTATCTTCATCATTTAATTTGTTCTCAAGTAAATTAGCACTTTGCGTAAAAGCGCTTCTTAATGGAGTGCGTAATTTTTTAATTTTTTCCAGTATCTTATTTTACTTTCTTAAATTATATCATATCCCAGCAGTTGGATGCCAAATAATATTGATTCTAGTCCCTGTTTCTAAAATTTTATGTTCAATATTATTATCCTGATAGTGAATTATCAATATTCATTTCACAGTTTAAAATATAGCTTTTTAATCATGCAAATGGATTAGACTTACCTAAGTTCATCTTATCGGGAGATAAAAGGCTATTTTAAATTTCTTCGGTATCAAAGTTCATTCTGAGTTAAGAGTAATGGCAGAGAAATTGTAGACATAACAACAATATATTTTAACCTCACAAATACAAAAAAACACATAACGTTTCACGAACATACTTTCGTTTTAATAAATCTTACATCATAAAGTTTCGTAGGCAGAGTTCAGTTCATAAAGTTTTTTAAACATTCTGTTTGTCAACAAAAAAATATCGTCTGCGCGAGGCGCAAAATAAAAACGATTAAGACAAATGTCAGACGAATGACTTTTTGAACGCTTGTGGTTTCAACATGAAAAATAAACACCTGCGCTCTCCCGGTCACAGGAGCGATCTATGAACCGTTCCCGCCACACAGAGCAGAGGACATTATTTATCGACGCAACAGAATGATTTCCATTCGATGTTTTCAATAAGCAAAATGGATTTTCTGCAGGAAATAAATGATTTTGTAATTTTATATTAGTTATTCAAGAAATCAGAAAAACGAAATATACAGAGATGGTACTAGGTTCATCTTATTTTAAGTAATCGATAGAAAATTAACTTTGCTGTACTGAAATTTTACGAAAGAACAAAAAAAGAAAGGAAAGAAAACGGAACGGCCACTTTACCAAACTTAACTATATTTGCTTCAAAAATAGCAAAGAAGATAGCTTTCCTTTTAACGAGGTTTATCAGATTTGAACCAGTATCAGAAACCGGTATATCAGATTTGAATCAAATCGAATAATTCTGCATGAAAAACCCATTTATCTAAATTAAAGTGGAGTCTACCCCCACTCTTTTCCAACTTTATAATTAACCAATGAACCCCCAAAACTAATCAGAGGAGAGCTTTATTGGAATGAACGAAGACAAATGTTTTGAAGCAAAATCGGATAATTCTGCATAAAAAAAACATTTATCTAAATTAAAGTTGGGATTAGCTCCCCGTTGTCCCCCTTTATCCTTAACCAATGAATCCCCAAAACTAATCAGAGAAGTGCCTTATCAGAATGAAACTAGAAAAAAAAAATGAGACAAAGCGGATGTTTCCATCTAGAGTTATCGCGTTACGTACATAAGTACGTACATACAGAACCGGCGGGCACATTAGTTCTCAAGCTTTGATAGCCTGTGAGCTAAAAAAAGAAAAATTACAGTATTTTTTAAACTACATGCTCGCAGTAAATAGAACCGGTACCGGATATGACCACAGAGGCTCTGTTTTGCTGTCTTTTTTCTGATACCGGATTTTCAAAACCAGATCTAACTTGTAATGATTTTAATTTCAAAGAATTATTTTTAAGAATTCATTATTATTAAGAAATGCAACATTTGCTGTCTATTTAGGGCCCCGTCACAAAAATCCATTTAATAAAACAGGCCTCTTCTCAAAAATCGTAATTATAAAACAGGCCCTTTCACAAAATTATATTCCATAAAAACATACTATTAATTAATTATTTTAATATTGTTAGGATTAAAAATCTGTAATTTGTAAAGAAAACAAGTTCCCCCGAAACGAAAACTTTAGCATTTACTTTTCGCAAAATGCCTCCTTCACCCCCACACCCCCCGCACCCCGCAAAGAAAACCCCTGCAATTACCCCAGAATTCAATTTAGTATGTACTAGAACAAAATAGTATTATTATTATTAGTATTTGATAAAGATTACATTAAATTTTTCCTTATAATAATACTTTACTATTTAAATACTTTTATTATAAAACGTTAACTTGTAACATTAATAGTCCAAGAGCTGTTAAACATTTTAGGGAAGGTATTTGAGGCACCCTGAAAATTTGTGCAACACTTCTTTTGTAATGGCTGAATACAAAATCGAATGTCTGGCTGAAGGATCGTGGCCCCAAAACTGTGCCAGACACGTGTCAAGTGCCATTTTTTGACTACCCCCCCAAAAAAAGGTATTTGAGGCACGCTGAGATTGAGACAGAATAATATTTATACTTAGAAAAAAATATTTTGAAAACGACAGACACTTTAGTCGGCCCAAAAACTGTGCCAGACTCGTGACAAGTGCCATTTTTTGACTACCCAAAAAAGGTATTTGAGGCACGCTGAGATTGAGGCAGAATAATATTTATGCTTAGAAAAAATATTTTGAAAATGACAGACACTTTAGTCGGCACAAAAACTGTGTCAGACATGTGTCAAGTGCCATTTTTTGTCTGACACAGTTTTTGGGCCACGATCCTTTAGCCAGACATTCGATTTTGTATTCAGGCATTACAAAAGAAGTGTTGCACAAATTTTCAGGGTGCCTCAAATACCTTCCCTAAAATCTTCAACAGCTCTCCTACTATAACATAATTTTAAATGATTTTTTAGGTGCGTTCGTAATTATATAAATACGTAGTCGTCGTTCAGTCCGTCTGTCCGCATATAACAGAGCAAAAACTACCCAACCGAATAGCCTGAAATTTTTAATATATAAATGTTGAAAGAGTTTGTCGAGTCATTTCAAATTTTATGAAAATCGGATGTATACTTTAATTATAGGGATAGTCAAAAGTTTTTCGTTAGATTACGGCCAATGGGAAAAAATTATTGTAAGTGCATTTTAATGATGTTACAGCCTTCCGAATGGTCTGAAATTTTAAATATATAACTTTTGCAAAATCTTGTCGAGTCGTTTCAAATTTTATGTAAATCGGATGTATAGATTAATGACAGAGACACTCAAAATCTTCCGTTAACATTACGGCCAATGGGGAAAAAAAATTGCAAGTGTATTTTAATGATGTTACAGCCTTTCGAACAGAATGAAATTTATATGCACTTATGAAGTGCACTCAAATGTGCAATCAGTACAATTCGGTGCAAAAAATATTTATAAAACTATTTATATTACGAATGCACCTCATTTGCCACGTTTGACGAGCAATTTCCAATTTGTTTGTTTATATGAAACAAAATTAATTCATATAATTTATCGATAACTTCCTAATCTTCTTTATATTTTTCTGATTTTTTTTTTTTTTTTTTTTTTTAAATCAAGGATGCCTTTATCCAAGTTATTATATTTTAATTTTTATCTTTATATGATGTAAGCATGAGGTGTCTAACAATATTGCACGCTTTTGTATTTTAAAAATTAGTTAGTCCACGTGTATTAAATCCATTTTAAATTCTAGTGAAAAAATTCGATACGCAACCAGAACCAACAACTTACAAATCACTGATAAAGAAAATTAAAGTCAGCGTCAGAACTGCGGTTCGTCTGGACAACATAGAAGAAAGAAAAGACTTGAGCACGCGACCAGCTGCTGGCGAGTTGGGGGAAACACCGAGCCTCGACCTGAAGCTTTTCGGAATTTTTACCGCAACGATTTATAGGCGCTCGTCTGAACAGACCAGAAGATTCGTATGCTCTCAAGAGAGAGCGTGAATATGGCTTCTTTTCAAAATCGCTCGTCTGATATCTGCCTTAGACCATGGGAGAAGCGATAAAACGCAACAGCATGTATATATGCATAATTTTTAAGAGTAAAATCATGTAAGAGTAAAATCATGTAAGAGTAAAATCATCGCAGTAAAATCATGCAAATTGACATACGGCGAATTAAAAACAATTTCTTTCTCTTTTCATATTCCGTTGTAAGAAAAAGTAGAACCTGGAATATTATACGTCGAAAGCAAAATTGTAATGTAGTTTTCGATGTACAGTAGAACCTCTTTTATCCGAAACTCTTTTAATCGAATCTCTCGGTTAACCAAAATCCATTCTTAAAACTTTTTTTTTTGTACTATAACATTTCTTCTGCGCAAAATCCATTTTTAAAGCTTTTTTGTTTCTTTTTTTAACTATCATATTCCTTGTGTGCAAGCCGTCCCTTCCGGACTACGAGTAAATATAAATATTTTCGATCCCCTTTCTTAGAGTTCCTTTGAATTTAACTTGAGCTCCCGTAAACTGCGGAGTGGAACAAAGAAAACGAACAAATTTGCAATTCTGAAGTTTTTGAATGTTTTGCAAGAGTTTTGGCACGGTTGGAGCAGCAGAAAGACTGCGATACTAGTGAACTAATAATAATACAAAACTCCGTGATAGAGCTTGAAAGCAAACGAAACTGTGACAAACAAAACATTTTTTCAAACTTAATTTCAAATTAAAATTCAGGTCATTTATAATCAGTTCTTGCTTCTATTTTGCTATTGCTTTATTTTTATTAAGCACTTGTTACCATAATAAGAAATAGTACATATATTTCTCTTTAATCTTAAAATTGAAGCATTCTCGATTATCCGAAAATTTTATTTTCCGAATGAGGGCCTTTCCCAATTACTTCGGATAATCTAGGTTCTACAGTATTTTGTTTTAAATTTTAAAATAATATCGTTCTTTCAACAATACATAATAAAAATTAATTTCGAAGATAATTGTAATCTTTGAGATCATTAATCATTGATCAATGAATTAAAAAAGCATTAAATCAATAGAATTATATTACTTTAAATACAGCAT